>OY757541.1:36444645-36451839 GCA_963584105.1 Alviniconcha strummeri
TGACCTATTAGGGACGGGGACAGAGTGGTCCACGGTTCACCCCACCATTCCACCAGTTCCTACTTGACATACTGACTTCAGACAGCTGTTTCCTGGAGAAGGTCTTGTTGCCAACCTTTTTCAGCCCTAGAAATTAAGGTAAAAATTCCGGCTGTCTACGTGGAAATTAGGGTTGGCATGGTGACACTCTTCCACCCGGGGTGCTGAAGGGGTTTACAGCTCCGTCTCAAGTGTTGAGGGTCGGACCCTAAACACTTCAGCCTGTCTGCCACGTGCAAGCAAACTGCGTCACTTGAGAACGTCCACCGAACTGTCAGTTACCCGGCGTAAAATCAACCAAAATATCACATGTCAGGTAAAACATAATTCATCTGACTCACTGTTCATGACATGTACATCTTTTATGGTGGAAGAGGACTGGAGACAAAATAAATTAGGTAGAAAGAAGCCGGACGAAAGGCAGATTTCAAAACGTAGTCGGAAAAAAGATTATAAATACATGTATTTATAACCTTTGGTCGAAGCTACGCGTAAAGCTGTTATTCTGACATACACCATGCCAAAGGCAAAGCCGGAACTTTTGATAGCTCTGGGTTCTCTGACGAGGTGATCATTTCTAGCTACCCCACGGGGGGAGAGACAAACAGTGACAGAGACAGAGAGAGAAACAGTGACAGAGACCGACAGAGACCGCTCAGGATCATCTCAGGACCGGGAAGGAGAAGAAGATAAGACAGACAGACAGAGACGGAGTGTACAGCAATCTCCCCCAGTGGAACTGCCACGGAAGCTGTTGCGGGCGGCTAACTCGCCTCGTCTTTCGCACAGCTCCCGAGCTCTGGGTGGTTAACTCTGGTTGAGTGTTGCTTTACGTCCACAGAAACCGTACGCTTATTAGAGACGGGAGCCCAGGACGTCCACCTCGACTTTCACACAGCTCCTGAGCTCTGGTTAACTCCTTCTTTCCTTCCTTCAAGTGTTGCTTAATGTCCTCGGATGTCGGTTGACATATTATGGACAAGCTGAAACCAATGCGTGAGTATGGTTCGATAATGCTTTATGTCCACGAAAACTATAAGGCTCGTTAGGACGACAGCCCAGGACGGCCACCTCGACTCTCACACAGCTCCTGAACTATGACTGGTTAACTCTGGTTGAAGTTGGATGAAGTATTGCTTTACGTCCACGGAAACATTAGGGTTCCAGGCGAGAGTAAGAGGAGGCAGGTGGAGCTGGACCCTCAAGTTAGCCCAGAAGAGATCGTGAGCAGGGAGGTGGAGCTGGGCTGCAAAATTTGGACTTCTTTCGCTTCAGGCTGTTCCTCAACAGCAATGCAACGGACACTGTCCTTGTGACTCCGCCCAAGCACGGCAGTTGAAACAGCAATTGCGGCGAGAGGACACCGCCTTAACACGTCCATTGTTCTGGCAGCCGGTCCACGGTCTCTCCGGTCTTTTTCGGGCGGTATCCGCGGTCAAGCCTTCACTCGTTCGTCCTCTTCCCCCCTATCCCCGTCCCTAATAAGCAACCTCGCTTCTGTGGACGTAAAGCAACATAGACACGGTCATAGAAACCGTAGGTTTATTAGGGACGTCCACCTCGACTTTCACGCAGCTCCTGAGCCCTGGTTCTGGTCTTCCTCACTGAACTTATCCACGCCTGTTAGACATCGATCTTCCACCCCTCACTGGGCAAGACCACTTGACTGCCTGTAATTTCGCACTCTGTCCCAGTTCTCTTCCCCACCCGTGATGGATAGCCGAGCCATAAAACCGTCACGCTGGCCATAAAACACCCGAACACCGACGGTAATGGCAGTGGCGTCGACGGGTGTCATTAACTCGCGAAGTCGCCAGCAAATATCGTCAATGCACACGGGCATTTTATAAAGTTAACGTGTAAGGCGCCGGAACATTGCTGTGAATCACGCGAGCTTTCAGATAAATATATTCATAGACAGCTCTGCACTCTTCACAGTCATAGTTCAGGAGCTGTGTGAGAGTCAAGGTGGCCGTCCTGGGCTGTTCGTCCTAACGAGCCTTCTGGTTTCCGTGGACGTAAAGCTATATTGAACTATGCTTCGGCATTAAACGTAAACATGGCGCTTAACGTCCACAGAAACCGTAAGGACGGGGGGAATGGGGTACGGAGGTGTGCATTGGTCTCAGCTTGTCCCTAATATGTCAACCGACATCCGAGCAACACTACCTACCTACCTCTGCACTCAAACGGCATGTCTAGGTCGGGAGCGGACGGCCAGTATGTCTAAAGAGGTTAGAGCATTGAAAAGCAGCTTAAACTATTTTCTCTGCCATTTGGGGGCGGGGATAGCTCAGTGGTTAGAGCACCGGACTCGTGATTGAAAGGTCGCGGGTTCGAATCCCTGCTGGAACGGCGGGAGAATTTTCTTCTCCAGGGTCGACTTTCTGTGCTGACTCTTATTTCGGTATCCGTTCCACCCCCGTGTTACCGCAGTAGCACGTAAAAAATCCCGGTCATTCTGCCAAAAAGTGCAGGTGGCAGGTTACAGCTAAACACGCATACACCTTACGTATGTGGATTTTATTGAACCGTGCTTCGGCATTGGTCACAACTTGTCCCTAATATGTCAAATGACATCTGAGGACATTAAGCATCAACTCATCATCATTTCTCTGCCATTACCTTTTTTTTCTTTTTTTCTTTTTTTAAATCAATGTCTGTCCATCTTATTTTCGCACCTGCATAAACGTGAATGCGCGCATGTAAGTGTATACTTTGTGTGTGTGTGTGTGTGTGTGTGTGTGTGTGTGTGTGTGTGTGTGTGTGTGTGTGTGAGTGCGCGCGTGCGTGTGTAAAATAATGTCAATGAATATTCATAAAACGCCGACACCTAACATGAGCCCAAGACACACAATACAAAAACAGAAGGGTTGATAAAAATGTATGCAGAAAAAAAGATCAAGAGCCCAATGAATCCTATTAATAATATACACAAATATACTAAAGCGCTTCATTCAACGTCTTTTTCATCACTTCCAAAACACAATCGTACTGTGTGTGTGTGTGTGTGTGTGTGTGTGTGTGTGTGTGTGTGTGTGTGTGTGTGTGTGTGTGTGTGTGTGTGTGTGTGTGAGAGAGAGAGAGAGAGAGTGTGTATGTATGTATGTGAGTGAGTGTGTGTGTGTGTGTGTGTGTGTGTGTGTGCGCGCGCGCGCGCGTTCATGTATGGTGTATATTACAGATCAGTGTCACACACATTTGAATTCATGTGTGTGTGTGTGTGTGTGTGTGTGTGCAAGTGTGTGCGCGCGTGCGTGCATACGTGCGTGTGTGTGTATGTACGTGCGTGTATGTGCATATGTGTATGTATGTTTGTTATTCCAAAACACTGCAGCGCATGCACTGCAAACAAATTTACCTCTGCATGTGTGCGGACAATTAACATCTCAAAGCTTGTTAATCCCATCCTTCGCAGCCCAAGTGTTGGAGAACAACAAGTGCTGATCGTTAATGGGGTGTAAACGCCGCTTTCCGCTTTGTGTAATTATTCATGGCAACGCCCCGCCTGCCGTTGTCCTCATACGTATACCCCCACCACCACAGCGACGCTGTTCCGGTCCATCCCCTTCTGCACACGTCTACCCAGTTCACACGGGTAATGGCCCTTTGATGCAGCGACACGATCGGTGCGCTTTCACTGACACACAATCCCGTGATCCCAGAGCGTCGAGTGTAAGTAAGTAAATAAACACGGTGCTTAACGTCCACAGAAATCGTCGAGTGAAAGCTAGATGATGCACCTGAAGTAGTTAGCACCTGGTTGTTGGAGCTGATAAATCTCACATGACACCCCTCGCCCCACCCTCCCCCCGCTGCTTTTGGAAGAGAGAGGGAGAGAAAATGAGAGGGAATTTAGTTTATTATGCTTGTGAGCGTTTGCTATAAGCTTACTTTCTTTAATGCTCATGCAATGGTTTTGTTTTTCCATATTTCCATGAACGATGAACGTAAATAAGCTTTGCTTAAACAAAGAGAGAGAGAGAGAGAGGATGGTGGGGGGGGGGGGGGGGGGCGGGAGGGGGGACCAGACCAACAGAGAGGCAGGCAGGCATTGTGCGTCAGTGGGGGCAGGAGGGGGAAGGGAGGCGCAGACCGACAGAGGCAGGCAGCCTATATATATATATATCCGCGTTGCAGTTCGCGATCTTAACATTTATTATTATTATTATAATATTCAGTGCAATGGTTGTCACTCGCCTTTTGAACGACACTCGCTAACAATGGTATGGTGTATTAGTTCAAAACAAGATCAACACCTTTTTGTCTTAAAAAACCCCACCATTGAACATAGGCAGTGCTTGTAATACCGTGCATCCAACAACCAACCATGAACAACACAGAACCACACATGTAACTTGCTAGCATTTATTTAGGCCACCAACCAATCTACCTATCTGACTGACTTTTTTTTCACTACAATTTGTTTTGACTGTTTCCTAGTGACCGTTCGTATTTTTGTTTTGTTGTTGTTGCTTCTTTCTTTTTTGTTGTTGTTACGTCTCATTTATTGTTAGCTTGGTGAAACTGTTCGTCCGCCACACATTTTTTGTCCAACTGTATGAGCTCATCGCCTATAAGCTGAAAGCTTGTCGATGAGCACATAACGATTCATTGTATCTTTATTTTGTTTTGAATAAATTCTTGTTTAAACCAAACGGAACTTCAACGGGCCAGAGCTCAGGAGCTGTGTGAAAGTCCCTACTAAGCCTGATGGTTCCTGTTGACGTAAAGCAACAGTGAAACAAATACTTCAACGGCACAGAAAACCCACGACAACGCCCCTAACATGAACGCGCTTCGTTCTAATAAAAACAACGCCTAGTCAACCGCGAAGTTCACGCCACAGCGAGACACAAGTTACAAGTTACCACGTCACAAGTCAAAGTATGTGTACCCTGCTGCATGAAAACTAACAAAATGTCGAACACAACATACTCAAATACTACACCATCAAAACTCAATTTCAGTCAAGTTTAAAAAACAAAACAAAAAACTGTTTCACTGGCCCACATCAAACTATGTTTGAAGAGGATTTTTTTTTAAAGAAGAAAAAAAGAAAAGAAAGTCGAATGACTTGAGAAGGACGAAAATAGGAAGAATTCATGGCAAAAGGTGAAGCATGTGAAGTTAGATTCTGATCTAGCCTACACCGGGCTTAAAATATAATCTTTATAGCTCTAGACTCAGCACAGGAACATTAATTTCCGCGTGAGCTGGTTGGTACCCCATTGTGGGAACAAGAAAGTGAATGCGGTGGCTTGCTCTATCTAAACTATCATATGACCGCAAGGTTTGGGTTTCACAGCAACTACTATACAATTATTTCCCTTCCCGATCAGGGAAATCAGTACATTTGATGACATTACCGAGACGCAAATTTAGCTGAAAAGGGGGGTGGGGGTGGATTTACTGTCCCCAAAGTCAGATCCACATCACAGACGTATGTATTACGCGTATCACAGGCCACGAGCACGTGAATCACTGCACGTGGGCAGACAGCTCGACACGGAAAGAAGAGGAGCACTGCTTTTTAAACAAGAGTAGGATTCCTCCCTCCGACGGTACACACGCTAGGCTAGTGTTAAAGGTCCCCTGAGGCGCCCGTGTAGATTCTACATAATTATGGCTTGTTTTGTGTTAGAAGAGTGCGTGTGGTGGTTTAGGGGTACACGGGTTTGACACTGCTAGTGACACTGACAGAAAAATGTATAGGTTCTGTCTGGCCACAGACAGATCGGCCGGGTTTCTGATTTTCTAACGCCATTATTTGTACAGAAGACGTGATTATTGTTTGTCCCGCCAACTAAACCGTAATTATAAACGAAACTGTAATTATAAACACAATCTGTAAAGTTAAGAAAACTGTTATAATTAAAACAGCCAGTACGGTTTGTGCATTTTCCTGAACATAAAAAAAAATTGTGTTCCTTTCCGAGTTTTAACCATACCGGAGATACGTCCTTTTTGGTGGACAATTCATGGTTTTAGTCCACACCTGAGTGGTAGTTTTGGAGTTAGCGTTGGAGCGGCTGTTGGCTATCTAGTAAAGAGGTTTCATTATTCGACAATTTCCCATTTTAATGTCCTAAATGCCTCATTTCACTTCCACTGCTGTTAATGTTCTGGTTGTACCTTCTGTTTGGAAAGTCATTCAGTCTCATGAAGCAGTACTTTTATTTAATGGCTGTCTTACTTATCGGCTTCAGAGAGTTCAGGAGCTGTGTGAAAGTCGAGGTGGCCGTCCGGGGCTTTCCGTCCTAATGAGCCTTACGGTTTCTGTGGACGTAAAACAACACTGAACCGTGCTTCGGCATTGTTCACAATTTGTCCCTAATATGTCAACCGACATCCGAGGACATGAAGCTCTAATTCGCCATCGGCTTCACATTTTGTGCCCTCATCAGTCCTAAATCGGTAGTTCGCTTGTTTTTCTGTGACACAATACAAAATGGAGGGGTTCTGAAGGATACAGATGGGGGAAAAGTCTAAAAGTTCTGCAGCCAAACACAATTACCCAAAACAGTGCTTCCCGAGCTTGAGTGGCTTTTCAAACAGTAAGCGCAACGCCAAAATGGACAAACTTTGGTCTATGGCAATAATTTAGGACACGTCTTGTCGATCATGCACGTTTTGGAAAGGAAGCAGGTTGTGGGAGTGGGAACTGTCTGCAGACAGTGTCGAGCAAGCAAAACGCACGAAACACGTGGCCTGAGTGTTTCCGCAACAAAAGCAAAATAGAACGAATCGGACTGGTTTACCTTTAGACGCCACAACAGGATTCTCGTGTTGAACCGCTACGCCAACTCCAGTCCATTCGCAGACAGGTTAGTTGTAAAAAGTGTCACCAGTCGACTCCTAATTCGCAGGTAGACCTACTCATGTATGCGCAGTCAGCTACAAGAGCACAAACAGAAATCGCAGCCATTTCACCGTTTGTCAAACGTCGTCTGCTCTCCTGCATGGTGTCAACTTAACCTGCCCGCGCGCGACGCCGCAACTGCGTGAACTGCTCGAAGATCCCATTTGAGATAGGGGGTGGGAAAGGTGGTGGTACTTCGAAAAAGTGTGTTTTCTACACAAACCTGTCCCTCCCACTCCCCCCTCTAGCATGTTTTGTTTGGACTACAGAGATGAGACGCATGGGGGGCAAGC
>OY757541.1:36452039-36464352 GCA_963584105.1 Alviniconcha strummeri
GTAGGCAGGCGACTAAGGCAATATAATCTCCCTCTTCCCCCACCTCCATACCCCCTTCCGTCCCTAATAAGTTACTGGGGTAACTATAGTAGCCAGACGTTTGCAAGTTCAGTACAGACACAGCTTTGGAACAAAACAGCGCACGAGGTAAGAGCGTGAGTGACTTCCGTAAAAGGGGCTTTTGCAGAGATATATCTTTCCCACTTACCTCAAGACCGATGTAAACTACCTATCGCACGGTGTTCCGCTTTCGTCAAAAAGCCTCCTAATCGTGTTTGGTGATGCCCGTTTCCAAGGCTTCTGACACCAACGGGCCACCATAGCCGCAGTTATCGTTCGGCGTGTTGTGGCACTCGCAGATCATGTGGCGGAGCCGGCGTGCGATATAAATGTTCTCACACCGCCTCGACACCGCCCACTTTCACCCTCAGTCTCCCGATCATCATCCGTCGTCTTTTCATCGTCAGTCTCATCCGTCGTCGTCGTCGTCGTCGTGGTCCGCGCCGTGACTGAGCGAGTGACGATGCTGCCTCTGTCTTCGCTGCTGGTGGTCCTGCTGGTGGGGTGTGTGGGCACCGTGCTGTCCCAGACACCCAGCCCCTGCATCTGCCCTGTGCAGTTCTCGGTCAGTCACCTTCTCTCTCTCTCTCTCTCTCTCTCTCTCTCTCTCTCTCTCTCTCTCTCTCTCTCTCTTCTCTCTCTCTCTCAATATGTCTAGTTTAGCAAGCACAGATTGTAAGAACATGCTTTTGATTAACATCTCAGTCCTTGGGTAATGAACATCTGAGTCTGAGTTCTCTCTGTTTTGTTTGAACCTCTCTGTGTCTCTGTCTGTCTCTGTCTCTGTTTGCCCCTCTGTCTGTCTCTGTCTCTTTCTCTCTCTCTTTTTCTCTGTCTCTGTCTCTGTCTCTGTCTCTCTCTCTCTCTCTCTCTCTCTCTCTCTCTCTCTCTCTCTCTCTCACTGTCCTGTCTGTCTGTCTGTCTGTCTGTCTGTCTGTCTGTCTGTCTGTCTGTCTGTCTGTCTGTCTCTCTCTCTCTCTCTCTCTCTCTCTCTCTCTCTCTCTCTCTCTCTCTCTCTCTCCACCTCTCTCTCCTCTCTCTCTCTCTCTCTCTCTCTCTCTCTCTCTCTCTCTCTCTCTCTCTCTCTCTCTCTCTCTCTCTCTCTCTCTGTAATATCGGGTGAGTGTCGAAAGTATTATTAATCATCATTCTTCATATGTCTGTCTAGCAAGGACAGATTGTAAGAATAGGTTATTGCCTCAAATCTCAATACTTGAGTTCTCTCTCTCTCTTACTGTGTGCGACATTCAATAGTTTATAGTTTTTACTGTCACCTGTATTACTGTTGATTTTGCTACTGTTTTGTAATATTACGTGAGTGTCGAAAATATTATTAATCATCATTCTTTATGACATAATTCTGTCTGTCTGTCTGTCTGTCTCAATATGTCTAGCTTAGCAAGGACTGGTTGTAAGAATAGGTTATTGCCTCAAATCTCAATCCTTGAGTTCTGAGTTCTCTGTCTGTCTGTCTGTCTCTCTCCCTCGTCCGCCCCCTCCCCCCCCCCTCCGTCTCTCTCTCTTCTTGCCTGCGACATTCAGTAGTTTAATAGTTCTTCCTGTCATTCGTATTACTGTCGATGTTGCTACTGTTTTGTGACATCGTGTGAGTGTGGAAAGTAGGCCTATTATTAATAATCCCAATACATCTAAGTAGCTTAACAAGGACAGATTGTAAGAACAGGCTTTTGCTTAAAATCTCAGTCCTTGGGAATTAAAGATCTGAGTTCGGAGCTCTCTCTCTCTCTATCTCTCTCTTTCACTGTAATATAATGTAAAGGAGAGTTTATAAGGCGTTTATACGTAACGCCCATTCCCCTCCCTCCCCCCCCCCCCCCCACCCAATCCCCCCACACACACCTGGGGGAAAACCGTCCCATAAACACACAAAACCAAACCCCCAGCCTGGTTGTAAAACTTGGTAAATAAAGAAAGTGAAACTGCAGTGTAGTGTACATAGGAGCGTAGCACACCTGCAGCACAATCACAACTGCACATCATCCGCAAACAACACGCAGGCTGCGGCCTGCACTAACAAGTCGACGCAGTATTAATCTCTCCACCTTTGTTCTCCGGCAACGTAGGTCTAATACTCGGGATGGAGGTTCGATCACGCCGCGACAAGCAGCTTATCGGTGAAAATAATCACCTAGCACTTTGTCCTGAACACTTCAAGTAGAGCCTCGTTTGTTCGCCCGATGGCTTTCTCGACATCGGCGGAGAAAGGTCACTGTCAGAGGCTGTGCTGAGTAGTTTGACACCTGCTCGAGACAACGTGAGGACGAGGTGGACGTCCCTTCGTGTCCTGATCAGCCAGCGCTTGGTGTCATCTTCCCACCGTTGATGTGAATCGCGAGTACGCCGTTGCTGATATCACACAGATCTCTCGTTACAAGTACAAGTGTGCTTGCTCACCTTGTTCACCTTGTACAGCCGTCTTGTTCTTCCTTCCTGTTTTCTCTTGTCCTTTTCCTTCTTCGTTCTTGCAGAATTTTTTTAATTTTATAATCTACCTCCTTTTGAAAAGAATCGTGTCACGGTGTGTAGGTGTTCTGATGATATTTCCTTGTCTTTTTTTCTTTTCTTTTTTTCTTTTCTTTTTTTCTTCAATTTTTTTTTTTTTTTTTTGGGGTGGGGGGGTGGGGGTTAGGGTGGGGGCATTTCGTTTACTGTTAAATTCTAGCAGACTTCTGTTTTAGGTGGCCGTGGTGGTGATAGTGATGTTGATGGCAGTGGTAGTGGTAGTTGGCGGTTGTGTGCATTCCGTTCAGACGAGTGTACAGAAGAAAAACACAACGTCTCTAACAAACCCGTGTGAATGAAGAAGGTTCTTCATCTGCGCAACCAGATGGCTCGTTCTGGTTGCCTGACAAAGCCGTGTCTGGACTTGCTCCTTTCCGTCCCCTCTCCCGCTGGGCCACCGCGACACTACTGCTCCCTCTGTCGCGCTCTCGGGACGCCCCTTTCAACTCCCTCCCACGTCGTGTGGATCGTCTTGAGCTGATGCAGTGTCCAGAGTCTTCTTAGTTCATGCAGAAGGGGTCCAGGGTTCTCTCAGCTCCTGCAGTGTCCAGGGTCCTGTGAGCTCCTGCAGTGTCCAGGGTCCTGTGAGCTCCTGCAGTGTCCAGGATCCTGTGAGCTCCTGCAGTGTCCAGGATCCTGTGAGCTCCTGCAGTGTCCAGGGTCCTGTGAGCTCATGCAGTGTCCAGGATCCTGTGAGCTCCTGCAGTGTCCAGGATCCTGTGAGCTCATGCAGTGCCCTGGGTCCTGTGAGCTCATGCAGTGTCCAGGGTCCTGTGAGCTCATGCAGTGTCCAGGGTCCTGTGAGCTCATGCAGTGTCCAGGGTCCTGTGAGCTCATGCATTGTCCTGCACTGTCGAGGGTCTTCTCAGTTCATGCAGTGTCCTGAGTCCTGTGAGCTCATGCAGTGTCCAGGGTCCTGTGAGCTCATGCAGTGTCCAGGGTCCTGTGAGCACATGCAGTGTCCAGGGTCTTCCACTAGCACACGCGAATGGTCGTGATCTCATGCAATGTCCATGGTCCGATGGCAGCACATTCGGATGGGCGTGAACACATGTAGGTGGTCTTCGGCTTAGTGTCCTGGGTCGCCCTCTTTTGCATTTGCCTTGGGGGCTCCAGTCAAGAACATGGTACGCGATGTTGGACTGGTCCCTCCGCCGGGTGTACCTTAGCCCTCGCCACTTGCACTCCATGCTGGTCAGTGTCAGAGATATGTGGGTTTCCGTTTCGCTGTTGTTGTTGTTGATCGCATTTATATAGCGCTATTCTCTGCTCTCGAGCAGGCTCAATGCTCTCGTATGTGAGTGAATGGCTTTTTAAAGCGTTTAAAAAAGAAGAAGAAAAAAAGGTGGTGTACTTACAGCACTGTTCATTTATTGTTCACCGCAGTTCTTGGAGGGACAGTTGTTCTGGCCATCTGACTCACAGAATACGTCGGAGGCATATAGTGACGCACGAACACTTGCAGTTTGTGTTTCAGTTTTGTAGGTAACACCGACGTAATACTGGCGTTGAACTTTCTCAGTTTTGTTGTTCAGGTGGACGTTTGTTTTCGTTCTTCAAACTGGCTTGAGAGTGATGAACCCGTGTTAGTGGATAAACGGTTGTGTGTTCTGCAGGCGCGCGCGAACCAGTATGACCACATGTACGACACGCTGACCCGTTACTACATCGCCTATGACGCCACCAACAAACGACGCGCCATCTTTGAGGAACAGAATGTCGTCGTACCCGGCAGACAGTAAGTCCACCTTCAGAATCTTTCACTCACTTTTTCAGGCTTGGTGTGAGCCAAAGTACTATCAACTGACAGTACAACAGAGGTTTGGAGGAAGACGTAAAGCCTTGTGTGCTTGGCCTGTTACAGATTAAGTTTTAACGGATCATGACTATAGGTTGTTCTGGACTGGACTGCACACGAACTCAACCTAGCTCAACCCAAACACATAAGTGGCTTAGCTCTCTGTCTCGTTTTTCCACAGTTTAACTGTTGTTTAAGTGTCGTTTTGTAGCTTGATAAAGGGGATTACCCCGAAAATTTGCATGTTGTGTTTTGTCCTAATAAATAGCGTGAAGGTTGTTCACGAGATGGGTTGCTTCTGATGCAAGTGACCGCCGTAAATCGTTTATCTACAGAATGGGTTCAGTTTGTTGAGGTGGATTTTGTAAGGCAGACTTTTTTTCGAACGGCACCTGGCCGTGGATTATTTATGACTCGAGTTCTCCCTGCAGCAGATTAATTGGATGGCTCGTTGCCTAACGATAGTAACACCGTGGGTTCTTTCTGCAGTTGTAAAAACTTATGGTTCGTGCAGATTCCTTAATGCCTGACACTAGCGGTGTCCTGCCTGACACTTACCACTGGTGTGCGTGCAGATTCCTTGTGTGTGTGTGTGTGTGTGTGTGTGTGTGTGTGTGTGTGTGTGTGTGTGTGTGTGTGTGTGTGAGAGAGAGAGAGAGAGAGAGAGAGAGAGAGAGAGACAGACAGACAGACAGACAGACAGACAGACAGACAGACAGACAGACAGACAGACAGACAGACAGACAGACAGACAGAGACAGAGACAGAAAGGAAGTGTGAGCGGCGTGTGCTTGCGTCCGAGCTTGCGTGTGTGTGTGTGTGTGTGTGTGTGTGTGTGTGTGTGTGTGTGTGTGTGTGTGTGTGTGTGTGTGTGTGTGTGTGTGTGTGTGTGGGCGGGCGGGAGGACGGGTGTTCGTGCAACTGGTGTGCTGACGACGTCCTCCTTGATCCCCAGGTTCTTCGAGTTCCTGGAGCTGGCCAACGAGAACGTGATGTACGAGATCAACCTGACGCTGAAGACTTGCAAGAGGGTCCCAATGCGCAGACCCTGGAGAGCCTACGGCATCCCGCCCAACGCCACCTTCGAGACGGAGTACTACGTGGGCGGACCCGGGGAGGAGGTCTTCGCTCAGGAGTGGTCTGACCGCATACCCATGAAGCGACGTGAGTGTAGCTGTCGGTCTCTTAAGAACTTAGACACTTGAGTGTCTGAAACCACTTTTTGTTGTGACTGAAGCTTGGAACATCCGTCAGCGACTTGTCATAGACAGGTGTTTCATCTGTCAGTCACAAGGCTCTGACATGTTTCAACTGTCAGTCACTTCTAACTCTTCAGACACGTCTCAGCTACTTGATGTGACTGACAGTTGAAGCACCTGTGACTTGTTGCGATTGATTCTTCAGACACTTGTCAGCGACTTAATATGACTGACAGTTGAAACACCTGTCTGGTGACTTGTTGTGACTGGCAGTTGAAACACCTGTCTGTGACTTGTGACTGACTGCTGAAACACCTGTCTGTGACTTGTTGTGACTGACAGCTGAAACACCTGTCTGTGACGTGTTGCGACTGACTCTTCAGACAGTTGTCTGTGACTTGTTGTGATGACAGTTAAAACTTAACCAACCAAAAAAAAAAAAAAAAAAGAAAGAAAAAAAGACGTTTCAAGCACACAAGACAAAGATGAAAAAGTACTTACCCGGGCAGCACGCGTTTGATGTTTCCTCTTCCCGATCCTCGGCCATCTGGTGAATACTGTCTCCCTCCCGTCCCATCACGATAGCACTGGATCGGTGTGACCCCTGTTCCGTGTCTCGTGTACTCTCCGCTCTGCTTCTGATACTTTCAGCCTCTGAATTCCTACTACCTGACTTTCCACTGTTGGTTCCTGTGCCTGTTCTGTCTTCGGTCCCTCTGCATGGAATGACCTAGCTTCCCCTTCCTCTCCGATAGAAACCCTCTCTGGACTCCTTCAAAACCTCAAGATACTGCTTTTTCCGAAACAGGCGTTGAACATTCCCATTTGTTCTGGAGGGTGAATTGCCGTGTAGCCTACCGGATTAGTGCGTACAGTGCTGTTTGTTTCCCCTGACCCAAAAGGCGAGAACCGGATCAGTGCGTACAATGCTCTGTTTTCTCCTGTCCCAACAGGGGGGCGGGGATAGCTCAGTGGTTAGAGCACCGGACTCGTGATTGAAAGGTCGCGGGTTCGAATCCCTGCTGGAACGGCGGGAGAATTTTCTTCTCCAGGGTCGACTTTCTGTGCTGACTCTTATTTCGGTATCCGTTCCACCCCCGTGTTACCACAGTAGCACGTAAAAAATCCCGGTCATTCTGCCAAAAGTGCAGGTGGCAGGTTACAGCTAAACACGCATGCACCTTACGTATGTGGCTTTTATTGAACCGTGCTTCGGCATTGGTCACAACTTGTCCCTAATATGTCAAATGACATCTGAGGACATTAAGCATCAACTCATCATCATGTCCCAACAGGCGAGTACCGGATTAGTGCTCTGTTTTCTCCTGTCCCAACAGGCGAGTACCGGATTAGTGCGTACAGTGCTCTGTTTTCTTCTGTCCCAACAGGCGAGTACCGGATTAGTGCGTACAATGCTCTGCTTTTTCATGTCCCAACAGGCGAGTACTGGACCGGAGTGTTCAGCCTCCGGAACTGCTACCCTATCCGCGAGGTCGTCATCGCTGACTTCGAGAAGGTCAACTTTACCACCACCACCAACTTCTTCGACATAGTGCTGGGCATCTCCAACCCCGACGACTTCATCCCACCCCCGGAGTGCCAGCAGGCCCAGTGGGGGCTGCCCTCCGTCAAGGTGCCCTACCTGTAAACAGCGGGGCTGGCTGGGGTCAAACCCGCAGTCCAACCAGTCACAGGAGACGGGGGAGAATGTCTCGTTGGAAGCGCGTGTGATAACGGGAACGTGGCTTAATTTGTTTTTAAGCGTTCTTCGTTACGCACATGGGCTCTGCACGACACTGTTCTTTTCCGTTTCCTGTGGTCTCATGATCAGTCACAGTTGAACGAGCGATCGGCGAAGTCGGACACTTTGCACGAACAGTGTTTCATGGCTTGCACTACTTTTACGTGAGTCTCGTGCGCCTGATCGCTAGGTGTGTCAGGACAGTGTCACTGAGAAGGAGAGCGAGCGAGAGAGAGAGAGAGAGTGAGAGAAAGAGAGAGAGAGATTGTGTCGTGTTGTGCTTTTCCATCCTTTTCTTTCAAATCGCTGTCAGATGTATAGTTTTGTATGCTTGATATAATCTCATATTTTTGCATTCCGCGTTGTTGTTTTTACCTCAACTTTGGGGAGGGGTCAGTGACATAGACGCACGTCGAAGTTTCTCTCTGAATGTAAATCAGAGCAGAAAACACTGAGGTTTGTGCGTCTTTAAATCAATCTTTTTGCCTGAGATTTGTTTTCTTCGCCAAAAGTAATGTTTTTGGTTTTCGCATTGAATTTCCTTGTTGCTCAGTCGTCACTCAAGACCAGAACACCAACGAAAAAGTGCTGGACTGGAATTATTCAGGATCTCACTCGTCTTTCAGGGTAGCTTGAAACCTGTAGCCTACGTACACATTTCTTTCTCACAAAGTATGGGGCCTGGGCATGATTTTCTCCTTGGCGAAATTCCAACACAAAACTGAGAAGTCATAGGTATCGTCCAAAAGATCGTTTATTGGCTCAGAAGCTGCTTCTGTGATAAGAGAGCAAATGACGATTACAGCGCCATCGTGTACATAAGAACTAGACGTGAATGGGTGTGCTTTTAATCTGTTATTAATGAGTGGCTGCATAATGCGTGTACAATCAATATTTCCTTAATAAGCTGTGATTGAAATGGTAGCTAGAGAAACTGCACCTCGCTGATTACGACATAGTAATAGGCGTGAACTATGTACACACACACACACACACACACATACACACACACACACACACACACACACACACACACACACACACACACACACACACACACACACACACACACATTTTTATTGCACTTTTTGTATTTTTGTATCGTATATTAAATTATACTTCACTTTATGATTAATGGCTGCAATATATATAAGCAAAATGCCTGTTCAGAATGGAAACTTGTGAAGACTCCATTTCTGACTGGAAAAGTGCCAGGTGCCTGTGCAATACTCGAGAACTTTGCTGTCCATTGCGAGTAACGACTGGACCGAGTGAGTTGAAGGCAGAGAGGAGAGGTTGAGGTTTGGAGTGGCGAATGAACGGTCGTGAAAGCATGGGACACAGGGTTCTTCTGGTCCTTTATATGCTAGTCTGTAAAGTGGATGGGTGGGTGTTGTCGAGTGTATGCTGATCCTCTGTGTGTGTGTGTGTGTGTGTGTGTGTGTGTGTGTGTGTGTGTGTGTGCGCGCGCGCGCGCGCGCGTGCGATGTGTGTGTGTGTGCGTACGTGCGTGCGTGTGTGTGCAACGGAGGTGGGGGGCAGGGGTCCCCCATTTGGTGTTTGCGTGTCAGGGTGCGTGCTTCCGGCTCCCCGCCCCCTCCCCCTCCCCACCCCACAGTGTATGCGTGTTTCTTTTTTCATTGTAGCGCTAGGATGACTGAACTGTATGAATGTACATAAACAACAGGAAGAATGTTAAGGTTTTGCAACTCCCCCCTTCATCCTCCATCCAACCCTAGCCGTCACTGTATCAACCAAACGACGGACACTGAATGTGTGTTGCTTTCTGCACCCTTGTATCCACCTTTCCCTTCCTGAGCATGATGCTCCCTCGGCTACACCCCTTCACCTCTCCCCCGTTCTTCCCTTCTCCCCGAGTGGCAGTGGTTGTGGTGCAGCGACTGTATTGAGGCTACACCCCTTCACCTCTCCCCAGTTCTTCCCTTCTCCCCGAGTGGCAGTGGTTGTGGTGCAGCGACTATATAGCGGCTACACCCCTTCACCTCTCCCCCGTTCTTCTCATCTCCCCGAGTGCGAGTGGTTGTGGTGTAGCGACTATATAGCGGCTATATACCCCTTCACCTCTCCCCCGTTCTTCTCCTCTCCCCGAGTGCGAGTGGTTGTGGTGCAGCGACTATATAGCGGCTACACCCCTTCACCTCTCCCCCGTTCTTCTCCTCTCCCCGAGTGCGAGTGGTTGTGGTGCAGCGACTGGTGTGCTGTGTATACAGGCCGCACGGAGCCGAGTCTCCTGCGAACCGTATAGTGCTTCCTACGTGCCAAATCACATGTATCTTCGAGCCGGCAAAGAATAAATTATCTTGCACTTTTGAACAGCTGTGTGTGTGCGCGTACGTGTTCGTGTGTGTGTGTGTGTGTGTGTGTGTGTGTGTGTGTGTGTGTGTGTGTGTGTGTGTGTGTGTGTGTGTGTGTGTGTGTGAAGAAATCTCAGTGAATCAAAGAATACCCGTGGCAAACGTTTTCCTGGAGCCAAAGTATTGGAAACACACACACACACACACACACACACACACACACACACACACGCACACGCACACGCACTCAAACAAACAAACAAACAAACAAACAATCACATCACAACATCACACAACACTAAACAAAAAATGACGAAGGTTTATTGCGCAAAGTTCATGTACAGTGCATGTATTGCTACATACATTTCAGGCGAAGAGGAAAAACAAAATCAATAAAACAAATAAACCTGAAAGTTTTTCGGGCCTGGGTTAAAACACACGGAAAATAAAATTAAAATAAAATAAAATAAAGAAGTCCAGACAACTGAGCAAAGGACGTCTCATTCAGTCCTATTCCAGCTCTCCCAAAGCACAGAACACACGCTGTACACCACGACACGTGATACACCAGTCATGAAAATGACCTCTAAATGTCTATTGCCAAGTCATGAAATTGATTCCCTTACAGCTTCAGTCACCACGTCGCGAGGTAAAAACTGGGAGGCTGGATGGACATAAATAGTTAATAAAATTTAAAACCGCAGTAAAACACTCTCAAACATTAATGTACACCAAGATCCGTTTGCTGAGTTGCCAGAATCGGGAACAAATTAAAGGGAACACGAACATTATGCAAGGATTTTACTGAACTTCCATCAGGGTTAAGAGGTGAGGGTCGATTCGAAAAATGGACTGTGGGGAAATCCTGTTGGTTGATAAAAACAGGAGAAGATGCATGGACAACGAATACAGAATTAAGACACAATATTTAAAAAAAGAAAGAAAAAAGAAAAGAAAAAAATTCCAACCAACAAGTTGTCCCCATAGTCCAACAAAAACACAGGATGTTCAGAAAAGGCCTTTCGTCATACAAAGTACATGAACTTAGAAAATACAGAAAACGTGATTCTAAGCCTAGTCAAAAGACCAAAAAATAAATAAATGAATAAAAACAGCAATTAACTCACTCTTTCCGTTTGACCAGCAGCTGACCAATGAAGTCCTTGGCGCTGTTGGAGATGTCCTCGAAGGACTCGTCGTCAAAGTCGTACTCACCACTGGTGACGTTGACCAGGGTCTCCGCGTCATTGTCCCCCCAGGAAGGGAGACAGGCCGGACAACCTGCAACAACAACCACACAGACAACTTTAGGGAGGCTGGCCCGACAACCTGCAACAACAGCCAGAGACAACCTGCAACAACAGCCACACAGACAACTTTAGGGAGGCTGGCACGACAACCTGCAACAACAGCCACAGAGACAACCTGCAACAACAACCACAGAGACAACCTGCAACAACAGCCACACAGACAACCTGCAACAACAACCACACAGACAACTTTAGGGAGGCTGGCACGACAACCTGCAACAACAGCCAGAGACAACCTGCAACAACAGCCTCACAGACAACTTTAGGGAGGCTGGCCTGACAACCTGCAACAACAGCCACAGAGACAACCTGCAACAACAGCCACACAGACAACTTTAGGGAGGTTGGCACGACAACCTGCAACAACAGCCAGAGACAACCCGCAACAACAGCCACACAGACAACCTTAGGGAGGCTGGCTTGACAACCTGCAACAACAGCCACACAGACAACCTGCAACAAAAACACAGACAACCTCAGGGAGGCTGGCTTGACAACCTGCAACCACCACCACACAGACAACCTTAGGGAGACAGGCCTAACAACCTCAACATCCACTCAAACAACCTGACACAGCCAACACACAGACAACTTTGGGGAAACAGGCTGACAACAACAATACAGACAAGTCAAGGACACGGGCAAGCCGTGAAACCACCGAGCACAGCCACCACAACTGGACAAGGCGATAGCGGTTTTGCAGTTACCTTCGAATGGACACCGCTCTGCCACAGCATACGCTGGAGTAGACTAAGCGTGCAGACGACATCTTCAATCGAAACAAAACAACACACACACACACACACACACACACACACACACACACACACACACACACACACACACACACACACAAACACACACACACACACAACGAAAGAAAGAAACTGAAGGAGGGAAAAATCAGACCCCCCAAAAAAAGATAATCCTAGAATCCAAACCAAAGACGGTTTGGTTCAACGGCAGAGCGCCACGTACAGGATGTAGCAGATGACCCCGATGCTCCAGAGGTCCGTGGCGTAGCTGATCTCGTCGTAGTTGATCACCTCCGGGGCGATTAACTCGGGCGTCCCGAACAGCACCCGGCAGCTCTCGCCGGGCTTGTAGAAGCGGGCCAGGCCGAAGTCGATGATCTTGATCTGGTTGGAGTTGTCGGCCACGCACAGCACGTTCTCGGGCTTGAGGTCCAGGTGCAGGATGCCCTGGGAGTGCATGTAGCCCACGCCCGTGCAGATCTGCCGCACGAAGTGCACGCAGTCGCGCTCCGTCAGCACGAAGTCGTCACGTATCACGCGCTCGAACAGCTCGCCGGCTCCCTCGCTGAATGAAAGAACAGTGGAGGACAGAGTCTGTTAGTTCTGTAGGCT
>OY757541.1:36464552-36472052 GCA_963584105.1 Alviniconcha strummeri
CACGCTAGTGTCCCACGTTGAGCACGCAATATGCTGGTCTCCCGCGTGAGGCACGCGACATGTTGGTGTCCCACGTTGGACACGCTGTACGATGGTGTCCCGCGTTGAGCACGCGACACTGGCGCTGTGCTCGAAACGTTCCCGCAGAGCTCACAGGATCCGTGTGAAAGTCGAGGTGGCCGTCCTGGGCTCCCCGTCCCCACCCCTAACAGTCCTTATACGGTCTCTCACGTGGACGTAACTGAAGCAACTCTGGACTTGAACCACGTTCCCACAGTCACAAAGAAACGAACCCTCCTGCTGAGCACGGCAAGCGACGGAAGGGACTGCAAAGACAATCTTTGCATCTATAATCTTTCATGACTGCATGAAGTGCTGCTTGCCGGGGCCTGTGGAGGTGCGCTAGCTTACGAGCCTAGCCTAGCTGTTGCCAGTTTGACAGGTGGTCAGGGTCAGTTCTGTCAGTGGCTGGATCTTGGCCAGTCTACCCGGTCGCCAGCTGATGCTGGAGATAGCGGCACGTCAATGTCAGCAACTGCGGGCACTGGCTGGGCGACTCTGTGGACGGACTTAATTCCCGCGGACACAGGTATCTAGAAAAATGTGTCGACTGAGAGGCACGTCTCGTGTTGTAGTTCTAAGCAACAACGCGGGCGGTGGCTTCAGTTACGCTGAGGCGAGGCTGCAAGTACAGCTGTGATCGAGACAATATCAGTGCAAGGCCTTCTGAAAGACAGTACCTTATCCAAATCACCGGACTCATCAACCTTATCCAAATCACCGGTCTCATCAACCTTATCCAAATTACCGGACTTGTCAACCTTATCCAAATCACCGGACTTCCCAACCTAATCCAAATCACCGGACTCACCACTCACCATGTTCGAACGCAGAAGAGGAAGAAGTCGCCCAACCACCCCACCACTGCCTGAAATAACTTCCCTAAAGGCTTGTTCAAGTGCAGGGTTTCTGTCGCTTCTACTTCTACTTGTACGCACAGAAAACCTTTCAAAATCAATCAAACCATCAAAAAAGATCTCTCTCCTGGATGACATCGAGTGCACGTAGTTGCAGCCTACGTGAGCTTTGAAAGGGACACCACATTTCACGCCACTACCGAGGATGGAAAAGCCGGTGTGGGTCGATAATTAATTTACCTCCTCACCCCCACCCCACCCCCCGGCCCTTAAATAGGTAAATAAAAAAATATATATTATAAAACCAGGTGAATCCAATACACCCTCATCCCTCAACTGTATAAGAGAGAGAGAGAAATCAGGAGGAAGTGAAGGAGAGAGAGACAGAGAGAGACATCGGGAGGAAGTGAAGGAGAGAGAGACAGAGAGAGACATCGGGAGGAAGGGAAAGAGAGAGAGAGAGAGAGACGCGGTCGGTCGGGGCCGACGAATCCAACGTCGAAGCTACTGAAGCAACTTCCTGCGGTGACCTCGGCAACAAATCTCCATCACTATTGAAAGTCGCAAACAAGCCACCAAGCGTGACGCTGCGTCGACACCTCAAGACATTTCAGGCCGCTGTGGCACGGAGGGGTCGGAAAGCGGCGGGGGGGGGGGGGGGGGGGGGGGGGGGGGGGGGGGAGAGAAGGGGGGGGGGGGGGAGTCGAGCTGGGAGATGGGGGACGGGAGAAGACACCCGGCCAGACTGCCAGCAGGACTATCAAGGCGACATCAATCCTATCGCATGACCCGCCAGCCCCTGTGGTTGCCATTGTGGGCCCTCATCCCCGGAGTATGGCAATAATTGTGGATATCCGGCCCCGCTATGGGCATCGTATCAAGCAACAAAAGCCCCGGGGTGGAGGAGTGGACGGCACAGCGTTCAGAAAGCTCTCAGAGCTGCGTGAACAGGGAGGAGGACCTGGACCCTCACGCTCTTACCCCCACCCCCTCCACTTCTTCCGTCTAATAAACCGTAGGGTCTCTGAAGAAGAAGAAGCGAACAGGGAGGTGGCCCCGAGTTCTCTGTCCTTACCACCCCGACCCCTGCCCCCACCTCTGCCCCCGTCCCTAATAAAGCATACGGTTTCTGTGGACGTAAAGCATCACTGAATCCACGGACAGCGCCAGTCAACAGCCGCACAAAGACCGCCACAAAGACGCCAGCCACCTGGACACTGTGTCGCTGTTTCATGAAGCGGGGAGACTGAAGCAGCGAGGAGGGTAAGGTAGTAGGGAGGGTAAGGTAATATGAAGGGTGAGGCAGCAGGTAGGATGAGGTAGTGGAAAGGGTAGGTAGCAGGGAGGGTAAGGTAGCGGGAAGGGTAAGGTAGGAAAGGTAAGGTAGCGGGAAGGGTAAGGCAGGAAAGGTAAGGTAGCGGGGAGGGTAAGATACGACAGGTAAGGTAGCGGGGAGGGTACGGTAGCAAAGGTAAGGTAGCGGGGAGGATGAGGTAGGAAGGGTAAGGTAGCTGGGAGGGTAACAGGACGAGTGAGGTAGCGGGGAGGTAAAGCAGGAAAGGTAAGGTAGCGGCGAGGGTAAGTTACGAAATGTAAGGTAGCGGGGAGGGTAAGGTAACAGGACGAGTGAAGTAGCGGGGAAGATAAGGTAGGAAAGGTAAGGCAGCGAGGAAGATAAAGTAGCAGGAAGGGGCAGGGCAAAACAGAAGGGAGGGTAAGGATAAACAACAAAACAAGCGTGCCTCTTGCGAGGAAGATAAAGTAGCAGGAAGGGGCAGGGCAAAGCAGAAGGGAGGGTAAGGATAAACAACAAAACAAGCGTGCCTCTTTCATGTCTTCCGGGAGGGGGCTGGCGGGAGGGAGAAAGGGGCGAGGGGGGAAGGGCGAGGACTAGCTGTGGCCTGAATTCCAGAGCACTTTGTCGCCAGAGTCAAGCCCCCCTTCCGATGTTTGCATTTCACGGCCCCACGAGCAGGAGAAAGAGCCCTATTTCACGGCTGGCTGTTTATACCCCTCGTGACGCCACAACGGACACTGATCTGCTCCGACCTCTGAACCGTCCCCTGCCCTAAGCCCTCGTCGGGTCACTTCTCTTTATTGTTGCTGTCAATCGACGAGATGTCCAGTCTTTGGGCCAGCCGTCACCTCGTTTAGTGTAGCGTGTTCTACGTAATCGGTGGCAGGGTTAAAAAAGAAAGAGGCCAACAACAAACGAAGCCTGCCGAAATCTGACCACAGTTACTTCCCTTAGACCTAATTTGCATAATAGGGCAAGAATCTGAACCTGGGGAGAAACAGCACCATCACGCACGTTTTCCTTCAATTTTAACAAAAGACTGACCGACTTCAATTTATATAAAGTGTGTGTGAGTGTGTGTGTGTGTGTGTGTGTGTGTGTGTGTGTGTGGGGGGGTGATGGTGAGAGGGGGAGGCATGTATTTGTCCCTAATATGTCAGCCCAACATCTGAGGACATTAAACCCCACATCATCATCATCGGCATGCATGTTTTTGAAGCCGCAGTTCAGCCTCATCCAAAAAAGCCTGTCACAGGTGGGAAGGTAGTGAAGCAGAGAAAGTAGAGCATGAAGTACTACTCACAAAACGCAAAAATAAACAGTTCAAACCAGTGGACTTCTTCTTCAACTAACTTGCTTCATTCTCTGGAGAGGAATGGGGATGGCTATACGCTGTAGCCACTGAGTGCAACTGCACCAGAACTGACATCTTAGTGACTTAGATACTAGTCTGAGAGAGAGAGAAAGAGAGACAGACAGACAGACAGACAGACAGACAGCACATGCCCAAAGTTAGGGTATTATCTATGTTCCTTTCAGATACACTTCTAGGAGAGTACAGAAGGTTAGGACATTATCCATGTTCAACAGAGCAATACGCGTCCTCGAGTTCTGAGACAACGAAGACTCAATACAGTGCATCAGACTGAAAGTGCATTGTTACAAGAAACATCAATCCACAAAACCTAGACAGTAAAACGGAACACTTTTTTTCTTTTCTTTCAAAACCAGAACGCTCAAAATGGCGTACCAAAATAAAACCATCTCATTTTACATATGGTGCAAACACTAGCTACTGAGTTCAGTGCAGATAGAAGAAAAAATGTGAAAAGAAAGACACTGTGCGGCTGGTGTGTATGTAGCACTGCCTCAAGCTTTGGGTCACTGTGTCTGCATGTACACTTACATGCTGTGTAGTTGGTATGCATGTATGGCAATCACAAGCTTTGGATCAACCTGTGCATGTGTGTGTGTGTATTTTACACATAAATATTGCAACACTGGTGTGCATATAGTACGACCTCAAGTTTTGTGTCACTGTGTATGCATGTACACATACATGCTGTGTAGCTGGCATGCATGTATGACAATCACAAGCTTTTGATCAGCATGTGTGTGTGTGTGTGTGTGTGTGTGTGTGTGTGTGTGTGTGTGTGTGTGTGTATTTTACACATAAATATTGCAGTGCTGGTGTGCATATGTTGCAGGCAGTGACATTCTTTTGACCAGTGCATATCTACACAGACACATGAAGACAGATCAGTAGTGCTTCAAGCTTCTACTTCTACAAAGTGAAAGAATATATAGAAATTAGGACATGTTACTTCCAAACAAATCTTTAATCTAGAAGAACAAAGAAAAAAAGAAAAGAAAATGCAGTTACAAAGCGAGGTAATTAATTTACATTTTAAATCAGCCAGAAGAAGCCACATATTATACTTGTAACCCCCCATGCCCCCTCCCCCCACTATTTTCTGATGGGATAAAAAAAAAACTGACAACAAATGACTTGAAAAAAAAGAAAAAAGAAAGGTTAACCAAATACAAATACCAAGATAGATTTGTTCAGAAGACACATGTCCCAATTTGCCAGCAGCTCTTTATAGGTCCAGAAAAAGAGCACTACATCTACAATACATCAGCTACAGAACTACGCTACTGCCGGAGGCTGTGCAAAGCTAACTCCTCCAGAGTTTATAGCAAGTCCGAGTCCCACAAGCCACAACTCTTACCGTAGCCGTAAGCAGAAGACGAGGACTCAGAATCACCCGACATGTAGGCATCTAAAAGTGCCAAGAAGCCAGTGGAAAACAAGGGTTAATTGTCAGCGATGGCACGCGTAATTATGGTCGCTTTGCAAATAAATTCACAATACTGGGACTCATTTATCACACACACTGGGCATCAAAAAAAAGGACAAGTCACACAAAAATACCCCACAACGCTGCCCAGTCATATTACAAAAATACTCACAGATTTACAAACAAGACAAAAGTACACAACACAACACCATAATGAAAACGACACACACACACACACACACACACACACACACACACACACACACACACACACACACACACACACATGAAAACGAAAGCTCAAAAGCAAAGCGAGAAGCTCTTGAACAAGGGATTGGGGACACTCGTTTTATAAAGTCAGAAAAGAATAACAGCGGATGAAACAAGTATATAAATGCAAAAATCTGAGGGGAAGCCAAAACATACACAACTTCAAAACTGGAAAATAAATAAATAAGCCCACACGACATAACAATTCTAAGGGCCATAACTCACCTTCTACTGAGATGAAGCACGTAGTGGTGGTCTCCCCTGCCGAATTCTTAGCGGTGCAGGCGTACTTGCCCTCGTCTTCTGGGTACACGTCAAGGATCTGAAGTTTGCAGTCAGAGCCGATGGTGCTGATCAGGATGTCCTGCAGGTGACAGTCAACAACACACAATGTTGACAAACGGCGGGAATAACCAACTGGCTCAGGAAGGATTAAACCAAGGAATGCATCACCTTTCTCTGTGAACATTTTATCACACTTGAAACCAAACCAAACCAAAGCAATTTCCAACAGCACTGAGAGAGAGAGAGGGAGAGGGGGGGAAAGACAGAGAGAATGGTGAGAGGTGGGGTTGAGTGAATAGTTAGTGACTGAACTTTACCTTAAACTACACAGTATCACCTCAGGATGAGCAAACAAGGCCACAAATCAACACACACTTTAAAAAAAACAAAACTTTTCTCAAATCTAAAACTGTACCCAAGTCACGTCTTCAAATTAACAGACAGACAGACAGGTAGGCAGACAGGCAGACAGATGATTAATATTTTACATGTTCATGTGTTTTTGTGAACTCAGGGAACTCAGGGTTTTTGTAGGACCACATAACTTCTACATCGCACATGCCACCACATGCTGGGGGTGGAGGCTGGCTCACCTGATTGTCCAGTATCTCAACACCATTCCGGGACCAGGTGATCTGCGGTCGTGGTTGTCCCTCCACAGAGCAGGTGAGAATAACAGTGTCCCCATCCCGGATCTTCTGATCTTTCAGCTTCTTCACAAACACTGGGGCAGCCTCACTGAAATCAAACACATGCAAATGATTATGCAGCATGAAAAATAAAAGAAGAAGAAAAGGATTCTGAATCAATTTAGACAGGTCATCAAGCATAACATATTCGTGTAAATGCAAGTAAGTGCTGACAGTTTTATTTTCAATGTGCTGTTCAATGCAATAACTCATACATTTCTGGAGGGAGATGCCTTGCTTTGGTTTGAACATTTTGTTAAGATATTTCTCAGTGATTGCTGTGGTTTGATGTTCAAAAAATTAAAACTATGCCCCCCAACCCTCCCACTTCGAGTAAATAAGACTGGATGACTAAATCCCATAAAATGTATTAAAAAAATATCTTTTTTCACATGTTTTTCATTTTCAAATTATCACCATCACATTTAGAACTTTTTGCTGTTGGTGCTGAAAGTTATAAAGCTAGACCATCTTTAATACGTACACAGCATCTCCATAATTACTTGGCACACTAAGTATGTAAAAGAGAGCACTCACCCCTCTGTTGCTGTGGGCCTGCTTGCTGGGTCTAGGGAAAAAAGAAAGAAAACCAAAATAGTTCACACATGCTGCAGTAAGACTGACAAGTAACTTCAAAGACTAAAATCATCACCGATGTTTCAACTAGTTTCAACTTCATCATGTAGCCTTGTTTGTTAAAACACACAGACACAGACAAACATGCACGCACGCACGCACACATGCATGCACACACACACACCACAAGCAGATGAGAAAAACAGAAACATCTTTGGCATGTGCCATCAACAGCCTTTCAATTTAACTCTTTTCATCCCAGTGCATGCAGTTTCCACCCTACCACCCTGTAAAGCTCTGGTGTAGAAATTAGGCCTCATGAAAAGAGCTGCTCAGCAAACAACATAAAACCGTGCCATAAGAGGGCGGCTGAAAAGCTAGCTAGCCATCTGTGGAAGCCTGAATAGCTAGGATGGAGCCGTACCGGTCAGTGAGAGCTGAGTGCTGGTGTGTATCTCCGTTCCGTCGGCCATGGTGGCTGTGCAGCGGTAGTGTCCTGCATCCGTATCCACCAATCCGCTCAGCTGAAGCATCACTGTGCCATCACGCTGCTGGACGGTGGAGATCCGCTTCGATGAAAATGATAACTGCAAAACAGGAGCAAAATGACCAATCAGCAAAGTAAAAGAAGAGGGTGTTCAAAGTGCACAGAAGGGAATGAATGC
>OY757541.1:36477052-36491425 GCA_963584105.1 Alviniconcha strummeri
AGAGGTCTGTGCACTGTGCGTCCTGTTCTGTACTTGTGCATCAAAGAGGGATACATAAAAAAAAAGGGTTGCAAAGCCAAGCAATCCTTTTGCATACAGAGCATTGCCCCACACTGTATTTCAGCCTCACCCACACCAACACATCATCATCTGCATCCTTATAATAATAATAATGGGTACTTACAGTGCCTAACCCACACAGGCCCTAAGTGCTTACACATTTAATTAATTTATTTAAATGTACATATTTTCAAGATTCAGCGCATACAAAACACATGCATGTGTGCATGCACGTGCACACACACACACACACACACACACACACACACACACACACACACACTCACACACACACACACACACACACACACACACACACACACAGTCATATATATATCAGGGCAATGGTGCTGAAGAAAAAGGTTTTTGAAAAGAGAAAGGTTTCAAAGGAGATTTAACCCCTTTCCTGCCATGATGTCACTTGAAAATGACCAATAAAAGTACCAAATCTGAAACCCTCAAGCCTTTTTGCCTTCTTTTTCGCACCGGCATGTGAAGTGATTCTCCGCAAAACGCATAGCACTGAGGGTAGATGTGCTATAGGACTGGAATGTATGCTGTTTGCAGGTGCATGTGTGCATTTTCCTGCCCAGAAATTTGACATGCTGGGGCAGTGAATGGGTTAAAAGGTTTAAAACATCCTCCACCTGTGGATTTTCCGGAAGGCTTGGATGCAGCGCCCTGGGGATGGTCTCCCATGGACACAAAATCCCCCTCGAAGCCCTCGCTCTCGAAGTCACGTTTTGACTGGTCGGCGCCTTCCTGCGACCACTGCACCAGCTCCACCCCTCCACGCAGAATGCAGTCCAGTCGCACGTTGGTTCCTTCCATCACCTCGATGGTGCGTGGCAGATGCTTGATGAAGAAGGGCGCTGAAAACGTGGACAGGGAAGGATGACAAAGAGTTTCTGACATACAACCTGGTTTTCAAGGAGTGCTTTACGTTGCAAAGATCCTCCTGAAATTCCATCTCTTCTTTTTTCCTTTTTTTCCCCACAGCTTAAATTGAAATTGAAATAGATATGGCTCTTTATAAAATTCAAGAACTGTTTAAAATTCAAACTGAATGGGGGTCTGAAACCATTTTGAGAACAGAGAACAGGTTGGTACCTGGGTCTGGTTTTTGTTACTGTCACAGGAAGAGAACCATGCTCCTTGGATATACTTCAGACTGGTTGATAGACGTATAAAAAATGGGGTCAGATTTCTGTTTCATGTTTCCTTTTTCTCTTTTATGTCAAGGAAGGTGGCTTCAGTGAAAGACTGAAGGAAGTCCAGGAGGATCACCAGCACTCACTCGGTTTTGTGCTAAAGCCGCTCTCACATATCTGTAAATGAACACACCACAGTGACTAAATCAAGCTGCTTGGCTTCACACCTCTGTTTCCGCACAGTGATGAAAAAATGTTCTGGGAAAGGAAACTATGAAGTTACTAAAGGGAGATAAAACTGTTCCAGGAAAGGAAACTATGAAGTTACTAAAGGGAGATAAAACTGTTCCAGGAAAGGAAACTATGAAGTTACTAAAGGGAGATAAACTGTGTATGTTGGGAAGGGGGTACTGATATGTAATATACTTGTGGTTGCACATACAGGTTTCAATGAAACATTGCCTTGATTTCACAAGGAAAGAGGGAAATTATTCAGACTAATGAAAGACCTACCTTGCATAGTCACTAATGTTCAAACTAATAAAAGACCTACCTTGCATAGTCACTAAACTATTAAACAAGCACTAACATAGCTTAGGGTTGGATGGGGGTCTTCTAACAATAAATCTAAATATCTAATTTGGACATCTTGGGCTCTGTACAAAGGATGCTTCATTATTGCAAACACCAGATAAACTGTTCCTGAAAAACTACATTTCATGCAAAAGGCAGACAAGGGCAAGGCATGAAAGAAAATAATGTTTCTAAGTCTCAATCCATGAACCAAAAAAAGTGTTAACAAATAATTAGAACTCATCTAGACCTATTACAATAATTAATGCGTAACAGTGCGTAGCAGGATCTTGGGTCCAAAGCAGTTGTAATGCTAACAAACTACAGTTCATTCAGATGACAGTTCTAATTCAAAGTCACCAACAGGTGTAAGACATAACTACACATGACAGTGTATACATGCAGATGACCATTTGGAAAAGGGTTGTGTTGTCTGGGGGGTTTGTGAGTTTGGAAACAATTTGGTATGGCACAGCACTTGGTGTGTTTTGTTTCACAGTGTATCAGTCTGGTGTCATGTGGAAAAAGGACACATGGTTACATAATGTATGGACAAACTGTCTGATGTCAAAAGTCAGACGAGTGTACTTTGAATAACAAGTTTCAATGCATGGACAACAGGTAAATGTACTTTGAATAACAGGTTTTGCTGCACAGACAACAGGCAAATGTATTTTGAATAACAGGTTTGGATGCATGGACAACAGGTAAATGTACTTTGAATAACAGGTTTGGATGCATGGACAACAGGTAAATGTACTCTAAATAACAGGTCTGGATGCATGGACAAACAACTTGGAATTGTGTTTGCCTCTTCAGTGAGAACGTCATGTCATGCAAGGTTGTTAAAACACATGTGATTCAGACATGACACATATATACTGTGAAACATTCTGTCATGCTAACAGATTAAAATGTTTGAACATGTGATGTACGATCAGGACTCAGAGCATTGCTTTCAGAACTGCAGAACAAATCACAGAACTTTGGAGGAACAGAAGGGGGGAATCTGATCTATTAAAAGAAAGAAAGAGACAAAATACAAAGAAAGTCAATGCCATTAAAAAAAGAAAAGGAAAAGAAGAGTTGTAGGACTGAGTCAACAGGCAACAAATTCAGTTGTCATATCACAAAAATACAACAACTGACAAACATCCAAGATTAGAATAAAAGAGGACGAGATACTGTTTAATCAACAAATGGTGACATCATTAGAATTTGAAAACAAACTGAACATGGATGCAAGTACAGACAACCGAGCAGCTACCTTTTCCCCGCTGTGGTACGTCCTTGCCTGTGTTGAAATCAAAACCACTCATCAAATGAAGCTGCACACTAACTTTGGAAGCGAACCAGAACACCGCTAACAAGTCTAAGACAAGTTCCGTTACTCTAAAATTCTGCATAAGACAAAGTGATTCAAATATGTTTCTGTTCTCTTTTAAGAGACAAACTTCTGTTAAGAAGAAGAAGTACTTTTGATGGTTTCACTGTATGTACCTTCAGACTGCAAATTGTTCTTCTCCTTCTCCTTCTTCATAATTTGCTAGTTTCAGAGCGACTTAATGCAAAGAAATCAACTCTAAGCACTGTCTCAGACACTGTTCATTTACCCAAAACTAGTCAATCCCATCTATATCCCAGCTTTAATCTAAAAAACACACTGAGACCCAGATTTAATTGCATGTACCCTGTGAAACAGCTTTCATAGAGACAAAAAGAAGAAAGACGTAGACATGTCAAAAAAAGAAAGCAGTTTGCTGGACATGGTGCATACCTGTTTTGACTTTGGGTGCTGTGTCAAGCTGCATCATGTCTCCCAAGACAGGTTGGTCATCCCTGAAAAAACAACAACAAGTAGAACATGAGCAACTGAATCAGTTCTTCTGCAACAAGCACAAATACCCTCATAGGCATATGCACACACACACAAATGTGCATGCACACACGCACACAGGCATGCACGCACACATGCATGCACACACACACACACATATGTACGTGCACACACACACACACACACACACACATATGCACATACACAGACACTTCAGACTCTGCAGCTTACTGTATCTAACAGTGATTCACTGTCTACACATACTACACGCACACAACTACTGTTCCCACTGCCCACTTCAAAGTCTGTGGTTTACCATATCTCACAGTGATTCACTGTCTACACATAGTGCACGCACACAACTACTGTTCCCGCTGCCCACTTCAAAGTCTGTGGTTTACCATATCTCACAGTGATTCGCTGTCTACACATAGTACACGCACACAACTACTGTTCAAACTACCCACTTCAGACTCTGCAGCTTCCTGCCTCTAACACTGATTTACTGTCTACACACAGTACGTGCACGCAACTGCTCCTCCCACTTCAGAGTCTGCAGCTTCCTGCCTCTAACACTGATTTACTGTCTACAAACAGTACGTGCACGCAACTGCTCACCCCACTTCAGACTCTGCAGCTTCCTGCCTCTAACACTGATTTACTGTCTACACACAGTACATGCACGCAACTGCTCCTCCCACTTCAGACTCTGCAGCTTCCTGCCTCTAACACTGATTTACTGTCTACAAACAGTACGTGCACGCAACTGCTCACCCCACTTCAGACTCTGCAGCTTCCTGCCTCTAACACTGATTTACTGTCTACAAACAGTACGTGCACGCAACTGCTCCTCCCACTTCAGACTCTGCAGCTTCCTGCCTCTAACACTGATTTACTGTCTACAAACAGTACGTGCACGCAACTGCTCACCCCACTTCAGACTCTGCAGCTTCCTGCCTCAAACACTGATTTACTGTCTACAAACAGTACATGCACGCAACTGCTCCTCCCACTTCAGACTCTGCAGCTTCCTGCCTCTAACACTGATTTACTGTCTACAAACAGTACGTGCACGCAACTGCTCACCCCACTTCAGAGTCTGCGACTTACCGTCTCTCCCTGCGTGGCAGCACGTTGACTGTGCAGGAGCTCTCCACGCAGCCAAAGGAGTTGGTGGCGCGGACGATGTACTCTCCCTTGTCGAGGGCCATGGTCTGTGGGATCTCCATTGTGTGCAGTGAGCCCACAAACATGATGCGATGACGCTGTCCGTACATCAGACCACGGTGGCTCTTGTGCCAGGACACTGTTCAACAGACGGGAATGTGACCAGGACAGGTGAGCAAAATGCTGATTATCGGTAGATGTGATCTTAATTCAGATCAAATGAGTGCATGTTTACATTCACCAACAAACATATGTGCACCTGATACACCCCACACCTCCACCCTCCACCCCATTAATGTGTTTTTCTGCAACAACAACAGCAACAGACAAAACACACAAGCTCACTAACACACACAGACTCACTAACACACACACACACACACACACACACACACACACACACACACACACACACACACACACACACACATTCACTCACTACATAGTTTAATTGCCCTGATATAACCATAATGGCTGACTGGGTGTAAAACATCAAGTTACTTACTAACACACACATACACACACACACACACACATTCATTCATTCACTCATTAACACACACACACACACACATTCATTCATTCATTCACTCACTAACACACACACACACACACACACACACACACACACACACACACACACACACACACACACACACACACATTCATTCATTCACTCACTAACACACACACACACTCATTCACTCACTAACACACACACACACACACACACACACACACACACACACACACACACACACACACACACACACACACACAAACTGACCAATGGGTGTGGGGAATCCTTGGACAGAGCAGTCCAGTCGCAGCCTTTCTCCCTCGTACACTTCCATCTTGGCAGGCAGCATGATGGAGAAGCTTGGTGGCTTGCCAGGGATGGCCATCTGCTGCACGGAGGCATAGCCGCCCTCAAAAGGACGACCACGCTCCATGGCCTCTGGGGATGATGGAGGTGACTTTGATTTACCTGTGGAGGAAAACAAAAGCAAAGCTATTATTAAAGAAAAAGGAGATATTTGACACAATCTGCAACATGTTCACAAAAAGTCATGGACATTTAAGGAATACATCAGAAAGAGTCAACTGAATCAATATTGAAAACTCTCACGCTGCTTTCAGTTTAACCTGTGACAGGCTTGATATCCTGTGTCCTTGAGATGGAGGTCAGAGTCAGTAAGCATCGTGAGGAACAATTAACACAACCTATTGTGTCTTGTAGAAGGTGAAAAAATGTTAGAGCTCTTACAAACAGTTCTTTTCTTCTTTTTTCTTCTTTTCTTTTTTAAACATTGCTGAACATTTAAGCCTGGCAATCACAACACATCACAGCTGAATACTCACGGTGTTCATCACAGTTAAAAACAAAAAACATTTGCAAACCTTTACGAGTTTTTATGAGTTTTACTGTTTAGAGAAAGAAGGCACGTACCTCTGACACGCAGGTTAGCTGAAGACTTGGTGCGACCGGACTTGGACTGTGCTTGCACCAGATAAAGACCAGCATCAGAGACCTTGACCTTGTGAATGGTGAGCGTGGCCCCACCCCTGTTGTCCGAGGTCACCTGAATTCTGGCTGAGCTTGTCAACTCCAGCATGTCTTTTTGCCTGTGACAGGAGCACACATTTCAAAACATGATGGTGGATTCAGCCTACCTTTGGTAACCATCCTACCAGGATTCTTCTTCTTCTTCCTGTCAAGGATTGGGCTCTGTCAGAGCATTGCAAGTCCTGCAGCAGGATTCTTGCAAAAACAACAACAACAACAACAGGCCAGTGAAAAAGAAAGAAAACAAAAACAGCAGAACAAAGAAAAAAAGGGAAAAAACCCGGATACATGGATGAGAGTGAGTACCGATGATGTCATGACAACAGGACCATTAGCATTTGAAAAGTGTATCCCAGTACGTACTACTCATTCATTATAGGACTATGCACACTGCATCAGGGGATCTGACTACTGGGTACACCACCAACAGAGCCGTACCCACCACATCACCTGCACGATACAACTAACCCTCAGGGTTTCAAGGGCAGGCACAGCAAAATTCAAACTGATAGAAACGTCAAACGAACACTGACCCCTTGCTTAGAAACAACTAAACAAAACAAATTCCCCTGTGTTTAACAGTTCAGACACCAAGGGTGACAAATACAAAAAATCAGCACGACACAGCCACAAAGTAAAAAGTCTGCTTATAGCAGTTGTGGCCCTGACTGACTGACTGCTTGACTGTGAGCAAGGGAGACAAATGCAAAAACACAACCTGGATGGCAAGGTCCCAATACAAGCCTGGTCCTGGTCATGTAGGTACTTACCACCTGAAGGTGGGCAGTGGTTTGCCAGCAGCCTTGCAGTGGAAGGTGACATCTTCTCCCTCCTCCACTGTGACATCTTCCAGAGGAGTCAGGAAGCGAGGTCGCAGGAACTCCAACTCCATCTGCTCCAGTTCCTCTTCAGCTGCAAGGCCACCAGAATTAATAGATGAATCTTAGAGCTGTACTTCTGATGCTCCATTATGGCCCCAAGATGCAATCAAATGTAATGTGATTTTCTCATGACACTGTGCCCACCCCGTGGGGCACTTGTAAGTGCCACAGTTGCTGTGAGCTGTTTCTCTGTGAATGTCCTTACCTTCCACTTCCAGCCTGGCATCACAGGATACTATGCCTTTGTTCCATGCAAGACTGTGAGCCTTTTCGTTGTCCTTACCCTAACTTCCCATTTCCACCATCATATCACGGCACACTGTGCTTTCTTCATTTGACATTTTGCATGTATAGTTGCCAGAATGTACACAGTTTCTCTTTGTCTTTACCCACCACTTCCAGCATGCCATCACAGGACTGTGCCATGCTCTGATTGGACAGCTTGCATGTGTAGATGCCAGAATGTATGTTGTTTCTCTGTCTTTATCCTTACTCATCACTTCCAGAGTGGTACCATAGTCTGATTGGACAGCTTGCATGTGTAAGAGCCCAGATGCTTGCTGCGAGCTGTTTCTCTGTGCACATCCAGAGTAGCATCACGGGACACTGTGCCATGTTCTGATTGGACAGCTTGCATGTGTAGGTGCCAGAATGTATGTTGTTTCTCTTTGTCCTTACCCACCACTTCCAGTGTGGCATCACAGAAACTGTGCCATGTTCCGACTGGGCACTCTGCCTGTGTAGGTGCCCAAGGTGCTTGTTGTAAGTGGTTTCTCTGTGAACATCCTATTTCCACTTCCAATGTGGCATCGCAGAAACTGTGCCATGCTCTGATTGGGCACTTAGCAAATGTAGGTGCCCAGGTGCTTGCTGTGAGTGGTTTCTCTGTGAACATCCTTACCTTCCACTTCCAGAGTGGCATCGCAGGACACTGTGCCCTCCTCGTTGGACGCCACACAGGTGTAGGTGCCAGCATGCTTGCTGTGAGTGGTCAGTACTTCCAGTGACAGCAGCCCGTAGTTGTTCTGGAAGCAAACCCACCAATGAATCAACAAATCTGCCAAGCTTCTTCGGCAAGGGAGGTAACTGAGGGAAGAATCAGCCACCAGATTGTCCCCCCTGGAAAACCTGATTGTGTTGATGCTGAGCACTAACACTGGCAGTCGTAAATACCAAAACAACAACAACAGCATTCCTTTAAAGACAAAGCACACATTGGCAATCTGAACATACAGAACAAATCCACATGAAGAGCAAACACCTGTCATCATGATTTCGATTTTATTAAGTTTTTATTCTAATTGAGTGAGTGAAACTGCATAGTATTTACTTACATTTTGATGTACTTGTTATTATTTGTCAAAAGCAGACATCTGAATCACCTTTTCAAGGATCAATGAAGTATTACTGTATCATGGTTTTACTAGGCAAGACCAAAAGGTTGGAGCAAAATCCCCGTGAGGAGCCTGACTCACCCTCATGCTGTACTCCGTTCCTTCAAAGACCTCCTGGCCGTCCTTCAGCCACTTGATCTGGGGCTCAGGGATGCCGGTGACGGAGCAGTTCATGTGCACAGTGGTGCCCTCAGGCACACGTTTGTTCTTCAGTTTGGCTGTGAAGTCTGGGGCCACCTGGAACCTGTAGCGACCGGCGGGAGCCGCCTCTACGCGGGCTCCTTCCGAGGGGCGGTCGGGTCGCATCACTGTGTCACGCACACCTTGGGGAGAGGAGGAGGAGGATATGATTTAGTTTTATATGTAGTGATCACTTGTTAACTTGTTTACCTGGACTTGTTTTTATGTCCATTTATTTAGCTATCCTTTTCCCCCAGTCTCCTGCAGACTAACAGACTAACTCTCCCCAGTCCCTTGCAGTCTAATTCTCTCACTAATACTTTTTCTGCCTTTTTTAACATTTTATTCCAATTACATATGTATGCATTTCAATAAAAAATACTGTACAATACGATATAATGGAATACACCATCACCATAGAACGGCTAATACGTATTTCAGTCACTTACAGGCCTCCTTGAGATCACTGTAAAATGTACTTGCAGGTCTGATCAATGAAAAAGAAGGATACAACTACACGGGACCCAACACCACTTACTTTTGACAAAAGCAAACAACACTGGAGAGAACCCCAAATAAAACACCTCACATATCTGAATAATGCTATGAGCATGACTCCTACCCCTTCTTCTACATCCAAACACCCTAATGCAGGAGGGGGTGGGGGGTGGGGGGGGGAAGATATGCAAAGAAGTGAAAGAAAGAGCGAATACAAATTCACTCAACACACAGAAGCGCGACTCACTCTGCACTCGGACTCTGGCCTCTGTGGTGGAGGATCCAGCGTCATTGACAGCGCGGCACATGTAAGCGCCAGAATCGTCATAGTCGGTGCCGTTGATCTGCAGGATGCACAGGTTGTTTTCAGTCCGCACCTCGTAGTGCTTGTCTGACTCGATGCGCTGCCGATCTTTGAACCTGCAAGGCATCATCGTAACAGGTCAACACCCAAAACATCAAGGAGGTATGCATTTCGCACTGCTGTTGGTTGCAGCAGCTGGAAGCTCACCCAGGTAAGCTGACCGTGGCATCCCATATGAGATAAATGAAGGTCCACAACTGATGAGCAGAACAAAATAGCGCTGCTTTATTATACGGCATGCATTTACAGACTGCACTGTTCTTGAACGGATGCATTACAAAAACCCCAAAACACTGACACACTGAAATAATTGGTGTAACAGCTAAAAAGCATTCCAAATAGACTTCTATTCTACAATGGCTCAGAGGTATCAGCCCCGTATCCTGACTAATAAAAAAAAAAAAAAACAGAGGATAGAGGAGGAGAAGAAGGGGGGTGGGTGGGGTGGAAATGGAAGTGGGGGGGGGGGGGGGGGGGAGAGAAGGCTCCAGCGACATACCATGACTTTGCTGGCTTACATATCTATAGATCAGACAGGTAGGGAGACAGGCAAAGAAGCACACATCCCATCAAGTCTAACCTTTCTGGCATATTTAGATCAGACAGATAAGAGAGACAGATGGAGAGACAGACAAATGGACAGATAGACAGGCAGACTGACAAACAGATAAACAGACAGGCAGACTGACAAACAGATAAACAGACAGATAGACAGGCAGACTGACAAACAGATAGACAGATAGACAGGCAGAGAGGCAGAAAAATAGACAGATAGACAGGCAGAGAGACAGACAAATGACCAGACAGGCAGAGAGATAAACAGACAGGCAGGCAGTGAGACAGACAAATGACCATACAGACAGGCAGACAGACAGACAGGCAGGCAGGTGGAGAGACAGGCAAGCAGAGAGACAGACAAATGACCAGCTAGACAGGAAGACAGACAGGCACAGAGACAGGCAGATATACAAGCAGGCAGACAGACAGACAGGCAAAGCAGAACACTGACCACTGGATAGAAGGCCGGGGGAAGCCAATGACTTCACACTCCAGCTGAACCTTGCTGCCTCGAGTGACCGTCATGTCCTCCAGTTCACGGGGGAACCGCGGAGGACGATGGTCATCAGGGATGGATTCTGGGAATGGACAAGAACAAGCGACATTATTCACAATGAGTCTCTCACTACACATTTCATCTCAAAATTTGAAATCTATATCATAACAATAATAGCCAGCTTTCGTATAGCACTATTCTCTGGTGTACACAAACTCACTGCACTTTACAATATTCTCCAACATTTTCTGAGTTAAGTGAGAGAAAAAATTATAAAAAATTAATACATATATGACAACAATATATATACAAAAAATATAAACTACACGTGCTGTGTGAGAAACAGCAACATACAAAGGACAAAAATCATTATATTACTACCTACCCATAATTCCATCCCTCCCAGTCCCCACCCCCACCCCCAACACGCAAACAACATCAACATTCACATTTCCAGTCTGTTTGTAAAACCCCAACACAGCTTAACTACTCACCAACGACTTTGAGATCACAAGAGCATGTGGCTCTTCCGAAGGAGTTGACAGCAACGCACTTCCACTCGCCAGCATCCTGGCGAGTCAGCTTGCGGACTGTGAGGCGGTACACTCCCTTGTCATGCTCAAAGACATGGCGGGAGGATGCTGAGATCTGCTGGTCTCCGCAGAACCACTTCACCTCAGGCTCCGGTCGGCATGTTACTGCACACACACACACACACACACACACAGAGTCAGTCAAAGTGCAGCCTAGCCATCACTGTGCTCCACACTGACACAAAAGAAACATCTGCATCCAATGCAACTGGGAAGGAGTCAAATTCTGTGTAGCCTCTCAAAATCAGACCTTATCCAAAGTTCCGCTTGTCATGCAATGTCCAAGTTTCATTTTCCCAATTCACCTGAGAAAAAAAGTCCCCAAATGCCTACTTCCCAACTTTCAACAGTAAGGATAAGTCTCTATTTGAACATATGATACGGTAAGGATGAATCTCTGTTCTTACAAATGGTGCTGTAAGGATGAATCTCTGTTTGAACATAGGTTACAGGAGGAACAGTCTCTATTTAAAAAAAAGAAGTTTTTTGTAAGGATGGGTCTCTATTCAAACAAATGATGTTGTTGGGACGAATCTGTTTGAACAAATGATACAGTAAGGATGAGTCTCTGTTTGAACAAGTAATACAGTGAAGATGAGTCTCTGTTTTAACAAAATGACACAGTGTGGCAAAGTCTCTGTTCAAACCAAATGCCACAGCAAGGATAAATATTTATTCAAATAAAAGATACAGTAAGAATGAGTCTCTATTCGAACAAATGATACAGTAAGGACGAGTCTCTATTCAAATAAAAGATACAGTAAGAATGAGTCTCTATTCGAACAAATGATACAGTAAATGGTATATCCTTACCATATCATTTGTTTGAACAGAGACTCATTCTCTATTTGAACAAATGATACAGTAAGGATGAGTCTCTATTTAAACAAAGGATACAGGACGAATGAGTCTTTATTTGAAGAAAACGCTGTCATAAGGATAAGTCTACCTTTTTAAAAATATTTTTTATCTCTGTTCTCCCCATTGACAGTCACACATAAGAAACCGAAAGACAAGGCAACCTCAAGCAGAGTGTGAGAGTGTAGGAAAGCGATGGCAGCAGTGACTTACCAGTGACGCAGAACTCCACGTCATCACCGGCCTGTTTGACCTGGTCCACAAGGGGCAGGGTGAACTCGGGCGGAACGTTGTCTTCCACAGCACCTTCCTCGGCCTGTCTGGCCACCCTGTCACAGCACACACAGGTCAGTGCCTTAGTTCTTGGAGTTTAACATCTATTTAGGTACACAGGGTCACCTCAGGTTGAACACACACACACACACACACACACACACACACACACACACACACACACACACGAACGTCACCCCCATACACACACATGAATGCTCCACCCACCCTCACACACACACATGAATGCACCCCCCACCCACCCACATATAAACACACACACAAACACACACCGGTGTACACACACACACACACACACACACACACACACACACACACACACACACACACACACACACACACAGGTGTGCAACACACACACACACTCACACATGCAGGTGTAAAACAAACAAACAAACACACACACACACACACACACACACACACACACACACACACACACACACACACACACACACACACACACACACACACAGTTAACTCAAACAGGAAAAAGAAACACTGAAAATTAAGCAGACAGCACAGTGCACTCCATTTATATCCAAGCTGGCTACACCAAATTCCTGGACACAGATAGATCCAAACAATTTTTCCCAGGCAAAATGTTTCCTTGTGTCACTAAATATTTGCTGGACATGTTAAACCCAGGTATATCAAAGTGCCCCTGCATCAAAGCAGCTTTCTCATCCCCAAAAAGAGAGGTCACTTCAGATAATTAGGGCCATGTCCTGCTTATACAGAACCAGTTTTTGTGAGCCATCCTGCTGAAAATGGAGACAGCTCTTCGACCTAGTATGCTGCTCTGCATGATGCAATCACACCCAACAGACACGGTGCGTGACACAGGCACAGAGTTTGGGATGGGGGGTGGGAGTGGGTGGAGGTGGAATAAGTGCATTCATCTTGTTTTGAATGAACAGGTATACCTGACACGGTGTTATTATATCATGTACCACCCCCCACCCCACCACCACCACACACACACACACACACGTCTCTCTCTCTACTTACTTCGCTTGGGCAATGGTTTCCGCTTCCTCTTTCCTCTTGCGTCTGTGGCGTACTTCTGCAAAGCAAAACCGAAATGAAGAAATGAAAGTTCAAGTCTGGCGATGGACAGAGACAATCACACAAAGGGATACCAGTACAATAATAGCAAACCACCGCCATCACTATCTATACATGAAATATTCCCCCACTCCACCCCACCTCAGACAAAACAAAAACAAACACAAAAAAAGGAAATAAGAAGAAACCACATCCACACACAACAAACGTCAATCACAACAATAAAATAAACCAAACAATAAAAAGCATGGAATAACCAGTCATAAAAGATATTTCTTTTCTTAAACCAAAGCTTGCAATCGTTCCCCCACCCCCCGTCTCCCCTGCACCTGCCCGTCTGATCCAATCTGAAAGACAACTGCCAACATATCCACTCCCATCTCCAACACTTACACACACACACACACACACACACACACACACACACACACACACACACACACACACACACACACACACACACACACACACCTGCCTACTACTACTACACACACTCTCTCTCTCTCTCTCTCTCTCTCTCTCTCTCTCTCTCTCTCTCTCTCTCTCTCTCACACACACACACACACACACACACACACACACACACCTGCCTAATATTACAACACACACACACACACACACACACACACACACACACACACACACACACACACACACACACACACACACAAATCCCATACAACCAGACTCATATTCACAGCCACAGTGTCCACCTCAACTCCCGCACACCACCCCACCCCACCCCGCTCTGCTCACAGCCACATCCACCTCAACTCCCGCACACCACCCCACCCCGCCCCGCTCTACTCACAGCCACATCCACCTCAACTCCCG
>OY757541.1:36494125-36499125 GCA_963584105.1 Alviniconcha strummeri
TCTGTCTCTCTGTCTCTGTCTCTGTCTCTCTCTCTCTCTCATTTTCCCTTTCTTTTTAACCCCTCTCCCCTCAACACAAACAAAGACTGAGCCAGCAATGCAGTGAATGAATGTCATTTGCAAAGTGTGCACACACACAAAAAAGAAGATGTTCACGTTTGCAGAACTGATTTACTGCCTTTGGGGTAGGTGGAGGGTGGAATGGTGGAGGGAAGACGATGAAGAAAGACAGAATTAGTTAGTTGGTGCTTTGAGCCCACTCAACCACAAAGGGTTATATCAGGGCTAATGGGAAGAAAGAAAGAAAGAAGCAGAAGAAGAAAGAAAGAACGAAGAAGAAAAAGAAAGAAGAAGAAGAAGAAGAAGAAACGGTTGGAGAATGCGAAACAAACAAACAGACAACAACAACGACAATAAAACACATCTCTGGCAGTGTCAGAAACACTGGAACCCCTAAGCAGACAGACAGCCGGACAACCAGCATCCTTTCGATCCACAGCAGACCAGCATTGCTCCTAGGAGAGCACCCGGACCTGTCACAGACTTTTTGCACGGTAAACGTAATTGCGCAAACCCGCCCGAAATGTCAGCATTCCTGGTTAGAGACGGCTGCGAGGAGAGATAACAAAATCGGGTCTATTGCGTGCTACACAACACAGTACAGAGCCGAAGCACAGAGCTACAGAGACTTGCCCGCCGAAGATGGAGCAGAGAGACTTGCCCGCAGAAGACGGAGCAGAGAGACTTGCCCGCAGAAGACGGAGCAGAGAGACTTGCCCGCAGAAGATGGAGCAGAGAGACTTGCCCGCAGAAGACGGAGCAGAGAGACTTGCCCGCAGAAGACGGAGCAGAGAGACTTGCCCGCAGAAGACGGAGCAGAGAGACTTGCCCGCAGAAGATGGAGAAAATGGAGAAGAGAGACTGGGAGGAGTGGGTGGGGTCGGGTTGGGGTAGAGTGGGGGTTGGTGGAGCGCACAGAGTGAAACATACGCTTCTGGATTTGACCTACAGAACTGACAGGGTGCCAATCGCTATCCCCTTTCATTCGCCTCTGACATTTCCTCCGCCACCTGCTCTCTGTCCCGTTACCCAGCAGATCAGAACCCCCCCCCCCCCCCCCCCCCCCAGCCTCTCTCTCTCTCTCTCTCTACCCCCCTCCCTCCCTTATATCTGTTTCCAGCTTTCATGTCTACTGTCATATCTACGCTGTCTGTTCCTTGACTCGATCCTCCCGTGCTATAATAATAACTATAATCACAGGGGAAAATGAAGTGTGTACACAGGCAACCGTCCGGCCCTGCTGTTTGTCACAGTCATCTCTGCTGCGTGGTCTGATGGTGGGTCGTATGTATAGCTCAGTGACTGTAGTGTTTAATTATCACAGTCGTGGTCTGATGGTGGGTCGTATGTATAGCTCAGTGACTGTGGTGTTTAATTATCACGGTCGTGGTCTGATGGTGGGTCGTATGTATAGCTCAGTGACTGTGGTGTTTAATTATCACGGTCGTGGCTGCTTCCAGACAGTCTGGCGATTGTTGTGTTCGCTCCCTTTCAGGTAAACTGCCACGCGACAGGAGCAACTGCCGCTGAGATGCCGAGACAATTTCAGCTAGTAAATGTCCGTACTAAGGTGACGGTATCGATGTTTTTGTCGATCATAATTCTGAGCATAGTGTTTTTCTGGTGTTTTTGTCGATCATAATTCTGAGCATAGTGTTTTTCTGGTGTTTTCTTTTTTAACCAAAGAACAAACAAACGAAAACCAGTGACAAGGGCAGTACACACAGACGGACGGAGCGGTCACACAGCAGTGACAGCTTGGTGAAACTCACGATAAATAAACCAGCCAAAAATATTAATATCAGTTCAGTTCGGATACGCCCCCGCCCCCCCCCCCCCCCCCAAAAAAAAAAAAACACACACACACACAAAAACAAAACAAAACAACAACAACAACAACAACAACAACAACAACAACAACAACAACAACAACAACAACAACACACACACACACACACACATTCCACGGCCTCTCCAAATCATCAAACTGATGCAGACCCTATCCGTCACGGCCACGGAAACATTTGAACACACGAGCGGCACAGAAAGAGCAGAAGAAGAAAATAGAAGGAGAAACTGAGAGAGGAGAAAAAAGAGAGAAGTACTGAATGATGGAAACAAACACTGAAGCACAGCCAGCACCTAGAAAAGACAGGGAGCGAGAGAGTGACAGACGGAGACAGAGACAGACAGAGACAAAGCGAGAGAGAGAGAAAAGAAGAAGAACCAAATGATGAAAACAAGACACGGAGAAACAGCCAGCGCCTAGGAAAGCGCAAAGCCCGTCTATATTAAAATAGACGGGCTTTGGGAAAGAGAGAGAGAGAGACAGATAGACAGAGACAGAGAGACAAAGAGAGAGACACAGAAAGACAGAGAGAGAGAGAGAGAAGAACCGAAGGATGAACACGATCCACCGAGACACAGCCAGCGCCTAGGCTCGGGACCATCACCACTAACACAGGGGTCACCCGCTCGTCGTCCGCGTCGTGCTCCGTCACGTCCTCCAAGGGCACGGGCTCGGAGGAGGTCAAGGTCATGACCTCGTCGTCGTCCTCCTCGATGTGGGCCAGCTCGGGCTCCAGGCGGTGGAGGTCCGGCGACACGGGCAGCGCGGCGCTGACGTACTCCCCGGTGTCGCTCAGCTCGTCCCGCTCCCGCCCGAACCCGGAGTCCAGCGTCATCGTCGACTCGTAGTCGCTGTCGATGGTGATCTCGCTGAAGTAGTCCTTGCTGACCCCGTCGTCTTCCGGCTCCGCTTCCGGCGGCTTCTTGGGCGGCGGCGGCGGCGGCGGCGGGGCCGACATCAGGCCGCCCTGCTGGACGCCGGCGCCGATCTCCTGCAGCTTGGTCAGCGTCTCCTCCTCGGGCTCCTCCTCCTCCTTGGTCTTGTCCTCGGGCGGGTGGAAGGGGCAGTCCTTCTGCGGGCACTTGTGGTTGGGCAGTAGCAGGTACAGCCGCTGCGTCGCCTTCATCTTCAGCACCTCGTCGGGCAGGTCCGTTGCCGTGAACGCCATGGCTTGTTGCTGCTGCTGCTGCTGCTGCACCGTGTAGACAGCACACACCGCCGAGGTTTTGTTTGTTTGTTTGTTTGTTTCTACCAAGCGCGGGAAGTTAAGAGCTACAGAGCAGTTCTCTCCTCCGATCACCGTCGCTACAGCGTAGAACCCCGAGCTCCAACCACAGACGGTCACGAAGGCAGGTTAATTAAAGGCGAACACGCAGAGACTACCAGTCTACAAAGTGATCTCAGTCCGAAACCCGCTTCACTGAATCCTGAAACGGACTCGGCGTACTTTGGATTCAGTGGACACACGAGCAAGGCTATGAAAATATTTGTCTAGGAGAGAAAATCTAACCAATCAACGGCAGGAAAAAAACTGGGTCGAATCAAAGACGGCCAAGAAAATTCGAGTCCACGCTTTAAAATAGTGCAGAAAGGTTCACCCAAAACTGGCAGAGGTCGCCGTTATGATGTGAAGATTCAAATGGAATCCTTCAGAGGTGTGTGAAAGGACAAAACGAAAGGAACACTCTTGCCAATGTAGCGTAAACAAAGCTTGGTGAAGACGTATCCACAACACGTGTGTTACGACGATGGTGGGTTTAACAATATCACACTGTGCAAAAATCTGCACCAACTCGAACAAGTTCACCGCAAAAGCTGCTTCAAAGCTTTTTCACTCAAAGTAATTCACCCAAAGCTTTTCACTCTGCAGACACACTCAGCTGTTACTTCACACAGAGAACTACGCAATTACGTCACACCGCAATAACTGACTGACTGGCAAGTCTATTTTATCCACAGCAACACCGAATCCTCCAGAAGCTCGACTAGTCTAGTTCAACCACAGCAACACCGAATCTTCCAGAAGGCAGCCAACAAATCACTCCTCGCCAACAAAAACCAAAACAACAACAGTATCCAAACTATCACAGCTAGGCTATTATGTATATCACAAATCAGTCAAACTTAAAACTTGTTCAAGCTTATTCCACTTCCGACTGCAGTGTCGTAAACCGTAGAAGCCGAACTCTGGCCAATTTCCCGAATAAAGCAGAAGACTGTTCGTTTTCCGCCGTGTAAAATTCTATTTCCGCAAGACTTCAAGAAAAATATGTCCCGGCGTGTCAGTAAACTCCAAACCGATCTGACCGAACAGCAATGGTTGGTTCCAGACGAGCGGCGATGACTAGCTCCAGATCTGTCCAGTTTTGACGCAGCGTGCTGTGAGGCACAATCAAATACTGACAACTTCTCCAGACATCCACTTGAATGTGACATCCGCACGCTGGCGGGCGGAACAGCGAAGCAGCGCTGGCGATACCGATACGTACCGCACGGTCCCACTGATATCAGACAGGCTCCAACGGATGACCAACGCGGCAACGCCGAAGGACAAGCCAATCCAACGATGACAAAACTGGCGGTCGCTGACTTCTTCCGAGCAGGAGCTGGAGGGTCTTGCGGTCTTGCTGGAGGTGTGGTGTGGATGAGGGTGACGGTGTGAGTGTGGGTAGGACCTCTCCTCGCCGTTTGGAGTTCAGGCACCAAGGAATGGCCCGCGGTGACCAAGGGTCGTTTCTTCCAAAATTCGAAAAGGAAGAAACGAGATTCCTTGCTGCCTCCGGAGATGTGTTCTGTCTAGGCCCGAGCCTGCCTGCCTGGAGGCTCGTTTGTGCCGTTCTGCCAGCCAGCGATGGAAGCTACAGCGACTACGGGGGAACCACCACCCCATGCGAGTCGCGCACACCTAGACCCACCTGCCTTGCCTCGCCTCGCCTATACCTCACAGCCAGTTAGAGCATGCACATGTACGTAGGCTCCCTCCCTGCGTACGCTCCCTCCTGAACACTTCTGCTGCTGCTGTAAGTGGTAAAAACAGTCGCTGCGGCTCTCGCTCTCCACTTTTCTTTTGACTGCAGCAGCGAGCACCCCG
>OY757541.1:36502173-36815707 GCA_963584105.1 Alviniconcha strummeri
CACCCTCCTCTATACAGTGGGATTTCACAATTAAAAAAGCATTAAAAACAACAACCTGACTATTCCAAGATATTCCAAGCACGCCAGCGAAATTTTAGTCTGAACATCAGTCAATTCGGTTAGTCTTCAGTCTGCACTGTGCCTCTCGGTGAAAGCGAAGACGACTCGTGGACAGTTTTGGAACAAAGTTATCAACACCAACACAACAACAAAGATAAGAATTTTAAAAAGAAAAAAAGAAAAAGCCGTGCATGGTTTCTGTGGACGTTAAACATCATGAGTAAAAAAAGTTTAAACAGACCGTCCCTAATAAGCCGTGCATGGCTTCTGTGGACTTTAAGCATCATGAGTAAAAAAAAAAAAAAAAAGTTTAAACTGACCGTCCCTAATAAGCCGTGCACGGCTTCTGTGGACTTTAAGCATCATGAGTAAAAATTAAAAAAAAAAGAGTTTAAACAGACCGTCCCTAATAAGCCGTGCACGGCTTCTGTGGACTTTAAGCACCATGAAAATGCCTCTGCTTGCTTTCTGCCTCCGTGCTGGCAGCTCCCAACACTGTAGCAGAGGGTGTCTTTGTCACTACTGCGGGTGAAAGCCTCTACAAAAAGGCATCGAAAAAAGTCCTGGAGTTAAACTCTCTCGGTGACTCAGTAACGGCTGGGCCGAAATGGGAACTGACACAACTAGGCCGTACGCTTCAGAAGCAAGCAACACACGCATGACTCACAAATAAACCTGACAGGAAGCCATCCCATTCACATATATACATATAGATGTTTTTTCCTCTGAGCCGGCAGCAGCTGTCAAAGCGTGCAGCCAGTGTAAGCAGGCACACGCATGCACGTGCAACACGCAAAACTGCGCAATCCGTGGCACGATTCAGTGAGCGAACCGCGAAGAGACTGCAGAGCAAATTACAAAAATAGAAATAAAAAGTCCCGCGCAGCCTGCAGGTAGATTGGTAGCTCTATCGCGTGACCAACTTGGCTAACTCCTCGTTCCTATTTCATTCCCCGCGAGGCGAGAGGCTCCAGTCGGAAAAGCGGCAAAGAACTGCTGACGACTCAAGACTGACTGTAAACGTATTCGAGTTCAGTGCTGCTTTACGTCCACAGAAACCGTACGGACTATTGGACCCAGAGGGCCAAGGACGTCCATCTCGACTTTCACACAGCTCCTGAGCTCTGACCGTAAACGAGTTCGAGTTCGGTGTTGCGTTACGTCCACAGAAACCATCAGGCTTATCAGGGATGGCCCAGGACGGCCACCTCGACTTTCACACCCAGTTCCTGAGATCTGGCTGTAAACGTCTGTTCGTCATGCAGTCTTGTATCCAACGATTTCAACCCATCGAACAGTGGAACTCAGCGGACCAGACGGGTGGAATCTCAACAGGCCAGAGATATTAGAGAAAAGAGCTAGGCGCGGGAGGGAGCCGAGAAGAGAGAGAGGGAGAGGTTGGGGAGTCAAACGAAGAATAAGGCTATAGCAGCCAGGGAGAGTGAGGGCGCCACAAGATGATGGACCGGAGCAACTGGTTGTTTCCGACACACAGACGGGCTATTCTGAGCCAGCAGCAGCCTCTGTGCCGATATGCGACGTCAAGACAGCGAATGATCATTGTCTTGATAACAATCTCAGGCACATTCCGCACGCTTATTTATTGGGTCAGTTTGCCACGATGGATTCTGGCGGCTGGAAAGGGGGGGGGGGGGGCGAAGTGATGCATCTTTCATTAACATTTTTTTTAAAGTGCTGGTTCTTTCGTTAAAATAAAAACAATCGTTGAGTCTGCAATCACCCCTCAGTTTATCCTGCCCTGTGCCCTCCCAGTCCTGCCCCTGCCCCCAAGTTACATCTGACATTAGAACCCTGCCCTCCAATCCCAGCGCAAAATGCAGTCCGACATCCTCTCCGAGGGATGACTTTCACCTTTTCATTTCAACGTCACTCCAGACTGACAGTTCATTAGTAACTGGATTTTAATGTCCAGACTAACAAGTAGTTAGTTAATGGATTTTAATGTCAGACTGACAGTTAGTAAACGGATTTTAATGTCCAAACTGACAGATAGGTAGTTAGTCACTGGATTTTAATGCCCAGACTGACTGGTCGGGTATTGTTAGAAAGGAAAGAAGTACAGCGCGGCACTGACGAAACTCCGTGACGGCAAAAGCGGCAGCGGGCCGGCACCCCGCCCTAAAGGCTGCCAATTACCTTCAGATGGTTCGACTCGGTGCCCATCCCTAATTGACCGCATGTGGTCTCTGTGGACGTTAACCCTCCCCACAAAAACAACAACAACACACACACCAGGCCGCTTGGGTTTTGGGGTTTGTTTTTGTTTTTGTTTGTTTGTTTTGTTTTGTTGTTGCTGCTTTCTAGCAATACTACCTTGTCGCTTACGGGAAATTCGGTTCGCCTTACGCCGGGAACACCACGGTAGACACATTCAAGTTCAATGTTGCTTTACGTCCACTGAGACCGTAAGGAGCCCAGGACGGCCACCTCGACATTCACACAACTCTTGAGCTCTGGCGGTGAACCCTTCTTCTTTCATGTTGCTTTACGACCCCAGAAACCATAAGGCTTACTAGGGGCGGGGTGCCCAGGACGGCCACCTCGACCTTCACACAGCTCCTGAGCTCTGCGGTTCTGATACACTACGGGGGACCTCGGTTTAGTTCGAGTTCAATGTTGCTTTACGTCCACAGAAACCTTGAGGCTTATTAGGGACGGCCACCTCGACTTTCACACAGCTCTGTCTCGTATTGAGTTCAATGTTACTTTACGTCCACAGAGACCATAAGGACTATCAGGGGCCGGGAGCCCAGGACGGCTACCTCGACTTTCACACAGCTCCTGAGCTCTGGCGTGATTTATAGTCTCATCCAAATGCCATTTGAACAGGAAGGAAATGCGCCGTCGCTACTAGTAACTACGCCGCCAGAGAAGAAACGGCCTCGGCAGAAGCGTCACGGCTGGCAATGAACACCTCGTTGACGGCTGATCGCCGATTGCCCGTGCCGCTCGCCGCTAATTGAAAACCAACGCCCAGCCAACCCGACAGGGAATAAAAACAACACACACAAACACCGAAACGGAAAACAAGTGCCAGCACGGACTGAGAGCGAGTGAGTGGTGAGAATTCGGTAAACTGACGCGGGGCGGCGAGGAGGAGGCACGGGTGAAGAAGGAGAAACGATGAGCCGACTGAAGGATGGGGAATGTGCGTGGGAGGAGGACATTGAGCGAGAGAGAGAGAGAGGAGGACCCGAGCCGGCAGCGGACGGGAGGAGAAAAACACACGGGGACTGACAGGTAGAAAGGGCTGGGGGGGGGGGGGGGGTGGGGAGGAGGGGAGGGAGACTCATGACGCGGGACCTGAGGAGGAAAACAGGGAGGCAACCAAACCACTCTTACCTCTGGCGCGAAAGGTCGAAAGGATATTCGGCTGCCGTCGACGTCTCTACACAGTTCATTTTCAAGCCCGTTTCGGCGCTTAGGCCTTTACAAGCAGCTTGACAACGAAAGCTACAGCCCGTCACTGAAAGACTGACATGCGCTGCCGCGGACTCAGTCGACTGACACTGAGGCCTGTACAGAAGGAGCGACCCGAAGGATGATAAAGTCGTCGTCAAAAGTATCAAAAACCTCCCCACTGAAAGGACTACGACTCAGATCAGCGCTGAACCACGGCGTCAATTACAGCCGAGACGGTAGTCAGTCAGTACCATACAACACGGTCGCGGCGGCCGTCCGGCGGCTGCTGCACGTGCAACACACACGCAGACTCAGTGTGTGCTGGAGTAGCGGGTGCGCGTGTGCATGTGCAGTAAGGATCATGATGACGGAACTGTATACACACGGAGGATGGATAGTGCAGGGCCGAGGCGGATGATAGCTAGTCCAGAGCGGGCCAGTACCGTGCCGGTATACGAAGCATGGCTGAGAGACTGAAAAGTGACTGACTGAGCCCGACCGAAAGTCAGAAGCCAATGTCACGGGCTGGCAGCAGCCTTGCACACAGGTAAGGTGGCAGCAGCAGGAGTCCGAAGCCGTTGGAGCAGTCTACTGATGAGGCACAGATGGTACCAATGCTACACACGCGCAACTGAATCAGCAGCGGAACCGGGTCGCTAAATAAAGCGGCACAAAGCAGCTAAACCTGCCGTCAACGACCACTGACTGACCAGGGACAGGTTTTGCTGCTCTCCTTCTTCTTCTCCAAGTTCAATGCTGCTTTACGTCTACAGAGACCATAAGGACTATTTCTGCTTTACGTCCACAGAGACCATAAGGACTATTTCTGCTTTACGTCTACAGAGACCATAAGGACTATTTCTGCTTTACGTCTACAGAGACCATAAGGACTATTTCTGCTTTACGTCTACAGAGACCATAAGGACTATTTCTGCTTTACGTCCACAGAGACCATAAGGACTATTTCTGCTTTACGTCCACAGAGACCATAAGGACTATTTCTGCTTTACGTCTACAGAGACCATAAGGACTATTTCTGCTTTACGTCCACAGAGACCATAAGGACTATTTCTGCTTTACGTCCACAGAGACCATAAGGACTATTTCTGCTCAACGTCCACAGAGACCATAAGGACTATTTCTGCTCAACGTCCACAGAGACCATATTAAGGACTATTTCTGCTTTACGTCCACAGAGACCATAAGGACTATTTCTGCTTTACGTCCACAGAGACCATAAGGACTATTTCTGCTTTACGTCCACAGAGACCATAAGGACTATTTCTGCTCAACGTCCACAGAGACCATATTAAGGACTATTTCTGCTCTACGTCCACAGAGACCATAAGGACTATCATCAGTTTCAAGGACGGGGAGCCCAGGGCGTCCACCTCCTCTCTCACACACCTCCTGAGATCTGTTTTGCTCCTCAAGTTGGCTGTATATCCACAGAGACCGCATGACTGTTTGGGACGGGGAGCGCAGGACGTCTACCTCCTCTTAGCTCTGAATAGAGGCCGGGGATACTAATTTCCGCGTCCGCGGTACCTCATAGCAGCAGGACTGCGGCTTGAAGACAATGATGTAAGACCACTGACGCCACTGCCAAGACGCTGCCTATAAACCTCTCACTAACGACCACTCAGTTACAAACCATTTCCAGCCGTTCGTGTTGCGTTTTTAGTCTGACAGTTCCTCCCCTCCACCCACCTTCCCCCCTCCCAATCCTCTTTGCACACACACACACACACACACACACACACACACACACACACACACACACACACACACACACACACACACACACTCACACACACTCACTCACTCACTCACACACGCACATACACACACGCGCGCGCTTCCTCAGTGGGACTTCTTTACCAGGCCGTTCTCCGTAGACGGCCCGGCTTTAAATGTGCCTGTCAGCAACTTGGGCTCATCCGCTGGAGAGGGTGGTCTTTCGGCAGGAGAGTGTGGTCTTTCGGCAGGAGAGGGCGGTCTTTCGGCAGGAGAGGCGGATTTATTTAACACTAATTACAGACTAACATTACGCTTTCGCGGCCACGGGCATTTCAGAACGGCAGTGGCGGTGGGCCTGACTACAGATTAACATTACACTGTCGCGGCTACGAGAATTTAAGAACGGCAGTGGCGGTGGCGCGCCTGATTACAGACTTACACTGTCGCGATTTTCAAGTCAGCTCCTGAGCTCTTCTTCTGTATTCAAACTGGCTTTATACGGCAAAGCGGCCAAAATCAATTAAAAAGTTTGGATTCGGTTATAGAATGACAAAAGACTGGTCTGTGGCGGCCGTTGGCGAGAGGTGGTTGTGTGACGGGCATCTTCCTTGCGATTCCAGTTAGCATCAGCTATCTGGGACGACCAGTCCACGGAAATGAAGAGAATCGGTGCTGTACGTCTCAGTCGGTGTGTCTGTGGGGCACTTGCTACCTCAGCACACGGACGGCTTGTTTGAATGCCGCGGGGCGAAGACTGACACTCACCCACGTAACACTCCGAACACCGCTTTCCGGCACCTTGAAGGAAGGATGTCGTAAACCAGTGCTTGGAGTTTGACACTCACCTTGCCGACAGTCAGTAGCGGCAAAAGCCCGAGACGACTCCCCAGCGGAGGGGACGTAACACTCGTCGTAACTTCCACTAACAGCCTGACTTTCTGAGATTTATTGGCACACGCAACCGGCTGCTGTTTCTTCCATTTTCCTGCTGAAGTCTTGCGCGTTCTCTTTCTTTCCTCTGCGTGCGCGCGCGCGCGCGTGCGTGCGTGCGTGCGTGCGTGTGTGTGTGTGTGTGTGTGTGTGTGTGTGTGTGTGTGCGTGTGTGTGTGTGGTTGTGTGTGTGTGTGTGTGTGTGTGTGTGTGTGTGTGTGTGTGTGTGTGCGCGTGTCCATGGGTTAAAGCATAGGCTATTGCCGCCCACACTGAAGCAAAGGAGTGCAGCTGCAGGTGACATTAACCCAGCAGTAGCAGCTACAGGTCGTCACCGCTGGGCCCTAGCCGCTCGGACCACTTGTTGTTTTCGTTTCGTCTCAACGTCGCTTTACGTCCACAGAAACCATCAGGCTTATCAGGGACGGGTAGCCCAGGACGGCCACCTCGTCTTTCACACAGCTCCTGAGCTCTGAGGCTGTGGCTTCTTTCTTAAATGTTGCTTTACGTCCACAGAAACCACCAGGCTTATCAGGGACGGGTAGCCCAGGACGGCCACCTCGACTTTCACACACTAGCTCCTGAGCTCTGTAAACCACTTGCTGTTGACTCCCGTCGCTATGTTATATACACTGTAGCAGCAGTACACTCATCTCACCTGGGCCCGCTGCCAGAAACAGGCAGGCAGCTCGGTCCGGTACCACCCGCCAGGGCCTACTACTGTAGTACTAGTCACTACTGTAGTACTAGTCAGTACTACAGTCAGTACTCTACACAGGCCGCATCAGGCGCAAGGTGGTTTGAAGGAAACCTGCCGCACAGGTGTGTGTGGGTGGCGGATGGGGGGAGGGGGAGGGGTAGGGGGCCTGGACGGAAGAGGGCCGGAGGGGAGGATTGGGGGGGGATGGGGGGAGGGGGGGGCGAGGGGGGTGTACTGCTGGCCGGATGTCGTCAGTTGAGTTTCAGCAGAGATTTTTCACAGGGGGTAGTACTCCCTTTGGTACAGGCGGTAGGGGGTGTACGTCACTATCCGTTAGTAGCTGTGGTGTACCGTTACTCTGCAGCGTCGGTAGTGGCAAGAGCCGTTACTACAGCCACGAATGATGTCGGTGTCAGTCAGTCAATAGCCGTCAGGTCAATGGCCGTTGCCGGACGTAATAGCCATCAAGCCACACTGACGTGACGACTAGTCACTGAGTCGGGCCGGGAGTCTGTCACTGACTCGAGCAGGGCGGCAGTGGCCAAGCTGTGTTCAAGTTCAGCACAGCAAAGACCCCCCTCCCGTCGGCAGAGCTTGGCAGGAGCTGTGCCGGTGCCGAAAGTCAGTCGAGGTGGCCCGCGTCCCGGCCTAATAAGCCTGCGGTTTTTGTGGACGTAAAGCGGCAACACTTCAACAACAACCCCCCTACTCCCCCCCCCCTCCCCCCACCCCCAACATATTAAAACTGGAAACACAAAGCCATGCGACTTCTGAGACTCTGTGCTCAGTGGTTTAAAACACTGCGGGCATCCTTCTTCCTCAAGGATGCCGGTGCCGGAAAGCGACGACACGAGACTTCAGTCAGGAGCGCACGCTCTCGCTGACGCCGCGCCGGGCAGCAGCCGAGTTGCCTGCGCCGCTAGAGGGCAGCGCAAGGGCAGCCGCGGTCCGGCCGGGATCACGGAGCTGTCCGCTCTGTGCCGGGATGGACACGAGGCGCTTACTGACGCGCCGCTGGCCGCCGGCCTTGTTTGGGCCAGCGTCCAGGCCGTGGCGGCGGAAGCAACACCTTACACCACGGAGCCGCCCGCCGCGCGCTCCGCTCAACTGAACAGACAGGTGGGCGCAGTGGGAGTGTTTTGAGTGCAGCCAGCAGGGCTTTGGTCAGTGTAGACTCGTGAGCCGGTTTGGCCTGGCGGTAAGACGCTAGGCTGGTAAGCGGGGGGACCTCGGTTCGAATCCGCTTCGGCTCACCTTTCTCTTCAAAAGTTGTGGTCTGTGAACACTGTCTCGTGACTTTGTCCCTCACAATTATGAAACATTAAAATGGCTCTCATCGCCGCCCACCTTAATGCATAAGTCATTCTGGTGGTGACAGCGTAGCGATAGGTATATCATATCTACCCCCTCCCCACCTCCATACCCCCTTCTCCCCGTCTGTAATAAACCTTATGGTTTCTGTGGACGTTAAGCACCATGTTTACAGAGCAGACTCATAGTTCAGGAGCTGTGTGAGAGTCGAGGTGGCCGTCGAGTTCAAAGGACGGGGAGCCCAGGACGCCCCATAAGCTCCACCCTACCACCATCACTACTGCCCCCTCCGACCCCCTGACTCCCCGCTTCACTGAGCCACGGTATGTAATGATGATAAAATGTGCATCGCCCTGATATGACCGTAACGGTTGACTGGGCGTAAGACACCAAGTTGTTTACTTACTTACTTACTTACCCCTTCAGTCTTCGTCTTTATAGTACAGCACATTTCTTTTAACTTGAAGTGCTGCATGTGGTGGGATCAGTGAGGTTCTGGGGGCGGGTGGGGTTTGGGGGACGGGGCGGGAGCCGGGGCGGGAGGGAGGGGTGGTTAGGACTGAGGATACGGGTGGAATGTCGGACTGAGTGGTCACAAAAACAGAGCATTTACGCTACAAAATTTCCGCCTTTTTCAAAGTTCAAAGCCAACGCGGGGCCCGCTTTCTGACCTTTCCCAAACAAAATAAACTGGCACTGACTGAAGAAACTGATTAACCGAGCACAGCATGCCGCTCAGACAGAGTCCAGAGGACCGGGTTTGTGAATGACATTCCAGACCGAGATGGATCGCTCGACTTAAATGAAGAGGAATGACCTCCGGCCCACCAAGATGTTGGGCGGTTCACCGCGGAAGAGAGCTTAGAGTCGTCAGTGAGGGAATCAGTAATCGAACCCGCTTTCCGGCCTTTCCCAAACCGACTTGCACCGATGACTGAAAGTAACCGCACACTGCACGCCTGGATTCCAGAGCAGCGGGGTTTGTGAATGAAATTCCAGAGACGGATTCTCGACGGAAGTGAAGAGGAACGACCTCTGGCACTGCCTGAAAGACGTGGGTGGTTCACCAAGTGAGCTCAGAGCCGAGAGGAAATCAGTCATTAATCGGGGCAGGCAGACAGAGGCGGCTTCGCCTGGAACCCTGCCCACACCCTAACTGGCCGGTTCCTCCAGTAACGGCACGGAAGGCGGCACCGACAGTCAGAGTAAATGAACAGCAAACTAGAGTCGGGACTGTGCCAACTGAAAGCAATGCCGAGGAACGAAAATTAGCAGGAAATCCGAACTCGATCAGACAGACGGAAACGCTGAAACTGTTACTGGGGAACCGAGGGGTAAGGGACACACTCATTACTCGCTAATTAATTCCTCCAACAACGGAACAGGACTGGCAGGGAAACGTGGGGACGGGAGTGGTGAGCTGTACCCCTCGCACACTACTATACTGTGATACGGTTGTTAAACAATTGCTCCGGTACTGCTGTTTTGGGTAGATGTGAATATGAACACCCCGACTTTTAATGATCAGATTGACAGACCGTTACAGGGTACTTGATCCTTATGAATGGCGTACAGGCACCGGTTGTGTGTGTGTGTGTGTGTGTGTGTGTGTGTGTGTGTGTGTGTGTGTGTGTGTGTGTGTGTGTGTGATTTTTTTCTGCGTGTGTGCGTTCGTGCGTGTCACATTTCAGTCAGTTCCGGCTGTGCGTGCGTGCGTGCGTGCGTGCGTGCGTGCGTGTGTGTGCCATGGGCGCGCATGTGCATTTTGTTTTCATGTGTTTGTGTGCGCGCGCGTGCGTGCGCGCGTACTTGTTTGCGTTACTTTTCCAAATGGGATTCGGGTGCGTGTTACAAGCAGAGCGTTACACTTGCAGGCCGTGACTCAGGGGAGGTTATTCATACTCAAGTCAGAATGCCCAGCTCAGTGAAGAAGTTGTCTCCCATCTCTACTCATTCGGAGGAGTTTGCGAGGCACACTACCGCCACGGTCACATCAAGGTGAAACGCCACTGACCCAACCACAAACAAAAGTCTCAACCACTGTCTTTCAGTTTGAAGATGGCTTGGACAACAATAACACAGTCTGAAGCAGGTCGGCAAAATTTAGGACAGCTGAACAGAAGGCGGCAAAGTGTGCAAAGCCACACCCTGATCTATTGCAGGATAGAGCTTTGCTGACAGCTCTGGATTACAAGCAATGAGGACCTTCGTTTTTTAAAATAATCTGCAGAACCCCACCACAGTGGAATGATGTGGACTCAAGTTAGAAGCAAAATGAAGGAGAAACAAAGAGTAACGCAGCGCATGCCAGCAAAGAAACTGGCAGTCAGAAAACGTACCACAACAAGTGTGCACTTTATTGATGCATTGTGGCACGGACAGTGACACTGAATCATCAAACACATAGGCCTGCATATATGCATACAGGCATGCATACATGCACGCACACGCACACATGCACACACACACACACATATACAGAAAAAAACACATACACACACACAACAACAACAACAAATAAAATCACTTGGCTTCAGGTGACAGTGACACAAACAACAACACCCACAAATCAAAGCACACCACTACAACGTAACAGACACCCTGACACTGACACAGACAAATCTGACACAAAGTACTCACCGCTGGATGCCAGGAGGTGCCAATAATACACACACACACACACACACACACACACACATACACACACACACACACACACACACACACACACACACACAAACAGAAGGAAAAAAAAACACTCTAAACAGGAGAAAGCTCCACTGAGCATGAGGAGACAGAGACGCAGACACTGGCGCTGTCACGGAGAAAGAAAACAAGAGGGTACATACCACTGGATGAAAGGCACAGGTTTGCCGATGATCTTGCAGGACAGCTGGACACGGGATCCTTCGAAGCCAGTCACATCCGACAGCGGCTCATACACAACTGGGGCGTGTTCAGGAAGTTCTGCACAAAAAGAAATGGAAGTTAAAAAAAAAAAAAAACCACATGAGCCACTGAATTTTTAGTGCCATTCACAGAGCTCAATTTCTTATAAAATTGTTGTGGTTTTCTTTCTTCAGTTTAAAATGCTGTTGTATTAGTTAATTTGGGGTTTTTGTGCTGGGTGGGGGTGGGGAGTGGAGTGTTTTTGTTTCAACATTCAAAGGTGGGTGGTGGTGGTTGGGAGAGAATAGTAAGAAGTAATCCAACCACTGTACCAATAAGCATACAGCAATGTCATTTGATACCATTTTCTGCATGTTTTCTGCTAGCTACCATACATACACAGTCACACAAGTCATAAGAACAAATATGTAACATTAAGCATACAGCAACACATCTGACTACAAGAACCTATAAAACAATGAGAGACTGAGAGACAGACAAAACCCACACATCTAAGCCTCTGAAATGAACAATTACTAAAAAGACAGAAGCGGGCAGGGTTTAATTAGAAAGGTTTTGTCCACTGACTCAGCTACAAAAGGACATAAAACCAAAGATCGTATCTAGCTAAAGCAAATCTTTGTGTAGCTGTACAATCTTTGATGAAACCGACTATATGCACCACCTCCACCCTCTCAATCATATAGTTAAAGTAAATCCTTGTGTAACTATACAATCTTTGATTACTCTGACCACATGCACCACCCCCAACCCCCTCAATCATATATACTGGGCGATTCAGGTGGGTTTGTTAACTCCCTTGACATTTGCCCTGCATCACTTAAGTCCCTTGGCTGCTTTTGCTTCCAGTGTGTACTTTCTTCACAATGGAAGGCAGTGACAGTGAATTTGCGAATTTTACACAAGGCATTTTTGGAGGCCTGTCGTCATAATGTGTCTGGCAATAAGCAATAACTTGTTGCTTGTGCTATAGGATGCCCCAAAACACATTTTTTCTACAAACTCGTGAGCTTCTGGTCAGCAAAAAAATGATGAAAAGACATTTTTTTTCCACCCTCCATCCCCTTTCCATGGTAACCGCAACAGTATTGGCATTTGTACTGCTTCGTGATTTTAGGTTCAACTTCCACTGTTATACACAGCGTGAAGCAACGCCTACTCAGAAATGGGCCCAGAAGTGCGCTGCGACCTCTCGCGACTTCTTGCGTGAAAGATTACAAAGCGCATTCACTCTAGCAAACCAGCTTCACTGAATTGCCCAATAGGTAAAGCAAATTTTTGTGTAGCTATACAATTTTTGATGAAACTGACTGCATGAATTACCTCAAACCCCCTGAATCATATAGTTAATCACGTAGTTAAAGCAAATCTCTGTGTAGCTATACAATCTCTGATGAAACCGACTGCATGCATCCCCTCCAACCTCTCCCCCTCCCATCCCCTTTCTGAGATCCCATGGAATCTGTAACTGTGTAGGTGCGGCAACTCACCCATGACAAGTTTTCTGACGAGAACTCCTTCGTCTCCCTCCTTTCTGAAGACGGCACTGTCCCGGGACAGACGTCCGATGGGCAGCACGTCAAGCTCATCCTCCTGGAGCAGACATACCAAAGTTCATCATTACTGCACTGAACAGACTCAGTGACAACGACTCGACAACAACAACAAAAATCACATCACACCAGTACATAAACATAGACACTTGTACACAGAAATGGAACTGAGCAAACAAGCAAATGAATATTTAAGTCAGTAACAATTCAGTGTATGTTCAGCAAGCTCAGTAAAAATGACTTGGTAGCGCAAAAAATAAATGTTATTCAAATAGATAAACACATACACAGACGCATAAACAGAAATCAAAGTAAACAAATACATAAACAAACAGAGGGAAATAGTAATTCTGTGAATAAATAACGGTAGTAATTCAGTAAATAATTAACCAGTCAAAATACGCAGTGAATCATGCACACCACACGCTTCCCATACTGCTTTCATGTTGTTTGTTTACACTGCTCATACAGCCGATTCCTTGCAGAAAAGCACATTAAAGTCTTAAATCTTAGTCTACTCTGGTCAAATGTTAACATTCTTTACAACTGATACAGCTGATTCCTTGCACATTAAAGTCTTAACTCTTAGTCTACTCTGGTCAAATGTTAACATTCTTTACAACTGATACAGCTGATTCCTTGCACATTAAAGTCTTAACTCTTAGTCTACTCTGGTCAAATGTTAACATTCTTTACAACTGATACAGCTGATTCCTTACACATTAAAGTCTTAATTCTTAGTCTACTCTGGTCAAATGTTAACATTCTTTACAACTGATACAGCTGATTCCTTGCACATTAAAGTCTTAACTCTTTGTCTACTATGGTCAAATGTTAACATTCTTTACAACTGATACAGCTGATTCCTTGCACATTAAAGTCTTAACTCTTAGTCTACTCTGGTCGAATGTTAACATTCTTGAAAGCAAATTCTCTACTGAAGTTTGTCAGTTTTCAAACTTTTACAAATTCTTCATTCAGCCTTGTCAAGAGTTCAGATTTCATATATATATAATTCTTCATCCAGTATGTTCCATTTTCTGCTTCCTGAAAGTGTTTCTTGTGAGTGGACACTCATTCCTCCTATCAGCCGGTCAGACACAGACAGTAAATCCAGGCACAAACCCAAACTCCAAGCACTGGTTTATGAAATCACTTCTCCAACTACTGCCATAACTGATGATGCCACAGGTCTCAAAAAAACATCAGCTAACGGATATTTTTTCAAGCTAACGGATATTTTTTCAATCATATAGCTATTACACAACAGGTCTCGAAAAAGCGTCAGCTAACGGATTTTTTGTTATTGATGCTCAGATGGTAGTAAGTTTGTAACAGTCAACTCAGATCATATCAGGCATTTCTTTTATAACTGCCCAGGCTGCTTACACCAGCACAAATAAAACCCAAATCCTCTGAATCGAGACAGAACTCTTTTTTTCTACCTGGGGCTGACACGTCTCATGTTTACGTGCATGCTTGGACACTGTTGCTTCCGCAGTCTTATTAGTACCCAAAACTTTCGGAGCGATTGGACAGTGTCGCTGGACAGCTGCACAGAGATAAAGAATGCCCCTTCTTCAATGGTGTACCAATTATGGCGGAGTTTGGAGGAAGGTGGCGAAAAGCGATGTTTGGAGTGTGGCACATACCTTGTGCTTGGTGCGGTCTCTGTAGTCCCTGTGGTGGGCAGTGGACAGTGTCTGTCCAATCAGCTTCTTCTCTGCTGCTCCCTGCAGAAAGGAAGAAAACATCCACACATGCATCAGCTATGACGTCAGTGTGCTGTGTGAATTAAAATGTATCTGCCGCCCCCAAAAAGTGAAGCACCATAGATTTGCCTTTGAAATGGCAAATCCTGTTCCTGTTTTTGTGTGTGTGTGTGTGTGTGTGTGTGTGTGTGTGTGTGTGTGTGTGTGTGTGTGTGTGTGTGTGTGTGTGGTGTGGTGTGGTGTGGTGTGGTGTGGTGTGGTGTGTTGTGCGTGCGTGCATGTGTGTACTGTCATGTATATTCAGGTACCAGCAGTGGGGTGGGGGGGGGAGGAGGGGGGGCGGGGAGTGACACTGTACTTGTGCATATGGCAGCATGGCGACATATACAGGTGTGAGGAAACAGTTGCACACACTACCTTCCTGCTGAATACTGGGTGAGCTGTGGAACTAGAAACTAACAAGCACAGGCTAGTACATTCCCCCAGTTCAATTCAGTTTTGCAGCTCTCACTAGTTATTCACTGGATTTCTCTCTTGCAAATGAGATTTGTTTCCTGTCAGGTTAATCAATGAATGAAGTGAACGTGACAATGAAATGACCGCAGTGCAGCCTCTTCGTCTATATAAGACCTAAAGATGATCATGTTTTTGAACTTAAAAATGATTACCGGTGTGGAGATGGGAAAATGAGTGTGATGGAAAGACAAGGGCTGTGCTGGGCTAACAGGGAATGCCAGAGTTTCTGATACTTACATCAACAACATCGTGCTTTGCTGTAGTGGGGGTAGGCTGTAAAGGGAAGCAACAAGCAAGCAATCAAGCGTCAATCATCCAGCTTTTTTTCTTTTTAATTAATCAGCCAGTCACAAACACAAAAGCAGCACAAATCATTAACACATCATCAAGTTCATTCATTAATAAAATCATTTCAATTACACAAAGAAGGGGGAGGGGGTAGGGGTGGAAGATTTGGAGTGATAAGGAAGGGGGGGGGGGTCCCCAAGGGGAAACAATTAAGTTAGGAGGTTCTGATATATGCAAAATGGTATGGCTGGTGTTGATTTGGGGGGGGGGGGGGGGGGGGGGATTTTTGTTATAATTACTTTAAATTTGTTTTTTTCAATTAAAGGGGAATGGGATGGAAGGGAGTCAGACACAGGCAATAACTTGGTACGCATCACAAGGTTTAAACTCCATTCAAATGGCAGCAACAACTTTCAACAATCAACAAACGGCTCATACTCATAGCCTTCTTCTTTCAGCATCCCAAACCAAGTGGATGGGGGCCATTGCTGGTAGGCACAAGCACAAAAAACAGTTTCACAGTAATGACAAGGGCAACTTCACCGTTTCAAGTCAGGGAAAGGAGGGGTGGGAAGGAAAGGAACCAACCCAGGCGATGAACACAAAGTATGACACTTTTGAGTCACTATGCATGTGAACTGCCGAGCTTTGGCAATTGTGATTGGACATGCAGCAGCCAGGCATCATGAGGTGGGATTACGCGTGTACTCCAGACAGCCAGATGAACATGATGTGTTACTGATTTGACTCGTTCCTATCAAATGCTAATTAAGTTTTTAAAAGCACAAAGAAGTTACACTGCTAACGTTGGATGATCTTCAGTTTGAAATACAAAAGCCATGCACGGATTGCTCAAACACAATGAGGTCATTTTGAAACAGCCTTCCATGTATCAATGCAAGTTAATTAACATGATCAAAAGTGCAGGCTTCTTTATACAACATTCCCGTCTGAGTTGCATCTTTTTACAAGTGATGTAATCATGTACAAAAAGAGAAATAAGAGATTTATTGCAATGAATAACAAGCATGTCCATGGGTCTTTACTGTGAAATATCTTTCAGTAGCCAACATATGTCGTTTTGATGCTTTTATGATTAGGTATCTATGTCAACACGAATCATCTCTATTTCCATTTACTGGGAGAGGGAAGTCACTAAAAAAAAAAAAAAAAAAAGGCTAAACACAGTCCCAGAACATCATTTCCTTCCATCAGAGAGCATCAGTATTTCCCATAAAGGGCTTTGGTAAGGTAGCTAAAATTGTACAATGCACAGTGAAACTTCCAAGGAAAGAGTGCCAACACAACAGGACTATTCCTACTATAAGACCACATTTCCCATCAACTTTGTAAACAAAGAAAGAAAAAGAAAAATCCATCTAAATACATCCCTCACCAAAGACCACCTTGATAAAAAAGACCAGTTTTTTTACACTCTTTGAGAATGGTGGAGTTCATGTTCCTTGCAGGCAAGAGCTAGCGTAGTCAATTCTGGTCTTCACTGTTGTGTTCACGCAACATCTTCTGAGCACCAATTAACTCTTTTTGTTTGTTGATTATAAACTCTTGACTTTTTCTTTTCATCATGCAGATACATCCCTCTTTCAAGAACATCTTTTGTTGATTTTTTGCCTGGTCTTTTATATCTGTGTTCCACAGTGTTTATTTCTGGAGGAGTTTGGGTGGCAGAAAACTGAGGGGCAAGACAGGCAGAATGAGGCACCGAATGAGGTTCAAATCAGTGAACAAAGGCAGTCACAAGCACTCACGTTCAGCCACGGGTGGGCAAGAGCTTCCTCAATGGTCATCCTCTGCCTGAGAAAGACACAGAAGAAGATCAATTGTGGTATAAAACCAAAAGGAACAAAACATTAATTACAAACTCATGCAAAAGCGCACACGCACACACGCACATGCATGCACGTAAACATGCACGCACACACATAAACAAACAAACAAAAAGCGCAACAGAACAAGAAAACTGTACTCATCAAAAGAAGATGGAGCACAGATATAAAACAATTCAACATTTTGACACCTAATGCCTTTGTCAGGAACACTAAAAAAAAAAAGGGAAAGAGACCACCAAAAAAACAAAAACAAACAAACAAAAAAGAAGAAGAAGAAAGAAAGAAAGAAGGTTTTGGTAATGTAAACCATGTCTTCCAATTTTTTTAAAAACACACACTAAAACTCCAGTTCAGACCTGTAAATATACAGGATTCTACAGGGAGAAGGCAACAGCAAAGTAAGTTAGCACAGCGTACCTGTAGCATCACCTAAATCACACAAGCAAATGAAATCGAAATCAGCAGAGGAACCGCCATGAGCGCACGCTTGCGCCTACAAGTTTTATGACACTGGCAATATATATCCATCGCAACAGTCATCTAGCTCATCACTCTGTGCTCACTCAGAACTGCAGCGCAAGCAATCCGGCTGCTGCAAAATACCAGTACCAACCTTACTCTAATAAATGCTCTGATGTCTCGCTGGAACCGATTTCCCCAGACACAATGGCATGACCTTGGAAACCAACCCCTATTTACAAACCACCTGCTTACTATCGCCTCTGTGAACTTTCATAATTATGTGTGCCATGCATTTATTTTCAGTAGTCAATTATTCATGTAAAGTAATGACAATTTTTTGAGCATGCAGTTTTTCTACATGATTAAAAGTGAGAAAAAAACATCCATTTTCACAGAACATGGTCATGGTGCTTCATTCATTATCTCTACACATTTTTTATTTATTTTATTTTTAAACAGCATTTTCTAATATTTATCTGATAATAAAAGAAGTTCAAAGTACATCTATTTACAAACAATAATAAACTCACAGTGAATTCCATCTGGGATGCAACAAATTAGAAGCCTTATGAGCCATGACATGAGACAGTACGGTATTGTTCTGGCATAAATCAAACCTTGCAGCAAGCTGTTTGCTGCTGCGTCTTCTGTTTCCTGTGACCTTTGCTGACTCGCATGACGCAGTGCTGGAGGGTTCGCAAACTAGTTGCACCTGCCTGACCTAGTCACCTGTGACCTTTGATGCAGGCAGGCAGCCACATGCGCCAAGCATCCTTGCACCATGGAGAGACTGAGGTACCCAAACAGTTCTATGCTACGGAGAATCAAAGGTACCCCAACAACACCACACCTACGTCTACCCGAGATTTCTGTGTTTTTTCGGCTGGCAGTGATTTAGGTGTGTGCACCACTCGTGGGGTTGTTTTCGTTGGGTGCTGAGCCAAGAAATGGGGCTTGATCTGGATGTAGTTACCCCTTTTTCTTGAGCTGTGCCTTTCTTTTCTCTGTCCTGTAATATTTTTGTCATATTATGACATTAACACATATGCATGCTCACATGCATGCGCGCACACACACAGACATACACACAGACACACACATAAACACACACACACACAACATTTGCAGACATGCATGCATGTGCGCACATGCACATACGCGCACGTGCGCGCGTGCGCACACACACACACACACACACACACAGCCAACAAATGGAGTAACTGAGATCATTATCACTATCGGAAAAGGGAAAAAATGCTTTGCACTTACTTTTTGTCCTTGATGAGAAGTCGCTTGATGAAGTCCTTGGCATCATCAGACACACGGTCCCAGACATCGTCATCAAAGTCGTAGTCTGCGTTGTTCACCAGAGAGAACGTCTCGCGCTGGTCTTCACCCGCAAAGGGGGAGTAACCACTCAGCCTGCAACAATACAAAAAGGGTGTCTCCTTTGAACAGTACGATTTAACACAACACAAGGCAGCGCAAGACAGTTCAGTTTGATACGGTGTATTATAACTGTCTTTCTACAAAACCAGTGACAGGAGAGTCAGGACCAAGCCCTTAGCGTTGATGTCAACAAGGCTAAATTGGGACACACACGCACACACACATATGTGCATACACCCCCCACACACACACACCCACACCCCCCCACGCACACACACACACATATGTGTGCACACACACACACACACACACACACACGCAACCATCCCCACCACACACACACACACCCATACACACATACACAATAAAGGAGAATGAACAGACAAAGTGATGGGTGGGCAAATGAGCAACCTGCCATACAGGTGTAGATGCAGATGGACAGACAGACAGAAGCCAGACAGATTGACAGAGCAACAAATGACAGACTCAGACTGGCCGACACACAGATGTATGGAGCAACAAATGACAGACTGGCTGACAGACAGACAGATGGACAACAAAGGACCGACTGGCTGACAGACAGACAGATGGACAACAAAGGACCGACTGGCTGACAGACTGACAAATAAGGACAGAAATATGACCTACAGAAAGAAATATGACCTACAGAAAGAAATATGACCTATCAGGTCAGTGTTCTATTCAAGGTTGACAAGTGAGATACCACTTTGCCAGGCACGGGAATTAGAAAAAACGCTATGGCAGCACTGACCAAAGTGAGTTCCTCATAATTTTAACAAACCATAAAACTCCCACTCACAGAACATAGGTGACGACACCAAGGGACCACATGTCCGTGGAGAAGGAGACGGGCTCAAAGTTGATGATCTCAGGGGCACAGAACTCTGCTGTGCCGAACAGAACCTTGATTTGCTTCCCTTCCTCCAGCCGCTGGGCCAGACCAAAGTCAATGATCTTCACGTCGTTGCTGTCCTTGCTCACACACATCACGTTCTCCGGCTGTCAGTGAGATTTTGCAACAGAAAACGTTTATGAAAATTCAGACAAAACAGGTAACAAACATGTCATGAAACAAAAAGGAATGGCCCATTTCTGGGGTTATGCATTGCACAATACCTGATTAATGCATGAAGAGGCACAGATGCTTAACATGATTTGTTCCCTCTCTAGTCTCTCTCTTTTTTTTTTGTCAGGGTGGGGATGGGGAGTACATGTCCCATAAAAGTGTGAAAGGCCTTTTGGGGGCTATGCATTGCACAATATCTGATTGATGCATGAAGACGCATGGATGCCATACATGATTTGTTCCCTCTCTAGTCTCTTTTTTACTTTTTTTTCTTCTTGTCAGGGTGGGGATGGGGAGTACATGTTCATTTGACAAAAACTGACCAAAAACTGTGAGAACATACTGAAGAAAACACTAAAAAAAGAGGGAGAGTCTGATGACGAACAGACCTTGAGGTCCAGGTGGATGATGTTGTTGTCGTGAATGTGCTGCACCCCCTGGCAGATCTGTCGCATGTAGGTGATGCAGTCTGACTCCTTCAGGTCGTAGTCCTCTGCAACCAGGCGGTCAAACAGCTCACCACCGCTCAGCCTGCAAAGAGGGGAAATCAGCATGAAGTTAAGTGAACCAGATTTTCAGAAGAGCAGGCTGCAGGAGGGGTGTGCGTGCTGCAGACAGGGCACTGAGCCTTTCAGAGTGACAGCACTGTCTGAAGGTGAATCTCGCCAAGACAGTGACAGTTCACTGCCTATGTCAGTTTCTGCCCGCATTACTAGTTCCCCACCTACTGCATGTGGGCCCGACAACATTATTTTGCAGCTCAAAAGACAACGTAGAAAACACTGACTTTTTCATCTCTAAAATTTAATTTTTAATGCCCAGTCAATTATGACGGTTATATCAGACAGAGAAACAGACAGACACAGAGAAAGCAACAGTGAGAGAGAGAGAGAGGCAGGACTCACAGCTCTAGGATCATGACCATCTCTCCGGTCTGGTCAAAGGCTTCATGGAGCTGCAGTAACTTGGGGTGGTGGAGGCTGTTCATCAGCTCAATCTCACGCCGCACCAGGTCTTTGTCTCCAGGACGGCAGCGAACAAACTTGGCCGCCCAGTTCTTGGTGGTGGCCCGCTCAATGGCACGATGGACAACGCCAAATGCACCCCTGGCAATGGGGAAGACCAGGATTGACAATGTGAGTAACCATCACCCTGGTAGGTTCTTTCTCTCTCGTCTTTTTCATTCACTCTCACTCACCTGCTTTAGTGACTTGACCACTCACATACTCACTGACTCACTCTCACTCATTCACTCACTTGCTCACTGACTTACTCTCGCTCATTCACTCACTTGCTCACTGACTCACATTTGCTCGGACACTCACTGACTCACTCACCAACTCACTTACCCACTCACTCACTAGCTCATCCACCTGAGAATACCTCCTCCTTACTTATTTGTAGTCTTGTTTGCTGCACTGCCCGTTGCTATGTTTGTCATCAGGGACAGATTTGTTAAAAAAAAAAGCCAACTTGCGCTCAAATCTTTGTAATAAAGTATTATCTTATCCCCAGTCTCCCTTCTGTTGGGTGTTCAGCCTCACCTGCCAAGTTCCTCACAGATGATGTATTTGCCCAACACATCACCCTGGATTCTGGTCACATCGACTGGCGAGCCGAGGAAGTTGCCATCAACTGTGCACAAAAGCAAATGGACGTGAACGCACAGATTTCACACACACACACACACACACACACACACACACACACACACACACACACACACACACACACACACACACACAAAAAATAAATAAATCCCAAGACCATTCTGGTAATGCTGCAACAGTAAAGCAGTAAAGGAAATGGCTTGCTGTCAGGCACTAACATCATCACTGTGCAGGGAAATGAACAAAGTCTAGATAAATTACCGTCTTATATCTGTAAAGGAAAAGCTTGTCTGTGAATTGCAATATGTAACCAGTGTTTTGTTCAGCTAAATCTGGGCTTTTTATGCTTTTTTGACCATGAAACTTCCATGTTTTCTGGACTCATTCCCTCCTCCCTGCTTGTTCACCCCAGTGAAAGATTGTAATGCGGATAATCAAATTACCTTATATCTTCGCACAGATTGGGTACTTACCCTGTAAATAGTGAAATAATGCTTTCATATTTTTTTCACTGTAAGATCTTCAATAGGTACAACACTTGAAAATATCCACACCTTATCTGAATTATTTTCAAATATTTTTTCTTGTATTTCTTTTCTTTGAGCTTACCCCCCAAAACAAAACACACAAAAAAATTCACCAGACTTTGCAAGCAGCATGTGAACCCTGAAGAACTTGACTGCAGAGTCCCACTCACCAAAGTCTTCGTAGTTGATGAAGGGCAGAGGCTCCTTGGTGGTGGCGGCCACGGACGCCTTGCTGGGTTCGCTCACGCCAAACATGTTCTCAGCCATGATGCGGAACTTGTGCTCGGTGTGCTCATCCAAGCACGACACGGTGCAGGCGGGGCGGTGAACTGACTGAGCATACCGCCAGATGCCTGTCGATGGGTCCAGTCGCTCGACCACGTAGCCGGTGATCGGTGAGCCGCCATCGTACTCAGGAGGTTCCCAAGTGAGGGTGATGGCATGCTTGTCGATGTCGGTGATGATGACGTCGGTTGGTGGATCCGGGGGTTCTGCAATCAAAGGAGACCAGGTTGAGTCACAAAAACAAGCAAACTCTATGCAATAACTAATGAGAAATCCACTGAAGAGAACTTCCTCAATGTCCTAACACAAGTTTGCTGAAACAAAAGTGATCTCTTCTTCCTTTTTTATTTAGTCTTTTCACATAAGTGATAAGACTTTCTATAAAAAAAAAAACTATAAAAAAAAGGACGAAGGAATCACTTTTGTTTTAGCAAACACCTGTCAGGACATCAGGACAAAAGTGATTTAAATCTACAAAAAAAAGTACAAATTCCATGTATATTTTTTCTCTTCAGACAAATTTCTTTCTGCTAGGAAGAAGTAATTTTGATGGTCACAGCCACCTTGTCTTAAGGAGGCATCTGCTATGGGACTCTGAGCTGACAGATATTGTGCTACAGAAAAGCTATGTATTACTGCTACCCTAGTCAAATGTAGGTGTTAAAGGAGGCCTCTTGGCATGCAAGACTAACATTTCCAGGCTGCTTCATGCAGCCAGAGCACTCTGCCGATTGCAAAGCCTGACAGGCGTGATCTTTACGGTAAACCAAAGTTGGCTGTTGCTGCCTACCCTGCATGATGTCCCTTTCAGACAATTCAGCTCACCCTGATGTGACCTTCAGAGCTTGACTGGGCAATACAGTTCTGTTCAGTTCAGTTCAGTTCAGTTCAAGATGGAAACTATGCACTTTGAAAAACCCATATGTGCTCCACCCCATCTCTAGGAAATTTCTCCACCACTTTTAGAAATGGTTCCAATGTTTAAAGGCACCACAACTGAAAATCAAGGATTACTATGGGTGATCTTCTTCATAGGAAAATAATCAGCAAGTAAAAGGCTGTGTTACTCAGGGCCTCTTCCTGCGTCTTCAGCAACATGTGCCATGAGAGTCTACAACATTGTTCAACACACTCCAGCACCAATACCCACAAACGAGATAAGCCAACAGTTTTCATTTTATCATTGTTTGCTTGTCTGTCTGTTGCTTGAATAAAAGGGGTTTACCCTGAAACGTTGTGCATGTTTTGTGTTGTCCTGTTAAGATCAGCACTCTTTTGAACCTTTCGTGTTTTGGTATCTTATTTACACCGGCTGAGCATCGCCCTGTCAACCCCCATGCTCATCACATGAACCAACCCAAACACAGATACTGCCACTGTAGGCCACCAGTTGTGACATTTGTTTATTACGAATTTAGCACACTAAGCTGTGCAACCAAATTAAAGAAAGTATCACACTTTTGTACCAAATATTCCAGGGACTGGAAATGTTCACCAGTGATCACCTCTGTTTCTTTGAGAATGCCAACAATGAAAATGTTCACCAGTGATCACCCCTGTTTCTTTGAGAATGTCAACAATGAAAATGTTCCCAGTGATCTCCCCTGTTTCTTTGAGAATGGCAACAATGAAAATGTTCCCCAGTTCCCCTGTTTCTTTGTTTCCAGTTTCTTTGTGTGCTGTGAGCATTTTTTCTCAAAGGAGTCCCAACACTCACCGACAACAGAGATGGGAATGTCCACAGCGGACGCCCCCAGTTCGTTCTTCACTTGCAAGGTGTAGATGCCCTCGTCGGACTTGACGCAGTCGTCAATGATGAGGGTGGTGTGCAGGTGGGTGCCGGTGATGTCCAGCCGGGAAGCCAGGGCCTTGATCTGCTCCAGCGGCTTGTTCTTCTTCAGCCACTCCACCTGTGGTGGTGGTGTGCCTGTGATGGGGATGCGCACCTTGATGGTGTCTCCCCGGCAGAAGCGCAGACCTTTGCCGTAGTGTGGGGGCAGGTCAATGTGAGCTGGAGCTGTTTGAGAAGACATGGAGGTTTAGCAAGAAATACATCAGGTTCTTCCAACAACAAAATGAAGTGAGAGAGAGAGAGAGAGAGAGAGAGAGAGAGAGAGAGAGAGAGAGAGAGAGAGAGAGAGAGAGAGAGAGAGAGAAAGTCAGGCAGACTGAGAAAGAGAGTAAAATCTTTCAAAGGTGGAAATTATAACAATCATTTTTTTTTTTCTTTCTTTCTTTCTTTTCAGGATGTGACCTTGGCAGATTTGACTGATTTTATTTGGTTTTTGTGCATCCCATGTGAGCTAATTATCACAACCAGTTCAGATCTCTGCTGGGACCTCTGCTGGGATGTCCCATGTTAAGCATGTGACATTAATGAATCACAAATAAAAGAGGGTACACACAGGAAAAACATGAGCTTGGCCCTGATGGAGACAGCTCCATATCTGTTCCTGGTCTGACATTTTATATCACTACTGTCAGTGCAGTCCACAACAAACAACAACCAAACCAAAACTGCCCTATCCAATATACTGAGTTAGGCCCTGATGGAGACAGCTCCATATCTGTTCCTCGTCTGACATTCTATATCACGACCGCCAGCGCAGTCCACAACAAACAACAACCAAACAGACTCTGGGCCCTACCCAGGACAGTAAGCTTGGCCCTGATGGAGACGGCTCCGTATCTGTTCCTGGCTTGACACTCTATGTCACCGCCATCGGCAAAGTCCACGTTACGGATACGCAGGGTGTAGGTGGCACCATCCGACTCAACGCTGCACTTCTTGCTGTCAAACACCTCCCGGTAGTTCTTGAACCTGTGCACAAGAAAATTTACCTTCATCATACATCTTGTCAGTCTGTGTACCCTTAGAAGCCTTTGCAGCATTTAAGTGATTGATAATAGTTAGTGAACCTGGAGGCAATTTCACATCCAAACTGACAGAATAATTTTGTTAACAAAACATACTTTTTTTTAAGGAGCAAGATCTTTCACTTAATTTTCCTCACAACCATTGCATGTATCATATCACACCTATTTTTCTGCCTCGGAATGAAATGATTTCAGAATCAATTAAATCACCAATCAATTTGGACAAGGTAACTGACAATTTGGCTTTTCATGCAACAATGTTACTTATTGCTCAAAGCAAGTAATCCACCTGAACTTAACACTGACCTCCCACCAGTTCATCCGTCATAACCCCGCTCCCCTACTGACCCACCAACCCAGTCAGCCAGGCAATGTACTGACCATGAGACCTCCGGCGATGGCAGGGCCACCACCTGACAGACGAAGCGAGCGTCTTCACCCAGCGGCACGGACAGGTCGTTGAACACGCCGATGAACTGGGGAGCTTCCATGGCTGCACAGCAGGACAGCAGTAAGCATGGCGGCTACCCTCATTTCAAGTCATGCTTAACTACTGCCGTTACACAGATTTTAAAGACTATACATCAACAATATAAAATAAAGAAAGGAAGAAAGGAAAAAAAGTGGGAGGATGAGGATGAGGAGGAAGGGAGAGAACTCAAACTTGAACTCGAAAACTTTTATCTTACAAGGATTGTAGTTTAGGTTCAGTCAAAAACCTGTCTAACAAGAGTGGGAGGGAGAAAGGGACAGAGGAAGAGGGTGGGGTTTGGGAGAGGGGAGAGAGACAAGGGGGGGTAAGTAAGTAAGTTGGTGTTTTACGCCCAGTCAACCGGTATAGTTATATCAGGGCAAGACATGGGGGAGAGAGACAAGGGAGAAAAAGTGAAAGGAGCAGAAAAAAACACAAGGAAGAAAAAGGACAAACAGAATGCCAAGTCGTGTATATATCTCAACTTCTTGTTTAAAAATAAATTAATTCATTTGCATTTATCTAATTTTGTTTCTTCGTTTTTATTTCTTTTTCACCACTGGGATTAATTTCTTCAAGTATTTAACACGTAATTAAAAAAAGAAGAAGTTCAAACATGAACAAATAAATGGATATTTTCCCCCCCTTTAAATCCCATTTTTTATGCCCGACAGAGAGCTGAAACCCTCACCGATGGAGTGCCCACAGATGAAGGGCTCGGAGGAAGGCGAGGCCTCGCCCAAGCCCAGAGCATTGTGGGCCCGCACCCGGAACTCATACTGCACTCCCTCCCTCAGCTCCTTGACGCGATAGCTCGTGTCTGAGATGGGCTCCTTGTTGACTGGCAGCCATGACCGCCCGCTGATGTCCAAGCGCTCCAGCTGGTAGCCAGTGATGGGAGATCCGCCGTCGGACTCTGGGGGACTCCATGAGAGGTCCACAAAGTCGGCGCCCAGCTCCTGGATCACTGGTGCTGCTCTGGGGGCTTTGGGTTTTTCTGCAAGGGGGGGGGGGGGGGTTGGTCGGGGGGGAGGGTGGACAGAATGGAGGAAGATTAGTTGCTGAAGTATGGCATTATGGAGGACTTGCTGTGGATTTAATAGCTAAATTCTGACATGGTGGATTGTGGAGGATTAAACTCTTGACAGACTAAATAATGCTGGTGTCTAGAGGTCTACCAGTTCTCTTTGTTATGTATGAAAACACATTTTAGTCATATTTTGGATCTTTTATGCCATAATCTATAATAACTATTACAAACTGAACAAACAAAAAATATCCATTTACATTCCAGCTTCTATATACTGAGAAATACCACTTGACTAGTAGTTCAGTTTCCTATTTACACTCGAAACAACTTACATTAACTAACTCTTATTAAAGAATAAAAAAACAGCTTGTAAACTAGGTAACTATGAAACTGCTTTCACAATCAAAAAGGCAGACCTTGGAAGTATAGCTCCAAATAACCAAAAGAATAAAAGTAAGAGAAACATGTGTTAGACAGCAAAGTTAAAATTTAACCATTGTGTTTGCACAAACATGTTTGCAAATTGATCTGGGAAGGCAGACAGACATTTGAGCAACCAAAACTTCACACAAAGCATTTTATAATAAAGATATACACACAAAAAGCATGTCATGGTATTATAACATACACACAAAGCAGTTGATAGTGTGGGCACAATGAGTTTAAATGAAAAAGATGTGACTTTCAACAAGTTCAACCCCATGAAGATTGGGACAAATACGTCAATGACTAGTAATGCCAGGTTCATGATATACATAAGAATGACAATTAGCACAAAGTATGAACGAATGCATGCATACTGTCTGATCAATAAGTTGACACATACAGGTATGTATGCATTTATCCAAACACCAAAAGTCACATTTAACAGCTCATAATACAAAGATTTCATTAACAGCAAACAATAACAAGAATGGACAGCTCAGTAATGCAGAATTAATCTTCAAATCATCAAAACTAAAACAAATTATAAACGCTGCAACAAAATTTCAAACCTGAAAAAAATCTTTAAAAAAATCAAGGCAAGGCAAAATTTACCAAAGAAACAAATTCTCACTACAAACAAACCAAACAAATTTGTTCACGCTGAATGTGAAGCGACAGAGAAACACGACAACAGCAAAACAAGTAAAGAGATGGGTCAGAATGAGAAATACTGAAAACTGAATCAAACCTGAAAAATAGCAAACAAAAGGGACATGCATTAGGCAGGCAGCTCAAGCCATTCATAGAAAGCAATTGTTAAGACACTTTTATTTTCTACTTGTAACTACATTTTTTCATGTAACTACATTTTTTCACAACACACAAGAAAGTTGCTGCTCTGAACTAACGATGGCAAGGAAATCTATGCCAAACACGTAAAAAGGAGAAAAAGAAAGGTATCCTGAAAAGTTTTGCTTTTAAAACAGCAAACTACATGTGACCTCCGATATGAATTCAAAAGAAAACCAACATATATATTTCCTTTTCTTTTTCATATTCAAACAATGCATAAAGATAAACTTTTTCTATTTATTAGTAACATTACTGTCATTTTTTTCTTTTTTCTAAAAAAAAAAGTCTGACTGAAACACCCATGCCACAAAGAGGAAGGTGAAAAATAAAAGCAAGCTTTGTTACTTCAATAGGACTCAAAACTCGCAAACCCAAAAGATGCATTAAAGCGCAAAATCACAACATCACCACCCACCTTTCTTGGCCTTCAGCTCCACAGGCACAGACAACTCTGCAGGCTCACTGAGCCCAGCAGGGTTCTCTGCCTTGACACGGAAATAGAAGGAGCCACCAAGGGGCAGGTTTTTCACCATGCACCACTTGGTGCGCCCCGAGACATCGGTGACGGGTTCCCAGGTCCTGGAATCAGCGCTGCGCTTTTCGATGATGTAGCGTTTGATGGTGCCATCGTCGTCGGTGGGAGGTGACCATGCCAGAGTCAGGGAATCTTTGTCCACATTCTCAGCTCTCAGGCTCTCTGGTGCTGAGGGCTTTCCTGCAGTGGGCGCAGGGCATTAAGTGTTTTACATTGCTTTGTAGACAATGAAAGCAGGTGTGTGTGTGTGTGTGTGTGTGTGTGTGTGTGTGTGTGTGTGTGTGTGTGTGTGTGTGTGTGTGTGTGTGTGTGTGTGTGTGTGTGTGTGTGCACATACATGTGTTAATATGTCTGTCTCTCTGCATAATGTATGCATGTTTGTAAATATATGGATGTTGTGTGTGTGTGTGTGTGTGTGTGTGTGTGTGTGTGTGTGTGTGTGTGTGTGTGTGTGTGTGTGTGCGTGTGTGTGTGTGTGTGTGTGTGAGTGAGGATGCATGTAACTGTGCGCATGTGTGTCTGTCTGTCTCATAGTTCTTAGTGCTGTGTGCATGTCTGTGACTGTGCATCCATGAAAGTGTGTGTGTGTGTGTGCGTGTGCACATCTCTGTGTGTGTGTGTGCGTGCATGTGTGCGTGCGTGCATGCATGAGTGCATGTATGAGCGTGTGTGTGTGTGTGTGTGTGTGTGTGTGTGTGTGTGTGTGTGTGTGTGTGTGTGTGTGTGTGTGTGTGTAAGTATGAGTGTGAGTTGCATTTTGTGTATATGTGTGTGAATATTATGCATGCAAGTGTGTGCAAAGCATGTCACAGAAAATAGCCTGTCGGTGCACAAGTAATCTTTTTCATGTGGTTTCCAATTTTGTGTGAAGTGCAGTGTATACAACTATCCTATTCAGTTTCTGAAACACAGAAGGCTGGATTTGCATGTACTGTGCAGCCACACTGCAGTATGTAAATTTATTGATCTTCCCTGAATGCAAACATATTAGTTACCCTGTGATGCACAAGACAGGCATATACTCTGTCCATAAGGCACATAATGGACAACACAATACAACATCACCACATGTGCACACCCCCACACACGCACACACTCACACATGCACACACACACGCACACACGCACGCTCACACACACACGTTGCTGAATGTCTGTTTATGATATAATTTATGTTGCAGATTATATGCGTGGAAAGATACATGAATGTATGTGCAAGCAAGATTCTATAAATTTCACGAGTGTGTTTTTACATAAGCACAGTTTGCAACTATTTGTATGGAGGTAAATTACAAATTTTTCTGGCCCCTATAGGACTTAATTCTTTCAGTCTCATTCATTACTAGTGAACACCTAATGCTGATAACATGAAACACATTTCTGGTCCCTTCCCTTTGGTGTCAAAAGATCTGCTCTGTAGTTGAAAAAAAGGAACGGCATGACAGCATAGTTTAGTATTCATTTAGTATTCATACACTGAGAGATGAGTGTTTACAGATGTTATCAAAGTGACAGTATTAGTAGAACTTTAGATGTATATTAACTGTGCAGAGCGTACACACGCAGAGTTTAAAGCAAACAAAGACAGCTCTCACAAAAAATAAAGAAATTAAGGAAGTGATGCAACTTTATTAACAACAATTATCATAGGGGGGAAGGATACTGGGTGAGATCTTCACTCTGCATGGAAATTTTAAACCCAAAAGAAATTGCACTCAAACAGTATTATATATTGTGGGTTTCTATTAAACCAAATATTTTATATGACAATTCAGTAGACTACATTAAATACATTTTCTGACAACAAATTTACAGATTTTTGTTTCACAATCGGTAAGATTGAATGTCGGATTTTCATGCTACTGAAAATGCATAAATAAGGCATTCAAAAATGTGACCAATTTGATCAATGTTTTGAGTGAAAAAACTAAAGTTGGTCTCACAATCTTACGCAATTGTTTATTGTCATTCTTTTTAATCAGAATTTTTAAAAAGACAAAAAAAGAAAAAGGGTTGAAATACAGTTAGCAAGTCAAAGTATACAGATATCAACAGAGAATCATTTGAAGCAGTGAGAATGGTTATGCAGTGATTCATTAGTTTATATTATGGTTCACTCCATATGAGGAGATTTAAAAGAGAACACCCGAAATGATTCAGAAGAAAAGCAAAACCAGAAATAGTTCTTGAAACAGAGAGGGTCAGGCAGTGTCAAATTGCAACACAATATATTTTAAAATAGCAATGTCAGTTGTAACAGTCAGGGGCTGATGGTTAGTGTGAGGTTGCAATATGAGACTGAAAACAAATCGAAACTAAAGTCATGTTAGCTTTGGTTAGGTTAGTTTGTGTGATGCTAACGACTCAGGAACTTGGTTTTGACTTTCCCTCTGAAACATTTCTGAATGTTGGTACAAATTTGGTTCCTCTCTTTTTTTTCTCTTTTTTGTTCCTGTACAGAATTCTTGAAATTTAAAGTGAAATGAGCTGAATACAGTCAACCAGCTAAGGATTAAGTAAAAAAAGAAAAGAAAAAAAAGAAGATTACTACATAACAAGCAGTTACTAACAGCTAGAAATTAAAAATTGTCTACTCTAATAGTAAAACACACTGTTTCAGTAGCTTTGCCATGCAGTAGGAGAGATAAGGAAATGATGAGAATAAAAGACAGAGAAGAATGTAGATTTTAAGTTTGTAATATCCATTCTCACTGCTTCTTTCAGATAAAAAGTAGTTTTTTAAGACAAAGGAATATTACATGTTACGCTCAAAACAGTGGTTTGTTTAGAGAGAAAAAAATCACCTGAGAATGTTATTGAATATGAGTAACACAAAATATTTAAAACAAAACTTTCTTGATAAAGCCTATTAAAACAAAGCATTTCTATTAAAATAAAATAAAAATAGCAACAGCAAATCACCAGGACTGTTTTGAGTACAAAGGGTCTGCTTATATTTTAACAGCATAACACTGTAAGCAAACACTCAGAAGACTCACATTCAAGATGGGAAAATAGACAATAATTTGTCTTTTCTTTTTTCAAAGCACTAAAAGCAGGTAAAAGGTTACCAAACCCAGTATACAAACGTGTAAAAGCTTAACAGTGTGTGACCATGCAGTGTTTCAAAGATTTCACATAATTATGACACTATCACACAAAGTTTTAACTCGGATAAGGACTTTTCCAGAAAACACAAATTTCACTGGCATTCTTATGACGTCACTTTGACCTTAAAATCTTATCAAGGTCACAGAAAGTGTGATAACAGTATACAGTTCAGTTAAGGCTGTTGCTATACTACTCAGTTTGAAGAAGGTAACTAAACTCTTCTCAGAATATTTTATTTTTTTTATTAAAAAAAAAAGTTTTCTCTAAGTCTGAAATTACACCAAGTATCTCCTTTAATCATGAAAAGCCTTTTGTGCATGGTCATGTCAATGTATTTAACCAGCAAAGTTTGAACTTCAGATACGAACTTATACTGAAAAATCTGAAGTTTTAAACTTGCAACACGTTTTCACTGAAACTGGCATGAGAACTGTAAAGTCCAATGGAGATAATTAAAATACCATCCTGCAAAGTTTAGATCTGCTTTTAGTTACGGTTAATTTTTCTCTTTCTTCTGCTGCATAATGGAGATAAATTACAATCCTGCAAAGTTTAGGTCTGCTTTTAGCTATGGTTAATTTTTCTCTTTCTTCTGCTGACAGCTTATCGTCATGCAGAGTTAAGGTGTAAATTTTAAATAAGCAGCACCTATTAATATTCCTGTCGCAGATGGATGGATACTCATCATTGCACAGACATGAGATTGTTTTTACGTGAGTCAACAAATCAACAACAACAACAAATGCTCAGCACCAGTATTGCAACAGGTTATTGAACAGAAAGTCTTCACAACTATTGGAGCTTCATTCCAGCAAAAGCACATCAAGACTGAATCACAAACAAAAAGTTCAACATGTACATTAATTGAGGTGTGTCAGTACCGGCTTTAGTAACAGAACATTTCCATCAGTGTGAAATGCGTTAATCCAGCAGCGCGTTAAAACCTCCCCTCGATGGAAGACAAATCGATGGAGTCCCAGACACAACTCAGCGGGTTATCAGCAAACACGCGGAAAAAGTATTCGTATCGTATGAGACTCTGTGTTAGATATACATCGATGGCTGGCTCGAGGTTAGCGACTTTAAACCAGGCACACCCTGTGAATTCTGGAAACAGTGGAGGTGGTTATGTGTTAGTGAAGCACCATGGACCAGATAGAAAGCAGAAAGTACTACAGGTATCTGGATTTCAAATGTCAACAGATTATCAGACGTCATTTTATTCTTTACATGAAAGATATGATGCAGATTTCCACTGTTATTACATCTGTGCATATGTTTTTGCCTTCACAGATGTAAACAGCTGAATCACGAATGCATTCTCTTATGACAGCCATGCTGCCTTAAAAAGCTTGAAAAGTCCAAATACCTGTGAAACATACTGGTAAATAAATGTTAAATGATGCTGTCTGCAGGTCAACACACTGCTGGGCAGAAAGCATCAAAATATACGGTGGTGTCTTTGGAGCCTTTAAGTGAAAGGTGATTCTCTTCTACTTCTAGTGCAGAAAACTGCATTATTGTATCATAAACACAGTACACTGTGCAATTTGTTCAAATTTTAAGACACACACAGACTGCTGCTTAGGCTTGGTGATGTTTGCTTTGTACCTTGTGTTGGGTCACATTTTTGAGAATGTAGACTGTACTGCTTAGAACTGATGATATTTGCTTTTTCTCTGCCTGTGTGCGCACGCACATGTGTGCATGCATGTGTGTGTGTGTGTGTGTGTGTGCACGTGCGTGTGTGCATGTGTGCATGTGTGTGTGCGCACATGTGTACGTATATGTGTGCATGCGTGTGTGTGCTTGTGTCTGTGCACGCATATGGCTGTGCACATACATGTATGTGTGTAGTGTCCAAATTAGCTATGGCAAAACTGGCTTTACCAACAAGTAGCATATAATTTTCTGGTGTGGCAGACAGCATCACTTAGGGTTATTTTGTCAGAAATTGAAGCAAATGAGAGAAATAGCCAATAACAAAATCTTACACATTTACACTGTTCTTTTACTACATTAACAACAACAAAAGTTATTATATAGGCATCAATATTAGACTCATGATATGAATAAGTACATACCAATAAAGAAATCAGCTTAAAACAATAACAGAATAGAAATCAAAAGCCTATTCAAGTGAAAATTCTGTCCAACCTGCCATAATTATATCTGTTTCATGTTTCTGTTGAAAAAATGTCTCCCTTTCCAGTATGACTCACATTTGTCAAAGTCACATTCTACATTCTGAGACAGACTAAATTCTAAATGAAAAATACTGACAGGTTGGACAGAATACTGCAAATAACTACATGCTCTTTCATTTTCCACAATTTTGTTCCATCTTCTCTTTTCAAAATGTACATGCCACATAATAATTAATACTCTGTTTGTCACACACACACAGTTACAAAAATGAAAAAGTGACATAATGAGTGTACTCACAAAGCTTTATGCATCGTCAAAGCTTTGTCAAGCACAGGGTTAGTCACAAACACAAGGTTAATATAGTACATTAGTGAAACCACAAAACACAGATGCTGGGCACTAAAATATTAGTGTACATGACCTCTACAGGCTCAGGCAAATACAGACATGTGGAGTACAAACATATTTGCAGATATTGCCAGCATGCAGGAAAGGTATTCAGCTCATTTCAAATTCCCCTGTCTGTCTCCTCAAAGGATTCATGGAATATGGCTATTTTCCTAACAGCTTGAGTTCCTAGTTTGTTTGTTTTTACTTTTCTTTTCTCACTAAATACAGGTTAAATGTCATAATTCTTTTTGAGTTTTTTCATTATTTCACCATAAATCATTTGACATTTTTCTGGTGGCTAACTTTGCAGGTCTAAACTGATACTCTCAGAGTAAAGAATAGTTAAATCTGTGCTATGTAAAGCTCTGCATATTAGTGTGTGTGTGTGTGTGTGTGTGTGTGTGTGTGTGTGTGTGTGTGTGTGTGTGTGTGTGTGTGTGTGTGTGTGTGTGTGTGCATATGTGTGTGTGTGTGTGTGTGTGTGTGTGTGTGTGTGTGTGTGTGTGTGTGTGTGTGTGTGTGCGTGTGTGTGTGTGTGAGTGTCAGCATGTGTCTGTGTACTTGTGTATGTATGTGTGTGTGTGTGGGAGGGGGGATCTTTAAGGTTGTCCACAGATGTATCTGTGTGGCAGCCCCTGTTCATCTACACATTTACATCTCTTTCTTTTTATATCTGTGTCTACATCTTTTATTTGTATGTATTGACAGCTCTGTTCTTGTGTGTCTGCAGGTCTTCTTTATCTGTTTGCGTCCACAGAGATGTGTGTCTTCATGTTTTTCTGTTGTATATATGTGTACCTGCATTAGGATACATCAACAAACATCAACACATTACACAAAAACCTCCTAAGCTGTAACACTGGGAAAAGTCTACATGGCACAATACTGTGATCATTAGTCAACAACTTTGAAGAACACTTTGAAAGTCTACTTGGCATAATTCTCTGATCACTAGTCAACAACTTTGAAGAACACTTTGAAATCATGGTCCCAGTCCTCCTCAAAGCAAAGTTTTAGCTGCCAAAACACCCAGCCATAATGTGCATACTCAGGGCTGCTAACAATCAGTCTAAGAGGTGTCTGGAATCTAGGTCTCTACGCAGGGAAAAGGAGACTAGAAAGGTGAAGACCCGACATGGACAGATACAGCTTCAATGGAGCACCTGACACTTTGTGTAACCACTGGAGGTCTTGTTAAAGCTTTTTCACCTGCTTGGAGCTGATGGGAGAGGAAGTCTACTGGTGGTGTCTACTGAGGGCAGTTCTGAAGACTCACCCAAATCCCCCCCCCCCCCCCCCCCCCCCCAACCCCGGAGAAAAATACAACAACAATCCAAAACCAAGATCTCCAAACCCACCCACAGAGAAACCTCAAACCAGTACTTACCGAATACTCTCTTGGGCACAACAGGGTACTCCGACTCCAGCGGCTCACTGCGTCCATACTTGTTCTCGGCGTAGATGCGGAAGAAGTACTGCGTGTTCTCGGTGAGAGCGGCTGAAGTCAGGATCGTGACATCAGCGTCTGTGCGTCCGCAGTACATCCAGCCACGGCGGCCGTCTTCACGCCGCTCAACCACATAACCAGTGAGCGGAGAGCCCCCGTTGGACGCGGGTGGCAGCCACTGGATGGTGGCAGAGTCACGCGTGATCTGCAGTGTCTTGATGGGGGCTTGGGGCCTGGATGGAGGCCCTGCAAATGGATGGCAATGTCATCAGTGCTGAAGTTTATTTAATTAAGGCACAGCCTGACATCGTTTGAGGCACAGTCTGACACCAAGCTGACAAAATGTTTCTGGTGTTGTGCTTGTCACAGCGAAAGTTATAGAGAGACCAACAGACAGACAGACAGACAGATGAACAGAGAGAAAGAGACCAAGAAACGGATGGACAGATGGACTGACAGAGAGAGAAAGAGAGGGAGACCAACAGACACAAATAGAAAGACAGAAAAACAGAGAGAGAGAGAGGCAGACTGACAGACAGACAGACGGACAGGGTGATGGGGTAGGTGAACAAACAAGAATTATAAAAAATATATATATATATAAAAAACCTGTAAAATTCCTGAACCTTAAAAGAAAGAAGCTCAGCAGGAGTGAAGAACTCACCATAAGGACTCTTGGCCTTGAAGGGCAGCTCATTCTCCAGGGGCGGGCTGACGCCCACCTTGTTCTCGGCCAGGACACGGAAGAAGTATCCCACGTTCTCCAGGAGACTTTCCACCGTGGTGGACGTCTGGTCAGCGGACACCTTGCCCACGCGCACCCACTTGGGCTTGCGGACGTCCGACTTTTCCACGATGTAGCTGGTGAGAGGAGACCCACCATTGGATGCAGGTGGTTGCCATGACAGCGTGATGGAGTCTTCAGTGGCTGCTGAACATTCCAAGGGACCGACTGGTGCCGACGGCTTGTCTGTGAACATGCCCCAGGAGGAAAAATAAATTATGCTGGAAGATTTTGTGCAAAGAATCCACCACAGCATAGTTCTACAACTGGGCTAGATGTAGAAACACTGTAGCTGCATTCTGAACTTCCGGAGGGTCTTAAACTTTCATTTGTTTACCACTGTTTCATTGAAAATAATGCATTTATGAGTCGAGTCTATTAAAGAGTTATGTAAAAGACAGCCTTAATTACATTACTTAACTGGAACATCTCCTACCGACTTTCAGAATAATTTAAGGCTTCAAGAACTCAACCACACATGCATACAAATGCACTCCATGTCTTATGAAAATCTGAGCACCACTTACAACATCAATGATAACCAAAAACTTATTTTTCCTGGACACTTTATCCACAGCCACCTTCACAATCCCACACAAAAACGTTGTAACAATCTTCAAGAACTGTCTCTGACCTTTTCTCTTGGAAGGCACCACCGCAGACTCGAGCGTGGCTGGCTCGCCAATGCCAGCTGAGTTCTTGGCCCGCACTTGGAAGAAGTACTCGTAGCCTTCAATGAGGCCATCCACACTGAAGACGTGCGTAGCGAACCCGGTGTCTGCCACTCGGGTCCAGGTCGCTGCCTTGCCGTCACGCTTCTCCACGATGTAGGAGAGGATAGGTGCACCACCCTCCTTGGCAGGTTTCTTCCAGGAAAGTGTGACAGACTCCTTGTCAATGTCCGTCACCTCCAGGAGCTGTGGAGGCCCGGGCAACTCTGCAGGAGAAGAGGGAAAAGCAGGCTTAGAATTCGGGCTTAGAACAGCTGTGTTACTTACCTGGGCTCACATGTATACAGAGCAAACCGCCCCTCAGCCGCATTCATCTTCTAAATGGTGACATCAATAAAAATAAAGAAGTATTTGTGAATTTGCTCCTCAGTTGGCCTAAACATGTTTAATGTTACAGACTCATTTTTCTGCGCAAGAACAAGAGCTGGACTTATGGATTCTAGCTAATCAGGATTAGAGGTTATCCACCTATATTTGCTCTTCATACGTACAGGACCTGATGATTACCACCCTGTCAACCACGGAGACTGTATGGAGGTAAATCCCCACACAACAGAATCACATAGTCTCAATAATAAAAATAAATAAAAATCCACCAGTGTTTATGCACTACATCACACAATCAAATATTACTTTGTCAAAACTCAATCAAGATTTCTTCAAATGTCCAACTACAACTGCGTCTTTGACTTTCCCTAGGAGACTTTTCAAATCAGAGGTAAAACCCCAATTCACAGCTCATAACACACATCACTTTATGTTTGCAACGAAATAGCAAGAACAGGATTAAAAACTCTTTTTTAAGCTTTCAAGATAGTAATGGTGCTTTAGGCTATTACCACATGAGGTGAATGAGGAGTACTGCGTGAATAAAAATAAATAAAAATGAATCAACTCACCAATTGGTCGTTCAGGTGTAATGGGTTTCAACATGGACGCAGGCTCGCTGAGGCCCTCAAGGTTTTCTGCCATGACTCTGAACGTGTAGGGGCGGCCCTCCAGCAGGTTACGGGCCTTGATGGTGGTCACATCCGGATTAGTCTGTCCCACGCGAGACCACTGTTGCCGGCCTACCTCACGGCGTTCAACCACGTAGCCCAGAAGATCAAGGCCTCCATTGCTTTCCGGTGGCGACCACTGAAGCATGACGGAGTCTTCCTGCACGTCGGTGGCTTTGAAGTCCCTGGGTGATGATGGCACATCTGACAGAACAGACAATGCACAGTACAGAGGAGCAGTTAAGTGTATTCAGCCTGTCTTCAGACAGTCACTGATAATAATTATCATCATAATAATGAAGTATTTATAAAGCGTAAACCTCAAGCATAAAAAAATAGAGCTCAGCATACTGTACAAATTTCAAATATAAACTACATCCATGGCCAGGTGAGACACCTCGAGCGGAAAACAACAATAGCAATGATTACAAGCAATTTAAATCACAAGAAGCTAAACCAAGACCTACCCCATGGGGTGTGGGGGGTGTGAGTCCAGGTGTATGTGTTTGTGTGTGTTGGTGCGTGTTGGAAATCACATATTCATGCAGTTGAATCTTCCTTGTCTAAATCTCTGTGCTTAGGCGATTAGAGCCATTGCGGGTTAAGTGTGCTATTAAGTGCCCCTGATGCAATGCCTAAAACGTACTCACCGAAAGCGCTCTTGGCCTTGATGAGAGTCTTCAGGTCCAGGGGCTGCCCGACTCCGGCCTTGTTCTCAGCATAGACGCGGAAGTTGTAGTCATGGCCCACGTTGAGACCCGACAGTGTGCAGGCAGTGACGCCTCCAGCCACACGAGCAGCACGCACCCAGCCACCTCGCTGCACGTCAAGCTTGTCCACGATGTAGCTCTGGATCGGTGAGCCGCCATCGTCCAGGGGTGGTTGCCATGACAGTGCAACTGAATCACGTCCCTCATTCTTAGCCACGAGAGGACCACGCGGTGCACCTGGGGTTTCTGCCAAAACAAGGGAGAGATATCATGTACTGTGTCCACTGGGCCATGTTTAGTCAAACAAATGCAAATGTATCATTTCCTTCAGCATCACCAGTCATCTTTAATCAGTCAGTGATCCCTATTAAAAGCCTCTTTCGAATGTGGCAAAATATAACAGATAATACTGGAGGTACGTCTGTGTTCAATAGATAAACCAGCCTATTCAACAGCTATGCCTGTGTTCAATAAATAAACCAGCCTGTTCAACAGCTGTGCATGTTGCAGCAATCTTGAACAACAGACATGTATGAAGCTTTCAACGCAACACAACACGAGCAGTGTTTCTTAGCACACAAGGTCTAATTATGCAGCCACCACAAATACAATCAACCTGATATCCATCACACACATCACTGGTGGGTCTAACCAACCAAAACATCTCAGTAACCATTTCATCTAGCACACAGCTCACCTCACTCAAGCACAAGCCTCCCTCACCAACAGGTGTAACTTGCTGGTGGGTCTAACTCACCAGCATACTTATACTCACTGACTTAATTGTCTTGCTCACCAGTGTGTCTGATTAACTGACAGATTCAGTGCTTACCGCTGACTCTACCTACCGGTGGCCTGGCCAATCAATGGGTCTCACTCGCCGATGGGTCTAACTCACCAGTGGATCTACTGACTCACCGATTGGTCTGGCAGGCGTCACAGTGGTGTCCATCTCCACAGGCTTGCTGCGGCCAATGGCATTCTGTGAGCTGATGCGGAACTGGTACTCCTGGCCCTCCTTCAGGTTCTTGACCATGTGGCGTGATGCTTCAGGGCTGGCCTCCGCCACTGTCATCCTGCAAGGCAAGCAAGGTGAGAGTGAGACCTTCGGGGGATTGGACAGGAACAACAAACAGCCTGAGGGGCTGTGGAACAACAGTTATTGCACAGGAAAGAGGAGGTGAACTGAAGTAAGTAAACATGGTGCTTAACTTCTACAGAAACTGTAACACTTATTGGGGACTGGGAGAAGGAGGAAGGGGGTCTGGAGGTGGGGGAAGAGGAAGACGATATACCTATCACTACACCGTTGGCAGTGATGAGAGCCATTTTAATGTCTCATTAATTGTGAAGGACAAAGTCACAAGACAGTGTCCACAAACTACAGCGTCCCTAAACTGCAACCTTTTTGAAGTGAAAGGAGAGCTGAAACGGAATCAAGCTGAGGCCCTTCTGCTTACCAGCCTAACGCTTTACTGCTAGGCCAAACCGGTTCACTGGGTGAACTTAGCTGCTCTGTATTTATTCACACCCAGTCACACACAAATGTCACTTCAAGGCAGAACTGGAGCCAGAAAATTACAAATTACTTCTGACAAACATTTGGAACATGATACACACTATTGTGGCATATTGCCATTCACATGAATCTGATGACAATCAGCTTGAGACAGTGATTCAAATGTCTCCATGGCACAACTTCCTGACAGTGTTTGTTCATGTAATACAAAGTTCAGTTTAAAAGCAGAAGTAGTTCTGATGACCCCAGCATCAACTGGAAAAAAAAAAGTATTCCTTTTGTGTAAATGTTGATGGAACAAAGCTTGCAGATGGAAATATTTGGATATTTTCTACATTTTACATGCAAACTTGTGTCTTTGGTTTGGTTCTGCTCTAACATGAGGTTCCACTGTACGCAGCCTAAATTGCTACACCAATAACACAGAGCCATACTGACCAGTCTTTGGCTTTGCCATCCTTGGCTTCAATGATGAAAGCCGTGAGGGGGGAGCCGCCATCATCCAGAGGAGGCAACCAGTCCAGCGTGACTGAGTCCTGGGTGACTTTGCTGGCACGCAGTTTGCCTGAGGGTGGTCCAGGCCTCTCTGTAACACACACACACACACACACACACTGGTGTTAATATTGTCACCACTTCCAGTCAGTCTCCATCACATAACACTTGGCAGTCATTTTGAGTATGTCCAGGACTGAATGTTCAGTCCAAACTGAAGTCTCTGAACTCATTTGGAAGACATTATTTGAAAGTATTTTTTCTTCACAACATTCTCATTTATTTGCTATATTCTTGTCGTATTTGTTCTTTTGCAGACTGCTGATCCTACATTACAGTGCAGCGGTTAACGGTAGCACCACACTCTGAGCACTGATCTCTGGCACCTTCCTCCAAACTCTGCCAGAATTGGTTACACCACTGAAGGGGCTTTATCTCCATGGAAATGTCCATAACACTGTCAGCACCCTCCAAACAGTGTGGGCGCTAATAAGACTGTGGAAGCAACATCGCGTCCAAGCATGCATGTAAACATGATGCACGTCAACCCCAGGCATAAAAAAAGAAAAAAAAGAAAGTTCTATCTTGATTCAAATGATTTTGGTTTTATTTGTTCTGGCGTAAGCAATGTGGGTGGTTATAAAAGAAGTGCCTGATATAATCTGAGCTGTCTGTTACAAGCTTATTGCCCAGTAACAGAAACGTCTGTTAGCTGACAGTTTTTCAAGACCTATGGCAGTGGTTGGAGAAAGGCTATCTGTTGCAAACCAGTGCAGGGTTTAACGGTAGAGAAAGGGTTAACAACGCCAGAGTGGAATCCTCAGCCTTACCTGGAGCTCTCCTGCAGGTCACGGGGGCGTCTGACTCAAGAGGTGGGCTCAGGCCCTCGTCGTTCTCTGCTGAGACTCGGAACACGTAGTGGCTTCCCTCCATGAGGTGATCCACCACGCAGGTGGTGGTGCCACCACGCACCGTGTCAGCCTTGACCCAGGCCTGGCGCTTGGCCTCACGACGCTCCACTATGTACTGCTTGATGGGCAGGCCTCCGTCTTTCTCTGGCGCCTTCCACTTCAGCGTCACTGACTGGCTGTCCACGTCGGTCACTTCCAGAGGTCCTACAGGTGCGGATGGAACCTCTGCCAACAGCAAGCGGTCACAGTATTAGGGGTGGCAAACTTCCCCCAAAATTGTGATGGTTAATTTCAGTGAAACCAATGCTACGCTGAAACTGCTGAGCAGGTGAACCTCATGAAAGCCCAACCGTAAATAATGACAACATAAGCAGAACTTAAAATCTTTTCTTGTGTGCTTCAGACATGCAGCCAGTCAGAGACATCTGCTAGCTAAATAAGCACCCATTTACATGTTCTACCCTGATCAGGGACAGAAAAACACATGTACGCCCACTCTCACACACATACACACATGCACGCTTGCTCGCACACATGCACAAGCACACCCATGCATGTACATGCACACCCATATGCACACAATTGCACGCCTGCATGCACGCACACGCACACGCACACACGCACAAACACACACACACACACACACACAAACAAAGAAAGTAAGAAAAAATAAAAACAATATGCCTAACTCCCAATTAAGAAGAAGTAGACTATGGGAAAGACCAAACAGCTTTATACTGTGACTGCTTGCTTTCCTCTATAAGAACAGCCTCAATTTTCTGCAAGAGGCAATGAACTGTACAAAAAACAGAAACAGAGGAAACAAATCCATTCATCCACTCACTGTAAGGGCTCTTGGGCACAACAGCCTCGTCCAGCTCTGTAGGTTCGGACAGGCCAGCAATGTTCTCCGCCATCACACGGATGTTGTACGATGTTCCCTCCTGCAGGTACATGATCTCTGCAGAGGTCACCGCTCCACGCACACGATCCACGTGAGCCCAGGAGGTCTTCCAAGTCTCACGTTTCTCGATGATGTAGTTGGTGATGGGGGATCCGCCATCATTTCTGCTGTGTTTCCAGGTGATGAGGACAGAGTCGCGACGCAGCTCTGTGACCTCAAGGTCTTCTGGTGGTGAGGGAGGTTCTGAGGAAAAAGTTAGAGAGACACAGGTTTAGAAGAAGAAAATAATGCATTGGGAAAAAATGCATAACGTTTAAATAATCAAGGTGGACAATAATTCTACAAAATATTGCCCACCTCCTCTGTCACATATGAACCTCCCTAATTTTCTTTCTTTCCCTCACTCCCACCCTCAACCCACTGCCCCCCTTTCCTAAATCTAAACTGCAATTTAAAAGTGCAAGACAGTACTCTTATTACATTTACTAGTAACATTTTACTAGCTTTCACCTCAGAATGATTCTCAATAAGAACAAAACGTTTTTTTTAAACTCAAAATGTTCTTGCCAAACCTGCACAGCGAAGACAAGAAACAAAGAAAGTTGCACTTACTGACAGATTTCTTGGGAGCAGCAGACTTGTCAGCCACACCCGGCTCGCTGAGTCCGTTCTCATTCTCAGCGAGCACGGCCACCTTGTAGTTCTTGCCCACCTGCAGGTCCTTGACCGTAAATCTGGACTCATAGCCATCCACCTTTCCAGCGTCTCTCCAGGTGGCGCCTGGGGTGTCTTCTTTGACCTGGATGTGGTAGGCTGTGATGCGGGCGCCGCCATCGTTGGACGGGGCTTTCCATTCCACAGTGATGCTGTCTTCTGTTGTCTTGGTGATGGTGACTTTGCTGGGTGGCCGTGACACCTCTGTGTGGGGGGCAGATGAAGTAGCTTAGTTCAAACCACAGCGCAAAAACTACAATTCATGCTTGCGTGCAATCAACCAAGAAACAAGGTAGCATCTTATTAGCCATGCACCTGCGCCAATCACAGGGTTAAAAACAAGATGAATCAGCAACTGGAGTGAGAACAAAGAGTTACCTGAACAGTTCCTCAACAGTCCCCCTTCTGTCCCTCCCCCCTTCCCTATAAGCTCTTGATGAAAGAGACACTGAAAGCTATACAACCTTAAGAAGGAGGCAGGATCTTTGATAAGGGATCAATTTTCAATGGTTCGGGTGCTTGGGTCTTTTTGAGCATGGCCTTCTGCCATACGCTTCATTTGGATCGGAACCAAATCAACAGAAAAAGGAAGGACAAAGGAGCACCAACAACAAATTATTGTTACTGGTTGCTCTTTGTTTGGTTCTCTGCTCTTGAGCAGATACACCGTGCTTCATATGTGTTTGGTGCATGCTGGGTTAACTTAGTGTTGCCATAATCCACCAAACTCTGACACAGAGCACAGGATCTTTAACATGGGTATGTGATCTTTCTGTAGGTGGATACACAAGGGGTGGGGTGGGTGGTGGGTGGGTGGGCTCAGTTTCAAGTCTTATCTGAAGGACTTTTTGTAGAGTCTGCACATAATTTAACTCCAGAGAACTCTTGGGGTGGGCACAAAGCCTAGCAACTAACAGTCTCCCATCTGTAAGGTGACCATGCATGCTTCGTCAGGCTTAACTTGGCTTTTGAAAGCAGGTGCCCCCACTGTGCACCACAGAACTGCCTCTCCAAATGAATCGGAGAGTCATTGGTACAATACACAAGAGTACTTGCTCTCAAAAGCCCAAGTTAAGCACTGATCAAGCGTGGTCACTAAATGGCTGGGTGACGTTACGTGCAAGCTTAATTTGCACCTGCACCGAGATTTCTCTGGAGTCAAATTCTGTGCAGACTCTACAAACTCTACGAAAGTTCTTTGGATGAGACTATAAACCAAAGTCCCCCATGTGTATAGACATGCTGAATATTACTTTATGCATGTTAAAGACCCTGTAGCCCATGTCAGCGTTCAGTGGATTATGGAAATACCAAAATAATCCAGCATGCACTAAAAGTATGAAGAGTCTTCAGAATGTTGAAGTTGGACACTATACAGAAGAAGAAGACAAACAAGAAGAGGAAGAAGAAGAAGAGTGATCTCAGCCATCCTTGACTCACCAGTTTTCTTGCGAGGGACGACACACTCCTCCCCGTCAAGGGGCTGGCTCTCTCCCTCAGCATTGATAGCACGGATACGGAAGGTGTACTCGTAGTTGATCACCAGATTCCTGGCCAGGTACCTGGTCGTCATGGCATCCACCACACCTGCACGGCCCCACATGGTCCTGCGTGACTCGCGAATCTCGATGGAGTACTGCAGGATGGGCGTGCCGCCGTCATGCTCGGAGGGTCCCCATTCCAATTCTGCTGAATCCTCTGTCACTCTCAGGATCTTGAGAGGTCCTTTCGGGGGTGAGGGCACGTCTGTCGGCACAATGAAAATGGTAAGGGTTATTTAAGGTCATTTTGATATTACACTGCCACCGTCATAAAACTGAGCCCCTCCCCTCCCCCCAGTCCCCCAACAACAACCGACAGTATTAATACTGTCTGCACACATCCATTTTCCACAGCATTTAGGACTGTTGAATAAGAAAGGTTTCCTGCTAAGACAGTAAAAAAATACAGCTGAAATTTCACCAACATCAGGATGTTTTTCTCCCAGGCCCTCTTCACTGTCAACAACTACGCTGTTTCACTTCTGCTTGTAATCATAAATGGGGCAACCTGACTCCTGTACGTGTCCCCCATGGGTTTGTTCAAGACACCAAAATCTGTCAACGTTCACAAAACGAACACACATCCCAGTGTCCGCCATGGGTTTGTTCAAGACTCAAAGATTTGTCAATGTCTGTAAAATGAACGCAAGTCCCAGTGCCCTGCACTCACCGAAGGGACTCTTGACCACCACGGGGCGAGGCATCTCCAGGAACTCGCTGCTGCCCTGCTTGTTGAAGGCCGCCACGCGGAAGTAGAACTCATCCCCTTTCGTCAGACCTTTCACGGTCCTCGTTGTTTTGTCGTCCGTCGTCTTATCCGCACGGCTCCAGGTCAGGCGCAGAGCTTCTCGTTTCTCGATGATGTAGCCGGTGATGGGTGAGCCACCATCATCTTGCGGCGGCTTCCATTCCAGGCTGACTGAGTCACGGGTGGTTGCCGTGGCTTCCAGTGGTCCCACAGGCTTGCTGGGTGGTCCTGTGGACAACAAAAAGAGGTTGCTTGCAGTTTGGTGTTACAGAATGTGGTGAGGACTTCATAATGAGATCTTGTTTCAGCAAGACCAGAAAGTTAACCATGATATCTGGAAGGTGACAGATGTAGATAGAGATTTTTTAAAATTTTAAATAAAGACTAAATCTGACAGAATTTATGACAAAACCTTCTTTAAAGAACAAAAATTGACAATGGCAGAGACTAAGGTCACACAACACAGATTTACCTTTACTGTCTATGCACAAGACCGTCACAATGTCCACACACACACACACACACACACAAACACACACACACACACAGAAACTGGAGAACACAGGCAGATATAGAGGCACACATACTGACAACCCCCTTTTGTATCATAGATTTAATGTACATGCAGAAGACCGTCATACTGTCCACACACACGCACGCACGCACGCACGCACGCACGCACGCACGCACACACTCACACACACACACACACACACACACACACACACACACACACACACACACACACAAACTGGAGAATACAGAGGCACACATACCAACAGCCCTCTTTGGTGTGACAGCGTCAGACACCAGGGGTTTGCTGGTTCCTGCCTTGTTGATGGCAAACACCCTGAAGTAGTGCTTCTTGTCCGTCGTCAGGTCCTTGGCCTTGATCTTGGTCACGTCACCGTCAACGATGGTCACCTCCGTCCACGTGTCTTGCGTCTGGGACACCTCAATGCGGTAGTTGATGACGGGGGCACCACCATCATCACGGGGCGAGCGCCACTCCAGGACCACACTGGTAGCTTCAATGTGACTGAAGTAGACAGGTCCCGTAGGAGGCTCGGGAGCAACTGCAGGCACAGGCCGATGTAAAGTTATTACAGTGAGCGTGGTAGACATCCACGTTGGATTTTCCAACATCATGCATGTGTAAGGGTGTTTTCTAATCAACCCATCAGTTCAGTTTAGTCCCTAAACCATCAGTTTACACAATTCATCAGTTCAGTTCAGTTTAGTCAAATGATCCATCAGCCCAGTTTCATTAACCAATCAGCTCATTTAGTCAACCCATTATTTTCGGTTTGGTCAACCCATCAGTTTATGAAGACAATCCATTAGTTCAGTTTAGTAAACCCATCAGTTCAATGAAGTCAACCCATCAGTTTAGACAGACAGTAAACCCATCAGTTCAATGAAGTCAACCCATCACTTTAGACAGACAGTAAACCCATCAGTTCAATGAAGTCAACCCATCACTTTAGACAGACAACCCATTAGTTCAGTTCAGACAGACAACCCTTTAGTTCAGTTTACACACTCCATTGTTTGAGTTCAGTTCAGTATTTGGTCTCTAATCAAGCATTCCATCCCACCTTTCAGACATGTTCACAATGATGTAAAAATGCTGTCTTCATTTAAATACACAGTATGTTATTCCTGACATCCACCCCCACTGAACATGAAATTGTTGAACTTAAAATGACCTTGTAATAACCAATGCTAACAGAAAAGACAACGACAAAACTCTATAAACAGAAATGCAGTGAACACACTGTTGTCTCTCACCTGGCTCTCTGGTGGGTTTGACCAGCTCCTTCATCTCACAGGCGGGGCCCACCCCCTCCTCGTTCTCGGCAGAGACACGGAAGTAGTACTCCTGTCCGGTGACCAGGTTCTCCGCATCCAGCGTTGTCACCGTGCCCTTTGTGGTGCCAGCCTTGACCCATGACCCCCAGCGCTTGTCGCGCCGCTCCACAATGTAGGTCTTGATGGGCAGACCTCCGTCACTGCTGGGTGGCTGCCACTTGAGGGACACTGTGGTTTCCCTCACGTCCGTGGCAGACAGAGACTCGGGAGCCGTTGGCTTTTCTGCAGAAGTAAAGTCAATCAATTTGAATCATGTCAGCTTGAATAAAGTTCTCCGTGTTCCCCCCTCAGCCAGTTTTGGAAAAAGAAGACGCACAGAAACAGACCCAAATGCAAGTAATTTTACTTCCCCCCCCCCCCCCCAAATGCAAGTAATTTTACTGCCCCCCCCCCCCCCCCCAGCTTTTGTTTACCATTTGCGATTCTGTTGCCCGTTACACTGCAGAATCAGAGGAAAGGTTTATTCCAGAAAGTGTCACCCACTTCCCAGATAAAATCTCTATCTCTCTTGTTTTTTTTAACCCCTTCCCCCACCCCACCCCCTTTCTCCAGCAAGCCAACTCACTGTATGGACTCTTGGGCATGATGGCCTGCTCGGACTCCAGGGGCATAGACAGGCCGGCAACGTTCTCAGCCTTGACCCTGACATAAAGGTCTTGACCTTCCTGCAGGTGCTGCAGCACGCAGGTCAGGCGATCAGCAGGGACACGCTCGACCAAAGTCCAGCTGGTCTTCCACGTCTCTCGTTTCTCAATGGTGTAGTGGGTGACGGGGGATCCGCCATCCGACTCTGGCGCCTTCCAGGCGATCTTAGCGCTGGTCTTTGTGACGTCTGAGACCACCATGGGGCCTGTGGGTTCCGACGGCGGGACTGGGGAAAAAGCAACGCCAGCCATTTGTCACAGATCCACTCAGTTGCTACACGGCCCACCTCAGTACCCTCTGGCCTTGCATGCATTGTGTAGATGAGGTAAAGAAAGTTCAGCTGTCCTTGGTGCGAAGAACAAAGAAAGAAGGAAAAAAGCACGCCCATTCCTTCAATGCTTACTGGGCAATGCCTCTGAGATCACATCAAGTATGAATGATAGACATTCCAATGTTAAAATACGACATACAAAATATGTACAATTTCAAAGAGGGATCATAAGCATAGGGAAACCCTCTCAAGGCAAACTTCTTAATGAGAAAATTATGCTTACAACAAAGTGATTCAAACATCCACACTGTATTCTTCTCTAGTATTTTCCCTAGAAAAAAACAACTTCAGACTAAATTTCATTCCTCTCATTCGTTTGTTCATTATTCAACTGTTCACTGCTTAAAGAACATGGTTTACCCTGAAAATTTGCACGTTTTGTACTGTCTCATCAAATAAATGTTCCTTTCAACCTTTTCTGTCTTTTGATCTTATATTTTGTATGTTAAAGACAAATTTCAAGAAGTCATTTCACTGGTATTCACTGCTTTGTCTCGAGAGGGGTCCACTTTCCATGTAACAAAGCCTGTATCCTACCATACTCTAGCCAAGACCTATCTTATGCATGGAAACCACAAAGCTGTAAAAAAGACATCTACTGTTGAAAAGTGGACATATATATTCTAGTCACAAGCATGTGCCTTCCTACTCCAGGATTACAGTTATGTTTAACATACACAGAAGCCACATGCGGCTTATTAGGGATGGGGTACTGGGTCAGTGGGCAGGGTGGGGGTCAGTTACCTGTGAAAAGCTCATCCCTGCACCCAGACCCATGAAGACCAGAGAGACCATCACCAGAAAAATCACCGGAACAATAAATGTTAAGGGGGTGGGGACCCGCTAGTTCAAAGTAACTTGTGTACTCTGCGACTTGCTCTTTCAACAGCTGTGTAGAGCAGAGTCACAAAGACAGAGTCCAAAAGACCGGCTGTTAGAACCTGAAGCAACAGACAGTCCAACTGACTATCAGAGCCCAGCTCCACCTCCCTCTTCAGATCATGCACTCTTGGCTCTCCACTCCCTGAACCCAACACAGCTACATGTAGTGATGGACTACTCACAGACTGGTTTCTCCAGCCTCACAGCTTTGGTGGTCATCTGCTTCTCGCTTCTGCCCACATCATTTTCAGCCGACACGGCAAACAGGTAGTCCTTCTCACACTCCAGATCTGACACGGTCAGCTGGGTCTTGAAGCTTTCAACTGTGGCCACCTTCTCCCACTTGTCTGTGCCCTTGAGGGACTTCTCCACGATGTAACGCTGGATCCTGGATCCTCCATCGCTCTTAGGTGGGGTCCACTCTACGGTCAGGCTGTCCTTGACGATGTTTTTGATGAGGATAGATGACGGAGCATCAGGAACACCTGAAGGCAAAATATTGGGACACGGTGGTTAATTTGTTGAATGAAAAACTGTGCCAAGACATACAAGAAGGGAAGGTAAATAATATTCAGCAGTGAAATCTGAATGGTTCACAATATTACACACACAATATTTAGTGCCAAAACATTAGAGATTAACGATTTGACACACATTTACCTCCATCCTCCACCCCCTTCCCCTCCAAAAAAATGCAACACAATAACAACAAACAAGAAAACACCTACATTTAACTTTCCCTACTAAGATCCACAACTCTGACAGTTATTTCTACAAGTGTTGACTTCATCTGGTCTTATCTTAACAAAACAAGAAGAATCCTGGTTTACGATGCTATTTCAAGGACACACAGCCAATAGACATGTTCTGAGTTAAGGACACAACCTGAACCCCAATCTACTCACTCAGTATTTTCTGCGGGCAGATGGGTTCCCGGGTGCCGAGTGGCTGGCTTTGACCTTCCGCATTGACGGCGATGATCTGCACCATGTACTGGCTGTCTGGCACCAGACCTGTCAAGGTCACCTTCAGCTCCTGCGTCTGTTCGACGACGGTGAAGGTGGAGCGAGGGATGACACGCATCTGGACGATGTAGTTGGTGATGGGCGTGCCACCGTCACTGTCTGGCGGGCTCCAGGAGACTTCAGCTGATTTGTCGGTAACGTTGGACACACGGAGGCCTGTGGGTGCTGAGGGCACCTCTGTTTCAACCAACAATTCTGGGTGGTCAAGATCGTTTGCTTTTTTGGTATTGCCAAGCATGAAGACAAAACAATGGGACAGGTGCTTAAAAGCAGATGATATTCCCAAGCATGGCTCCTTTTTGTTTCTGGTCTGCTCTAAGTACAACCAAGCAGTGATCAAAACATAATGAAGCACTAGCCAAACACAGGTTCAAAATGTTTCAAGTATTGACATTTCCAATGTAAAAGTATTACCCTTCAGTAAATCACCAATGACAACAAAATACGGCATGAAGGTAACAAAGGATCATTCTAAACAGCCACCCAGCTCTCCAAACCCAGCCCACAATGTGTGCTGTAATATATACTACAGCATGATGCATGGTTACTGAAAAAACAAACTAAACTTGCTCACCGAATGGACTCTTGATCTTGACTGGCTTGTCCATTTCCAGGGGTGGGCTGGGTCCAGCCTTGTTCTCAGCCATCACACGGAAGAAGTAATCAGAGCCTGTGGTCAGATTCTGCACACAGTAGCTGGTCAGGTCAGGGCTGATCTTGTCCACGCGACTCCAGGTGGATCGTGGGAACTCCCGCTTTTCCAGCACGTAGGCTGTCAGGGGCATGCCGCCATCGTCCTCTGGTGGACGCCATTCGATGGTGGCTGATGTCTTGGTGGTGGTCAGGACCTTGATAGGACCTTGTGGCTTGGACGGGGGTTCTGGAAAAAAAGAAATGCCAAAAATGTTATTCATGTTTGTGTAAGGTGCAGAAAGAGATGAAAATACCTGAAAATAAACACACACACACACACACACACACACACACACGTACACACACACACACACACACACACACACATACACACACACACACACACACCCTACCTGGCTGTCTCTTGGGTACAACTGAGTCGGATTCCAGAGGCTTGCTGGCGCCAACCTTGTTGACCGCACAGATCTTGAACACATAGCGAGCGCCCGTCTTCAAGTCCTTCAGCTTCATCTTGGTCTTCTTGGCATCCACCTCACCCAGCTCTTTGAAGTCACCGCCGTCCTCAGACATGTGGATGGTATAGGATGTAATTGGCGTTCCACCATCATCTTTGGGAGGCAGCCAGTCCAGGGTAACTGAAGTCTGCTGGATGTCGGTGAAGCGAACAGGACCCGTGGGCACTGACGGGGGTTCTGGAGGAATGGAATTGATGGGGTGGTGGGGGTGGGGGGTAGAAAAGTCTGTTAGAACAGTGACTGCAAGTGAAGAGTTTGTTTCTACACCTGGACTGCTGTCTTTCCAGTTTTAGAAACAAACTCTTCCACAGTTACAGCGGAACCCTATTGCAAGAAAAGCAGCTGCGACCATTGAAACTGCTGTTCCTCGTCACCACCTTGGAATGAAAAGAAAAGAAAAAATGTGTGCAGCAGAAACCTCAGACTTACTTTGCCTCAGAAGAACTCAGCGTTACAGCAGTTTGTTGCAAGAGGGTTACACTGTGTGAACGTTCTTGCTCTACCAGTCTACCGCAACCACAGTAAAGATTAGAAATGTTGTTTAAAGAAGAAAGTAAAGAAACGGTAATGTGTTACCAGTACTGCTACTGTGCTACCTAATTTCATGTACATGCAAAAAAGGAAGAAAAAAAAAGAAAAAGAGAAGAGATACTGAACATGCCATCTCTTTCTTCAGCGATCATTCCACCAGTCTGAACAACAGTTAAGTGCAACTTGTTAAATGGTGCTGGTTTGAAAAACTTGTGTAACAAAATTAAAATTGATATTATGAAAAACAGTTAGTTTTACTCAATGCAGCAATTAAATCATGAGCAAAATGTCTCATCAGACTGAATCCAACCGAATCCAACAAAAAGTGAATAAAAAGTAGGCATCAACAAACTGATGCGTAAATCGCTTGACCATTAATTTTTCTAATCTCAATCAGCCTGCACAGCAAATCCAACAACCTGGAGGCCGATGCGGGATGACGGACTGGATGCTCTGCAGCGGAGCACTGAGCCCCTCTTCATTTTCCGCAAACACGCGGAAGAAGTACTCGCTGCCTTCCAGAAGGTTCTGGACGCAGAATGACGTGACGTTGGGCTTCGTCTTCTCCACTTTGATCCAGGTGTAATACTTCTTGTCGCGCCTCTCCAGGTGGTAGGCGGTGAGGGGGATACCCCCGGTGTGTTTGGGGGGCTTCCAGCGAACCACCACGGAGGTGGCCAGGATCTCCTCATAAACAATGGGCCCTTCAGGGGCTCCTGGCACCTCTGCAGAGTGAGCGTTACAACGGCATGCTGAGCGTGTCTATCAACAGGGGTTAGAGGCAACTGAATCAACACATCAGTGCGCTCAGTGCAGAACCTCTTGGCAGTGCATTAACGTCTATATTTTCATTCTTCCTTCGTTTTTTTGTTTGTTGACTTTCTTTCTTTCTTTTTTATTTGTTGACTTTAAGTGATTGTGGGGGGAGGGGGGGGGGGATTTGTAGCCATTATTCCTATTTTGTTAGGAAGGCATTTTAGTCCTTAATTTCATATTTTGTTACAGCCATTCAATTTTTTCACTATCTCTGGATTTTTTCCCATGGTTTGGTATTGTTATAATTCTTCACAAAAGTTGGTGCCCTAAATATGTTCATAGTATAAAATATGGTCCGCAATTATTTACCTGGCGGCTCTTAGGCAAATACTTCATGGGGATGAAAATATACTGGGTATAATGCCATCTGCCAAGAGGCTGCCCAAACAACTGTATGTCTGTATCAAGCACAAATGTCTTTGTGCAATATATGTTAAACATGTGCCATGCTAGCACACTGAAAATAAACAGTGATAATTAATTGTGTGAAACATATGCTAGTTACCGTAACAACAATGAAAGCATTAATGTTGTGAGGTATGAGTAAGAACAAGTGTGAACTGACAAATAAGTGCAAAACAAAAGAGACAAAAAGAACATGTTCATCAAGTCAAAGTGTTCTGCTCTCATTTTCATTTAATGATTCATGATTAATGTGCAAGGAAACTTTACCCCAAAAAATAAAAATAAAGCACTGGATTTTGCTGAAGGTGCTGCAATAGTTGTGGATTATCGCATGCAAGAACATATGACAGCTACCAGTATACCACAATGTGCGTAACAAACATGACCACATCAGACTTGATTCCAGAAAGTGAAAATCAGGGCATCTTTGGTGGAATGTTCATTTCTGATTGTAAAGTACAACATTAATTTTTGCTTGTTACAAAGTAGGACCATCACTTTTGCTGGAGTGTTCATTTCTGGTTCTAAAGTACACAGTTAGTTTTCTGGTTACAACATAAGACCATATTTTTTGGTGGAATGTTCATTTCTGGTTCTAAAATACAATGTAAATTTTCTGGTTGCAAAGTAGGACCACCATGGCTTTTTTCTTTTTTGACTTAAATGTTCACTTCCAGGCCTTAAAGTACAATATCAGTGTCCTGGTCCCAAAGTAGGCCCATTATCACAGCATCTATCTGGCTAAAATTTCCATTTTCTGGTCCTAAAGTAGGCTGTTCATTTCCAGTCCTTTCATAGGATAATAATTTTCTGGTCCTAAAGTGGACTTATGTAGAATGCTCACTTTGCATTAGTACATATTCTGGTCTCAAGGTAAACTGTTTTCAGGTCCAAATGAAGACCCTAAAATGGGCTTAGAGTGGGATGCTCATTTTGCATTAATATGTTTTCTGGTCTCATTGTAGCTAGTCCATTTACAGGTCCAAATGAAGTTGCTAAGTTTGTGGTCCTAATGAAGGGCTACTACCAGAAATATTTCTCTGTAAGAGAAATGTGTCATACATTTGTTCTTTAAACACAAGAACACCTAGAAAGTGTACAATATTGATCTTTCAAACATCTTGCACCGAGTCAAGAGTCCACTCTAGCAGATTCTACCATATCACTGAACTTTTTATGTACAGTGAATCATAGGAACTGGCATAAGATGGCAAGGCAGTCTTCTCTCATTTGCCCTCCTCTGCATTACATTAGCACCTGACCATGTCAAGCTGAATGAAACATAAAGGTCAGCAACTGTTTTCTGCCCATTTCATGATGTAGTGCAAGCCTGTTCCTACCATCGTTAAAACGTCTACACCAATTCAATGTGATGGAATTATTGACATCAGCAACCAATCCATACTCACCAAATGGTGAACGCGGTTTGCACGCGGTCTCGGTCTCAATGGCCCGTGACACGCCCACAGAGTTTTCAGCGAAGACCCTGAAGTAGTAATCCTGACCTTCCTTCAGGTTCTGCACACAGCAGGTCAGCTTCTGACCTTCAGGCTTGACCTTGATGGGGTTAGTCCAAGAGGTCTTCCAGCCTTCGCGGCGTTCCAGGACGTAGTGCAGAATGGGGGAGCCACCATCGGACTCGCTGGCGCCCCAGGAAAGAGTAAGACTGTTGCGTGTGTGATCCACAACTTCCAGAGGGGCTTCTGGCTCTGAGGGTTTTTCTGTGAAGACAATAAACCATGCTAGCTAAACAGCTGTGTATGTAAAAAGTGATCATCATTCTGACATTCTAAAGAAAGACAGAAAGGAATACCGAGAAAAACAAAGACACAAACAAAACAAGGCCTGACCTGTGGTCCCAGCCTCTTACAACATCATCCAACTTTCTCAGCACGGTTGGAAACACGGAACATTTACACGGCAACTTACCCAGGGGTTTGGCAGCCTTGACAAACGTCTCAGTTTCCATGACCTTGCTGAGGCCCACTTCATTCTCAGCGGCCACGCCAAACAGGTACTCCTTGCCCTCCGTCAGGTCACCCACCTTGTATGTTGTCTCAAACGCCTTCACCTGAAACCAGCCAGTACATGGACATTGAACCAGAATGCATCCTCTCTGCTTTTGGGGGTAGGCCATTAGGACCCCAGACACAAATGGGAGGCTTGCAAACAGGTGGCAATGGACAGAAGTCTACAACTGACTAAAGATTCCAGTGCCATCTGCATAAGACCAAAGAAAGTAAACCGTATCCCTCTTAGTGACAAGACACACCAAAAATAAAAGGGAAAAAAGAGCAAAATGAATCACACACACATATACACACACACATGCATACACACACACACACACGCACGCACGCACACTCACAAACACACACACACGCACACACAGAAGGAAAAGCAGCACATCATGTACAAAGAGTTGGGTTTCTCACCTTGGCCACCTCTTCCCAGACTGGTGGGAGGACAGTGGACTTGTAGATGCGGTAGACGGTGATCTTGGCACCACCATCTGATACAGGCTGAGTCCACTCCAGGTCAGCAAAGTTCTTGCCCACCTTGCGCACATCGATGGACCCTGGAGCACTGGGGGGACCTGGGTGAAAGGATCATATGATGTTAACGACACAGCATGGTAACAGTCACATCAGTGACAAGACATGACATTTGTCACAGAACACAGAACATTATTTTGTGAAACAGCATGCATATTTTGATCTGCCCCCCATAGTCAAGCTCAACTTAGATTTCTGTCATAATGACAAACCCTCTTTTTCCACTAAGTTAAATATTCAAATTCCAAAGGATTTAAAATTGGTTTTATTATATATTTTAATGTAATCCAAAATCTGTAGTAATACAATTAAACGCTGCTATCATTTAAAACATATTCAAGCTTCACATTGGCTATTTTGTCCTCTCAACTAGAATAAGCACCTCTCCCTCTCTCTCTCCTCCCCTCTCTCTCCCCTCTCTCTCTCTCTCCCACTCTATCTCTCTCTCCCCCCTCCCTCTCCCACTCTCTCTCTCCCCCTTCTCTCTCTCTCTCTCTCTCAGAGTTTCAACACCAGGGTGAAATAAAACAGTTTCCACAGCTGTTAACAGGATCCCTCAATCTGCACATCCGCTTCACCAGGGTGAAATAAAACAGTTTCCGAAGCTGTTAACAGGATCCCTCAATCTGCACATCCACTTCCTTCTCTCATTTTCATCTTCACTAAACCCCCAAAGCAGTACAGACACTTACTGAGCTTCTTGACTGGAGCAGTGGTGGTTGGAGTCGTCAGAGGTGGACTGTCACCTTCCGCATTGACAGCAATCACGCGGAACATGTACTCGTTATCCACCAACAATTTGCCGACCGTGTACTTTGTGGCCGTTGCCTTGACGTCTGCCACCTTTGTCCAGGTGGATCGGCGAACGTCGCGCATCTCAATGTAGTAGTGAGTGATCGGACTTCCTCCGTCGGACTGGGGTGGCTTCCACTCCAGGTCCACTGAGTCCTCCGTGACCTCTGACACCTTGAGTGGTCCTGTTGGTGCTGAGGGTTTGTCTGTAACAGTATAAGAAAACGGTCTTGTTACACTCATGTTGACGTCTATTTTTTTTAAATCCAGTGCCAATTAACATTTCTGCGTTAACCGTTTCCAGCTTCAGTTCCAAAATCGAAAACTGCATATTCAATGGAGAAGCCTGGTTCCGGTATTCTTACAAGTAGGCACGGCTAATCATCTTTTGCACAATTTGTTCTGAAAACAGAGAAACTGTCAGATAAACTAAGAAACTTTCCTCAGATGCTGGACTCAGTGTTAAACAACTTGGTCAGATTGAAAGACATTTTCTCAAGCCATCCATAGTAAGTAAAGTACAGCATGTGAAAAAGCAGCATGAGAAGAAGAAATGCAAAGAAATTACATCTGCTTTGAAGCTGTTTTAAAACCAGTCAAAATGTGGTTTGAATTTGTGCAGTAATTTGAACTGAAGCGAGGTGGGAGAATGCTTCATTACCAAATGGACTCTTGGCTGTGAAGATTTCAGAGTCGAGAGGTTTGCTGGTTCCTTCCTTGTTGACGGCAGACACACGGAAGATGTAGTCATTGCCCTCAATCAGTTTGTGCACCTTGAAACAGCACAAATCAATGCATCATCCATTGGATAAACACATGCACTACAGAAGCACACATCAACCTCCATTTTACCCACACCACCACCCACACTACCATCATCATCTTTATCACCCCCCTCACTGTCACCATATTTTCCACCCACATCACCCCCCTCACCACAACTGTCTTTATCACCCATACTGCCCCCCCTCCCTCCTCATCCTCACCATCATCAGCTTTCTCACCCACATCATCCTTCTCCTCACCATCATCATCATTGTGCTTATCACCACCACCCTCTCCTCACTATCACCATCTTTATCACCCATACCACCACCACCCCTTTACCATCACCATCATTGTCTTCATCACTCATATCATCCTCATCCTCACCATCACCATCATTGTCTTTTTCAGCCATATCACCCTCCTCCTCACCGTCACCATCACTGTCTTTATCACCCATATCACCCTCCTCTTCCCCATTACCATCATTGTCTTTACCGTCCGTATCACCCTCCTCCTCATCATTACGATCACTGTCTTCATCACCCATATCACCCTCCTCCTCACCTTCACCATTATTGTCTTTCTCACCCACAGGCTGCTCTTTCATCAAGAATTAATCCACTACACCATAAAAAAATATTTTAAATCCTACCCATCACCACTTTCATCTCTATATATACCCACCTGGTATGTGGTGCTGTCAGGCTTGACAGTGGTGACCTTGGTCCACATCATTCGCTTGGCATCTCTCTGCTCCACCAAATAGCCGGTGAGCGGTGAGCCACCGTCATCTGTGGGTGGCTTCCAGCGGATGGTGATGGATGTTTTCTGGATGTCGATGGCCTCCAGGGGTCCCACAGGTTTGCCTGGCGCCTCTGTCATTGCCGCAGAAAACATTCAGAAACGTGAGAGGAAAAGAAGACAGGAAGAGGAAAAAAGAGACATGATTCAGAAGTGTAGTTAACTACAGTCCAACCCACTGACAACACATGGAAAAGAAGACAGGAAGAGGAAAAAAGAGGCAGGATTCAGAAGTGTAGTCAACTACAGTCCAACCCGCTGACGACACATGAATGCTCCAGTCAAACAACCTCTGACTCTCTATGGAAACTGGCTTTCATTTGCACTTTTACTATTTCTGTAACACAAATAGACTTCAGCTTCAAACACTGATAAACTGAAATGTCCCTACAGAAAATTCTCCACCTAAACATCAAGCCAATCTCACGACAGAGACTGGCTTTCATTTGCACTTTTACTTTCTCTATAACACACAACAGACGTCTGCTTCAAACACTGAGCAACTAAAATGTCCTTATTCAGACAAATTTTGACATAAAAATCAAGTACAACTCAATAAAAAAACAAAACAAAAAAACTTTCATTTGCAATTTTACTTTCTCTATAACACACAACAGACTTCTGCTTCAAACACTGAGCAACTGCTTCAAACACTGAGCAACTGAAATGGCCCCAAAGAGAAATTTCCACCTAAAAACCAAGCAGAACTCAACACAGAAACTGGCTTTCACTTGCAGTTTTACTTTCTCTATAACAGACAACAGACTTCGACTTCAAACACTCAGCAACTGAAATGTCCCCATAAGTGACAAATATCCACCTCAAAATCAAGCAGGTGAAAAGTCTGAAAATGACCCTGCTAGATCAATTCCACCACACAGCCAGTAACAACATGAAGTGCTCTACCCACCTGGAGGTTTAGCTGGTGTGACTGGCTGTGACTCCAGTGGTTTGCCCGCGCCAACAGCATTGACAGCAGACACCCTGAAGACATGCTTGGCGTTGGTCTTGAGGTCGCTGCAGCGGAACTTGGTGGAGTAGCTGTCCACCTTGCCCAGCTTGGTCCAGTCCCCGTCGTTGATGCTGACCTCAACCAGGTAGTGGGTCAAGTCTGCGCCGCCATCATCTTCTGGCGCCTGCCACTGTAATGCTGCTGAGTTGGCCGTCACGTTGCTTACCTGCGAGTTGAACAGAAGGGTTGGTGAATCAAGAGACACAGGTGGAGCACATGGCATACAGCCCATGCGATATCAAAAGAATGCAAGCTGTTCACACTGGACAAGCAGGTTTGAAAGTTCCCAGCCAGCCCATTGGCGTATCACACTGAGACTTAATCACCAAGCAAGGCGACAATGTTTCAAAATGGGCATGACTAAGAGCAGAAATATGCATCTACCCTCAACATAGTGTTATCTTGCAAGCATATTATGTTCGTTCATTAACTTTGTAAAGCTTATTTTTACAACAATACCGAAAGCTTAAATTACACAAGAACTTCAACTCCTCCAAGTGTATTTTGCAAGTCAACAGGGAAAGGGAGGGGTGGGGCGGAGTTGGAAGATAGGAGGATGAAGCAAATGTGGTACAACTTTGTTCAAATTTTAGTCCTCGTAGGCAAATTCACACACACACATATATATATATATATACAGTCGCCAACCATTACCTGCAAAGGTCCACGTGGCACAGAGGGCAGCTCGGGCGTACGGACAGGCCTGAAAGGCTTGCTGTTCTCCAAGGGAGCGCTCTTGCCTTCTGAGTTCTGAGCAACAACGCGGAAGTAGTAATCGTTGTTGGTGAGCAGCTTGTCAGCAGTGTAGGAGGTGGCGTTGGGGGGCAGAGTGGCGAGCGGAGCCCAGGCCACACGCCGGACATCACGACACTCGATGAGGTATCCCGTAAGTGGCTGGCCGCCGTCTGACTTGGGTGGTTTCCAGGTGAGCGTCACGCTGGTGGCAGTGACATCGGTGGCCTCCAGGGGGCCTTCCGGGGCATCTGGTGCAGCTGTGTAGGAGACCAAGATTTGGAGTTTAAAATTGCACACAGCACAATTTCTATGAAGTCTAAGCAAACTCTCCTTTTTTGAAATTATTATTATGTTTCAAGAGGATCTGGAATACCTGAAGTTGAAAACAACTTGGAAGGCAGAAACTAGAAAGGCAGAATTCCTGGACCTACCCTAGGCTTTAAAGATAGAACTCTTTGACAGATCTTTAGGGGCCTTGATGTTGTTGTTTTTGTTTGCAAGAAACAACTCACCATATGGACTCTTGGGCACCACGCCATCGCTGTCCAGGGGCTCTGATTTGCCCACAGCATTCTCTGCAATGACTCTGAAGAAGTACTCGGTTCCTTCCTTCAAGTTCTGCACACAGTAGGAACTGATGTCCGGCTTGACCGTTGTCAAGGGCGACCAGGTCATCTTCCAGGTCTCGCGTCGCTCCAGGATGTAGGCAGTGATGGGGGAGCCACCATCATTGGGCGATGGCTTCCAGCTAAAGGTCACAGCGGTGCGCTGGATGTCGGTGAAAACAATGGGGCCTTCAGGGGCTGCCGGCTTCTCTGTGGGTCAGAGAAAAATAAAGAGTGAATAAAGAATCTGATCTGATACTAAAAAGAAACAGAGATCAAACCAAGTATTAAACTGCAGCAACAGAAAAGGTTGTCATTTTCTTTATTTCCTAGAAACATCAGATATTCATGCGAAAGGTGATGCGGGAAATTGCAACTGATGGTATGGCAAATTGGAATGCCATAGGCTACCCCAGGCTTTAAAAACTGGCCCAAAGAATAGATGAATAATTACATGCCATTTTCTTTGTTTCCTAGAAACACCAGACATCCATGCAAAAGGTGATGCAGAAATTGCAACTGTTACAGTGACAATATGGCAAACTGGAATGCCATAGGCTAACCCTGGCTTTAAAGTTTGGCCAAAAGAATTACAAGAATAATTACATATCTCCAGGCCTGACTCTTTCAGACACTAGCATCTCAACAGCAACAGCAAAAACTGAACAAGACAGCTGTTGCTGATCATGCCACAGTGACTTACGGGCTGGTTTCTTGGGAGCCACCGCGGTGTCCGTCTCCATTTTCTGTCCCAGGCCCTGTTTGTTTTCAGCAGCCACAGCAAAGAAGTACTTCTTGTCCTTGGACAGATTTTTGACGGTGAAGTCTGACTCCAGCGACCCAACGCTGCCGGCCTTCTGCCACTTGTCAGAGCCATCTTCACGGTAAAAGACGGTGTAGCCTGTGACCTTGGCCCCTCCGTTATCCTTGGGTGCAGTCCATTCCACACTGACAAAGTCCTTGCCAACACCCTTGACCTTGATGCTGCCTGGACTGCCAGGTGCAGCTGCAAAAATACAACAAAAGTCAGTAGATTTTTTTTTGCTTGTTTTCTGTAACACAGTTTGTTGTGCTATTATGTAAAATCAAAATTTCAAGTGGCTCTAACATTCAAATAAAATAAAATGAAGAGAGATCTACAGAAATGCATCGTAACCCCCCCCCCCCCACTAACTGTACTAAAAGCAATCAAACAGTTAAGCAAGTTAGACAATTAAACAGTAAAGTACTCCAGAGATAGCCTGTGATAAACAGTGAACACCTCTAGAGAGAGAGACTGAGACAAAATAATAAAGGTTGGTCCACTTACTGATCTCCTTCTGAGGCTTGACAGATTCCTTGGACTCCAGTGGTGCACTCTCCCCTTCATCATTGACAGCAACCACACGGAAAATGTACTCGTTGCCCTCAAGTAGGTTAGTGCAGGTGAAGGTTGTGGTATCCTTCGGAACCGATCCAGCCTTCATCCAGGTAGTTCTGCGAGCATCGCGGTACTCAATGACGTAGTTGTTTAGAGGCAGGCCTCCGTCGCTATCTGGCGGTTGCCAGGAGAGTGTGACTGAGTCGTGGGTCAGGTCTGTGAACTTGATGGGTCCAGTTGGTTTGGAAGGTTTGTCTGTAATACAACAAGATGGAGTTACACTACTGCATTTCACTTTGAATGCGCATTCAATGTTTTCAACTTACCAAAATGAAATTTTACACACACACACACCTGTGCAAATGTGCATGTACAAATAAATGCACATGCAAAGCTGCTCAGGAAATCTAAGCTCAAATAGCACAATAAATCTTTCTCTGAACAACACGAACAACTACCAAGGAGGCCACCTATTAATGGCAATGAAATACTAATAATGGGAAAATCAACACTGGTAAAACAGTGCTCTCCATCCAGTTCCATCAAATACAGGAGGGAGAAGGGAGCTGCATCTGACTCACCAAAAGGACTCTTGGGTTTGACAGTCTTCTCCGTCTCCAACGGCTCACTGGTTCCGTGCTTGTTTTCAGCGCTGACGCGGAAGTGGTAGTCGGAGCCTTCCAGAAGATTCTGAACCTTGCAGGAGGTCTTGCTGGCGCTCAGCTTCTCCACGCGTGTCCACGTTGGCCTGGCGATGTCCCGTTTTTCCAGGATGTAGCCGGTGAGGGGAGAGCCTCCATCATCCGAAGGTGGCTGCCACTCCAGGGTGACGGACGTGCGCTCAATGTCCTTGGCTTTGAGGGGACCCACAGGCTTGGATGGGGGACCTGAATGAAGCAAGGAAGGACGGTGATGAAAAAGAGAGCGGCAGAAGAGGGATGCTGATGCTTTTTTTTGCCTGGGAAGGTGGAGGAAGAGGAGAAGAGTACAACCTTTACAAGTGAGCGGTAGTGCATACTACCATTATAATACAGTTCACTGTTTCACGTTTGTGTCATTTCCTCTCACAACCATGTGGTATATGGAGCTTGTAGACAAACTTCAGCTGAGAGAATGAGCAACACGTATCCTCTCAGCCCTCCCCACCATTTTTTGTTTGTTTAACATATCATTACCATACCATACCTCAACAACTTTTAGTTGGCCTACTAACAACTGTTTCGTTCTTGGTTTTGCTTTACCTTCAACCCCCCACCCCCAAACACACACACACACACACACACACACACATACACACACATTCATAATGGTCTCTAGACCTCAAGGGTAAGGGGAAGAAAAAGAAGTCGATTTATTTTACATCTCATCACAATCACAATGCACACTGCCTACCTTCAGGTCTCTTGGGCCTGACTGCTCTCTCCGTCTCACACGGTTCCCCATAGCCAGCGGAGTTCTGGGCTGACACGGCAAACAGGTACCCCACTGTGTCCTTCAAATTGGTGACCTTGTAGCTGGTGTCGTACTGCTTGAGGTCGGCCACTTTGACCCAGTCGTCTGACTTCTCATCACAGAATTCCAGGCGGAAGCCTGTGACCTTGGCACCACCATCCTCCAGAGGCGGTTTCCATTCCAAGGTGATGAAGTCGGGGCCAACTTTGGTGATGCGCAGGTTGTTGGGGGGACCAGGTGGCACTGTGGTAGTAAGAAAACAAACACACACCGGATGGTCAAACAATGGTGAACTTATGGTGGTCCTGAGAAAACAAAACAAAACAATACAAAAAATCTTTGTTTTTCGCACACTAGCTGTTAAATATTAAGGTGGTGGTTGTAATTGATATTCAACCGTCAATCTGCATGCTTTATTTGGTTACTCTATCAATATTTATACCACAAAAATACTAGTTTTGGGCCTCATATTTGAGCTTCTCGGGGCACAGCCGTGTTGGTTCAGTGAATAACGAAACTAAAGTTGGCTTGTCTTATGATGTAATTGATACTTTAGTCACACATGCCAATCTCGTTTATGCTGCCGTGGACACAGGCTGCTGTTTTCACAACTTTCAAATGTGGATTTTCAACAAACCGGACCCCCCCAAAATCAACTGAAAAAACTGTTGCGTGCACAGCTTTTATTTGACTCCTATCAATAAAGTCAGTGATGTTTCTTAGGTTAAGTTCCCCTTTAAAAAGGTTTAGGAACAGCTGGGCAGCACCACTACTGAGAACTGAGATGCATTCCTTATTCCTGGAATGACAACTGGAAAAATGCTGGCAGCAGCAAAGATAAACCTGTGCCTACCTATTTTCTTCACTGGTTTAGCGGTGTCCTTGGCCTCCAGAGGTGCACTCTGACCCTCAGCATTGACAGCGATGACCCGGAAGTGATACTCTGTGTCCACCTTCAGGTCTGGCACCGTGAACGTGTTGGTGGTGCCACTGACGCTGCCAGCCTTGGTCCATGTGGACCTGGAGTCTGGTCGCACCTCGATGATGTAAGAGGTCAGAGGGGTTCCTCCATCACTCTCCGGGGGCTTCCACTGCAGGTCAGCCGAGTTCTCGGTCACGTTGTCCACTGTGAGTGGTCCTGTAGGCTTGGATGGCTTCTCTGTGACAAGCACACAAGACAGGAGTTTAGTATTTGTAATGCAATGCTGCTCACTGTTGACAGCTTTCGGAGATGTGCTGCTGTTATGCATTTCATAGCCAGATTTCAACTCCATGTGCCTGTACCACTATTTAAAACATGTTACACCCCCTTAGCATCTTATTGCATGGCATATATCCACGCGCACAAACTTTAAAAATAAAGCTATAAGTTTGGTCACGGGACCCCTCTTTGACTTCAAGAGAATGCAAGAACTGGTCAGTTCCTTCACTGTTTAAAGTTTATCCCTAACTCTCTAGTCCATTCATTGGTGATCAATCATCACCATCATCTACACGAGAACTGATATTCATGTATTTACTTGCTGCTGATGTATTTCACACATGCAGTGTACATGATGTCATGTCAGTGTTTTTGTGTGAGCAAGTGTGTGTGTGTGTGTGTGTGTGTGTGTGTGTGTGTGTGTGTGTGTGTGTGTGTGTGTGTGTATGTGCATGTGTACCTGACATTCATATTTAAAATGCATATTACTGACTTTTAAAGAGTGTGTGTGTGTGTGTGTGCGTGTGTGTGTGTGTGTGTGTGTGTGGAGAGAGAGAGAGTATGGGTGTGCATGCATATGCACATGTGTATGTGATTTTGCACCTTTCGCAATATTCTAAATACTCTTTAATGTAAGGATGTTTTATGCTTTGTTGCTTTCACTGCTGCCAAATGAATTTGCCCACAGGGATAATGAAGCTGTGCTGTGTTGTGTTGAATTATACTGCATGCTCAACAAGACTCACTGAAAGGACTCTGTGGCTTGACAACATGGTCTGTCTCAAGCGGCTCACTGAGTCCCACTTTGTTCTGGGCCATGACACGGAAATGGTACTCCTGCCCACTGACAAGGTTGACAGCCTTCAGCTTGCAGGTGTCTGCATCCAGGTGGTCCAGACGAGTCCACTGGGATCTGATCGACTCTCTGCGTTCCACAATGTAGCCCGTGATCGGTGAGCCACCATCGTTCTTGGGCTGTTTCCATGACAATGTAGCTGAGGTCAGATCCACATCACTGACCTCCAGTGGACCTGTGGGAGCTTCTGGGCGCTCTATAGCAGAAAGACACATTGGAGACAAATAAGTATACTGAATTTTATTAGTTTAAATCCACTGAGAACATGCAGCAAGACAAACTGAAGGTAACAAACAAACAAACAAAAACAAAAATAGAGGAAAAAGAGAAACTGGCAATCAAAATATAAATCTATACAACAGGACGTGTGTTTAAAAAAAAAAGTGAAACAGATATGACTGCCTGTGTTCAGGGCAAAGACCCAAACAAGAGGTTAAAATTTCACATACTTCATGTTTTTACCCAGCTAGAGACCCAGTTTACAAAGTTTTGAGCATATATGAATTTTGCAAGGGATACATGGAGAGTGAGTGAGAGAGAGTGAGTGAGAGAGAGAGAGAGAGAGAGAGAGAGACACACACACACACACACACACATAGAGACAAGGACAGGGACAGAAACAGAGAGAAACAGAGACAGAGACACGGAGAGAGAGTAAAGATTGTCCCTACCTTCTGGTTTCTTGGGCTTGATGACAGCATCAGTCTCACAGGGTTCTCCATAGCCAGCCTGGTTCTTGGCGGAGACGGAGAAGTAGTATCCCTTCCCCTCCTTCAGACCAGTGACCTTGTAGACAGTGTCGTACGACTTGATGTCCTCCACCTTGACCCACTCTTCGCTGGTCTCCTCGCACTTCTCCACACGGTAGCCAGTGACCTTGGCTCCACCATCCTTGGCGGGTGGCTTCCATTCCAAGGTCACATAGTCAGGACCGACGCGGACAGCACAGAGATCTTCAGGCGGGCCAGGTGCCACTGAAACACAATGGCCCACACATTTAAAGTTATACTGCAGCCTTAGAGCAGCCAAAATGGGCCACAGACAATCAGCCCCTTCAGTAAGCAAGCTGCACGCTCAGTTTCAAAGATGATGTTTGAGAACTCAATTGCAGCTAGAAACTCACAAAAGAGAACACCATAGGGTACTGGTTTGATTTATTTAGCAAACTAGCAACTGCAAAATGACCTACCGATCTTCTTGGCTGGTTTGGCAGTGTCTAAACCTTCCAGTGGTGCACTCTGACCCTCAGCATTGACAGCGATGACCCGGAAGTGATACTCTGTGTCCACCTTCAGGTCCGGCACCGTGAAGGTGTTGGTGGTGCCATCTACGCTGCCAACCTTGGTCCACACGGTCTTGGAGCTTGGTCGCATCTCAATGATGTAAGAGGTCAGAGGGGATCCTCCGTCACTGTCAGGGGCCTTCCACTGAAGGTCAGCAGAGGTCTCTGTGATGTTGCTCACCTCTAATGGACCCTTGGGCTTGCTGGGCACATCTGTACATGAGTTTGAACATAAGCTTACTCCATGCCCTCAAACAGCACCATAAAAACAGATCACTCCATGACAGAAGTCCTTTATAACAAAGCAACTGGGAACTCTTTACAGCACTTTGTACTAAGGGAACTAAATAAATATGGGAAGTGCACAGTAGTAGTTGTGGCATAACATATTTAATGTCTGGTCAACAATGGCAGTTATATGACAGCAAAACACACGTACTATCTTCTTCCATCACAAGTCACTGTTTTTTGGCTGTATCATATGCCTGTGTGTGTGTGTGTGTGTGTGTGTGTGTGTGTGTGTGTGTGTGTGTGTGTGTGTGTGTGTGTGTGTGTGTGTGTGTGTGTGTGTGTGTGCATATATGCACTTAGACTAGCCCAACATCACCTGCATGGTTGTTGAAAGTGGAAAGAATACTTTTGATAGTCTTCAGTTTGGTATGATTCCTTTGAGAGAGTGAGACAATTTCAGAAAATGAAGCATTGTGAAACCCACACAAGACATGCATCAAACATATTACGCCATAAAAATATAAAAATATCCAAAGCACAGACTTCCCATTCTTACCAAATTTGCTCTTGGGCCTGACAGTCGACTCGGTCTCCAGAGGGGAGCTGACTCCATGTTTGTTCTTGGCGCTGACACGGAAATAGTAGTTGATGGTTTCATTCAACTCAGTGGCCTCGTAGGTCAGCTCATCCGGTGGAACGCTTGCCACTTTGGTCCAGGTGGTGCGAGTGGACTCACGGCGCTCAAACACGTACTCAGTGAGTGGGGATCCACCGTCATCTTTGGGTGGTTTCCATGACAATGTGACAGACGTCTTGTCCACATCAACAGTTCTCAGTGGGCCTGTTGGTGGGCCGGGTGGACCTGAAATGGTTTAAATTTACTGTCAGGTGTCCAGCTTCCCTTGAGGCAATACAGCTACAGTAAAATCACAGCACCTGCATACAAATCTTCATGACTAATAAGCACAATGCTGAAGAAACAACCTTACATCAACGGTGGTTGGTAAAGGTAATAGAGATTACAATGTAACAGACTCATTATCCATCACACTTTACTTCATGGCATTAAGGAAACTAAAGACCGTTCTGTCTGTCAAAAACAGCAACAACCATGCCTATATACCTTCTGGCTTCTTGGGTTTGACAGCGGTTTCAGTCTCACAGGGTTCTCCATAGCCAGCCTGGTTCTTGGCGGAGACGGAGAAGTAGTATCCCACCCCCTCCTTCAGACCGGTGACCTTGTAGACAGTGTCGAACGACTTGAGGTCCTCCACCTTGACCCACTCTTCGCTGGTCTCCTCGCACTTCTCCACACGGTAGCCAGTGACCTTGGCTCCACCGTCTGTGGCAGGTGGCTTCCACTCCACGGTCACATAGTCAGGACCAATGCGGGATGTCTTGAGGTCTCGAGGAGGCCCAGGTGGGGCTGAAATTTAAGCCAAGCAGGGGTGACCAAGGGCAGACAACAAAGTACAGCTCAAAAAGGGCAGACAACAAAGTAAATTCACCAAGGGCAGACAACAAAGCACAGCTCACCAGGGACAGACAACAAATTACAGCTCACCAAGGGCAGACAACAAAGTACGGCTCACCAAGGGCAAAGCGCCTTGGCCTGAGCCGTGTCACAACACACCAACACCAGCAAGAACACCAAGGCTACAGTAACAGTTTTTGCGCATTGCACAGTTATGTGGGAACTATCTTCAGCCACAATACTAACAGCATTCACACTCTGGAAATGGAGATAAATCCTCCAGACATGAACGTGTGGCTGCCCATGCGGCAGGGTAATAAGAAGCTGTCACACAAGGAACCCTCTCATACAATGTGATACTATGGAATGCATTTGTCAGCGTACAACTGCATATAACGTGTGTCTGCAAGAGTGTTCAGCTAGGGAGTGCTACAGCAATGACAACAAGCAGGGGCAGGTAGCAAGGTATGGCTTACGAAAGGCAGGCAACAGAACAGTAACTAAGGGCAGGTAGCAAGGTATGGCTTACGAAAGGCAGGCAACAGAACAGTAACTAAGGGCAGGTAGCAAGGTATGGCTTACGAAAGGCAGGCAACAGAACAGTAACTAAGGGCAGGTAGCAAGGTATGGCTTACGAAAGGCAGGCAACAGAACAGTAACTAAGGGCAGGTAGCAAGGTATGGCTTACGAAAGGCAGGCAACAGAACAGTAACTAAGGGCAGGTAGCAAGGCATGGCTTACTAAAGGCAGGCAACAGAACAGTAACTAAGGGCAGGTAGCAAGGTATGGCTTACGAAAGGCAGGCAACAGAACAGTAACTAAGGGCAGGTAGCAAGGTATGGCTTACGAAAGGCAGGCAACAGAACAGTAACTAAGGGCAGGCATGGTATCCATCCACAACTTTTAAAGGGACTGATATTTCCCTTTTCCGTAGACTTGCAGGTCCCCATAAAGAACAGGAATGACCAATCCTTTTAAATATGTTTTAATACTGTATCACCGTCATTATTTCTCCTCCAGAATTTGAAAGACTTCTCCACTGCAGTGCAAGAGTAGTGGTACATATGTACCAAATATATCTTTCACCAAATTGATTGGTAGCATTTGTAAATACATCTAGATTGAGACTATGGATTGGTCATGGAGCTTTCAATCCCAGAATAAGGAAACAGAATCAACTGAAATGTATTTCTTCTCTGCGCTGTGACAACAAAACAAGCTCAAAATGCCAATACTCACTGATTTTCTTGGTGGGTTTGGCCGTTTCTTTGCCTTCCAGTGGTGCGCTCTGACCCTCGGCATTGACAGCGATGACCCGGAAGTGATACTCTGTGTCCACCTTCAGGTCTGGTACCGTGAAGTTGTTGGTGGTGCCATCAACACTGCCAGCCTTGGTCCATGTTGACCTTGAGTCAGGTCGCATCTCGATAATGTAAGAGGTCAGAGGGGATCCTCCGTCACTGTCCGGAGCCTTCCACTGCAGGTCAGCTGAACAGTCGGTGACGTTGCTCACCTCCAGTGGACCTCTGGGCTTGCCTGGTACATCTGCAAAAACAAATACTACCTGTATTAAAACAGCTGTGTAGATCATTTTTAAACTTTACTATCACGTCCCCTGATATCACATAAATTGGCTATCATAAAAAGCACCAAATATAATCAACTGTAAGTTCAGATTATGGCCGAAGTTTCATTATGACTTCTGGTTCAGGTGAGTTCAAATATCACTTTATGAAAACAACTTTTAAAAAGAAAGATACATAAATCACAATTGTTGATTTTAAAAAAAAAGAACTCACCAAACTTGCTCTTGGGCTTGACAGTCGACTCAGTCTCCAGAGGGGAGCTGACTCCATGTTTGTTCTTGGCGCTGACACGGAAATAGTAGTCGATGGTTTCATTCAACTCAGTGGCCTCGTAGGTCAGCTCATCCGGTGGAATGCTCGCCACTTTGGTCCAGGTGGTGCGAGTGGACTCACGGCGCTCAAACACGTACTCAGTGAGTGGGGATCCACCGTCATCTTTGGGTGGTTTCCATGACAATGTGACAGACGTTTTCTCAACATCAACAGTTCTCAGTGGGCCTGTTGGTGGGCCGGGTGGACCTAAACAATGGAACAAATCAATCAGTGACCCTGTGAAGTCATATTGCAACTATCTGAACAAGAGGAACATTGGATGTCCCTTTATGTTATGCTAAAGGCTGAATGACTTCGCTAAATAAAAGTTGCAATTCACAATGAGAACTATACTGGTGGAAAAGTAGCAACATTAAATCAGTAGTAGTTGGCGCAGATAACAGAAATGATGTTATGACAGATTCATCAGCAATTACACTTTAATTCCTGGCGCAGATAACAGAAATGATGTTATGACAGATTCATCAGCAATTACACTTTAATTCCTGAAATCAAAGAAACTAAAGACCCTCCCCTTAACAGGAAAAACAATTATGCCTACCTTCTGGCTTCTTGGGTTTGACAGCAGTTTCAGTCTCACAGGGTTCTCCATAGCCAGCCTGGTTCTTGGCAGAGACGGAGAAGTAGTATCCCACCCCCTCCTTCAGACCGGTGACCTTGTAGACAGTGTCAAACGACTTGAGGTCCTCCACCTTGACCCACTCTTCGCTGGTCTCCTCGCACTTCTCCACACGGTAGCCGGTGACCTTGGCTCCACCATCTGTGGCAGGTGGCTTCCACTCCACGGTCACATAGTCAGGACCAATGCGGGATGTCTTGAGGTCTCGAGGAGGCCCAGGTGGGGCTGAAATTTAAGCCAAGCAGGGGTGACCAAGGGCAGACAACAAAGTACAGCTCAAAAAGGGCAGACAACAAAGTAAATTCACCAAGGGCAGACAACAAAGCACAGCTCACCAGGGACAGACAACAAATTACAGCTCACCAAGGGCAGACAACAAAGTACGGCTCACCAAGGGCAAAGCGCCTTGGCCTGAGCCGTGTCACAACACACCAACACCAGCAAGAACACCAAGGCTACAGTAACAGGTTTTGCGCATTGCACAGTTATGTGGGAACTATCTTCAGCCACAACACTAACAGCGTTCACACTCCAGAAATGGAGATAAATCCTCCAGACATGAACGTGTGGCTGCCCATGCGGCAGGGTAATAAGAAGCTGTCACACAAGGAACCCTCTCATACAATGTGATACTATGGAATGCATTTGTCAGCGTACAACTGCATATAACGTGTGTCTGCAAGAGTGTTCAGCTAGGGAGTGCTACAGCAATGACAACAAGCAGGGGCAGGTAGCAAGGTATGGCTTACGAAAGGCAGGCAACAGAACAGTAACTAAGGGCAGGCATGGTAGCCATCCACAACTTTTACAGGGACTGATATTTCCCTTTTCTGTAGACTTGCAGGTCCCCATAAAGAACAGGAATGACCAATCCTTTCAAATATGTTTTAATACTGTATCACTGTCATTATTTCTCCTCCAGAATTTGAAAGACTTCTCCACTGCAGTGCAAGAGTAGTGGTACATATGTACCAAATATATCTTTCACCAAACTGATTGGTGGCATTTGTAAATACATCTAAACTGAGGCTATGGATTGGTCATGGAGCTTTCCATCCCAGAATAAGGAAACAGCATCAACTGAAATGTATTTCTTCTCTGCGCTGTGACAACAAAACAAGCTCAAAATGCCAACACTCACTGATTTTCTTGGTGGGTTTGGCCGTTTCTTTGCCTTCCAGTGGTGCGCTCTGACCCTCGGCATTGACAGCGATGACCCGGAAGTGATACTCTGTGTCCACCTTCAGGTCTGGTACCGTGAAGTTGTTGGTGGTGCCATCAACACTGCCAGCCTTGGTCCATGTTGACCGTGAGTCAGGTCGCATCTCGATAATGTAAGAGGTCAGAGGGGATCCTCCGTCACTGTCCGGAGCCTTCCACTGCAGGTCAGCTGAACAGTCGGTGACGTTGCTCACCTCCAATGGACCTCTGGGCTTGCCTGGTACATCTGCAAAAACAAATACTACCAGTATTAAAACAGCTGTGTAGATCATTTTTAAACTTTACTATCACGTCCCCTGATATCACACAAATTGGCTATCATAAAAAACACCAAATATAATCAACTGTAAGTTCAGATTATGGTCGGAAGTTTCATTATGACTTCTGGTTCAACTGAGTTCAAAAATCACTTTATGAGAACAAACTTACAAAAAGAAAGATACCTAAATCACTATTGATTTAAAAAAAGAACTCACCAAACTTGCTCTTGGGCTTGACAGTCGACTCAGTCTCCAGAGGGGAACTGACTCCATGTTTGTTCTTGGCGCTGACACGGAAATAGTAGTCAATGGTTTCATTCAACTCAGTGGCCTCGTAGGTCAGCTCATCCGGTGGGATGCTCGCCACTTTGGTCCAGGTGGTGCGAGTGGACTCACGGCGCTCAAACACGTACTCAGTGAGTGGGGATCCACCGTCATCTTTGGGTGGTTTCCATGACAATGTGACAGACGTTTTCTCAACATCAACAGTTCTCAGTGGACCTGTTGGTGGGCCGGGTGGACCTAAACAATGGAACAAATCAATCAATGACCCTGTGAAGTCATATTGGAGCTATCTGAACAAGAGGAACATTGGATGTCCCTTTATGTTATGCTAAAGGCTGAATGACTTCGCTAAATAAAAGTTGCAATTCACAATGAGAACTATACTGGTGGAAAAGTAACAACATTAAATCAGTAGTAGTTGGCGCGGATAACAGAAATGATGTTATGACAGATTCATCAGCAATTACACTTTAATTCCTGAAATCAAAGAAACTAAAGACCCTCCCCTTAACAGGAAAAACAATTATGCCTACCTTCTGGCTTCTTGGGTTTGACAGCAGTTTCAGTCTCACAGGGTTCTCCATAGCCAGCCTGGTTCTTGGCGGAGACGGAGAAGTAGTATCCCACCCCCTCCTTCAGACTGGTGACCTTGTAGACAGTGTCGAACGACTTGAGGTCCTCCACCTTGACCCACTCTTCGCTGGTCTCCTCGCACTTCTCCACACGGTAGCCGGTGACCTTGGCTCCACCATCTGTGGCAGGTGGCTTCCACTCCACGGTCACATAGTCAGGACCAATGCGGGATGTTTTGAGTTCTCGAGGAGGCCCAGGTGGGGCTGAAATTTAAGCCAAGCAGGGTTGACCAAGGGCAGACAACAAAGTACAGCTCACAAAGGGTAGACAACAAAGTAAATTCACCAACGGCAGACAACAAAGCACAGCTCACCAGGGACAGACAACAAATTACAGCTCACCAAGGGCAGACAACAAAGTACAGCTCACTAAGCCTTGGCCTGAGCCGTGTCACAACACACCAACACCAGCAAGAACACCAAGGCTACAGTAACAGTTTTTGCGCATTGCACAGTTATGTGGGAACTATCTTCAGCCACAATACTAACAGCATTCACACTCCAGAAATGGAGATAAATCCTCCAGACATGAACGTGTGGCTGCCCATGCGGCAGGGTAATAAGAAGCTGTCACACAAGGAACCCTCTCATACAATGTGATACTATGGAATGCATTTGTCAGCGTCCAACTGCATATAACGTGTGTCTGCAAGAGTGTTCAGCTAGGGAGTGCTACAGCAATGACAACAAGCAGGGGCAGGTAGCAAGGTATGGCTTACTAAAGGCAGGCAACAGAACAGTAACTAAGGGCAGGCATGGTAGCCATCCACAACTTTTAAAGGGACTGATATTTCCCTTTTCTGTAGACTTGCAGGTCCGATAAAGAACAGGAATGACCAATCCTTTTAAATATGTTTTAATACTGTATCACTGTCATTATTTCTCCTCCAGAATTTGAAAGACTTCTCCACTGCAGTGCAAGAGTAGTGGTACATATGTACCAAATATATCGTTCACCAAATTGATTGGTAGCATTTGTAAATACATCTAGATTGAGACTATGGATTGGTCATGGAGCTTTCAATCCCAGAATAAGGAAACAGAATCAACCGAAATGTATTTCTTCTCTGCGCTGTTACAACAAAATAAGCTCAAAACGCCAACACTCACTGATTTTCTTGGTGGGTTTGGCCGTTTCTTTGCCTTCCAGTGGTGCACTCTGACCCTCAGCATTGACAGCGATGACCCGGAAGTGATACTCTGTGTCCACCTTCAGGTCTGGTACTGTGAAGTTGTTGGTGGTGCCATCGACACTGCCAGCCTTGGTCCATGTTGACCTTGAGTCAGGTCGCATCTCGATAATGTAAGAGGTCAGAGGGGATCCTCCGTCACTGTCCGGAGCCTTCCACTGCAGGTCAGCTGAACAGTCGGTGATGTTGCTCACCTCCAATGGACCTCTGGGCTTGCCTGGTACGTCTGCAAAAACAAACACTACCTGTATTAAAACAGCTGTGTAGATCATTTTTAAACTTTACTATCACGTCCCCTGATATCACACAAATTGGCTATCATAAAAAACACCAAATATAATCAACTGTAAGTTCAGATTATGGTCGGAAGTTTCATTATGACTTCTGGTTCAACTGAGTTCAAAAATCACTTTATGAAAACAAACTTACAAAAAGAAAGATACCTAAATCACTATTATTGATTTAAAAAAAGAACTCACCAAACTTGCTCTTGGGCCTGACAGTCGACTCAGTCTCCAGAGGGGAACTGACTCCATGTTTGTTCTTGGCGCTGACACGGAAATAGTAGTCAATGGTTTCATTCAACTCAGTGGCCTCGTAGGTCAGCTCATCCGGTGGAACGCTTGCCACTTTGGTCCAGGTGGTGCGGGTGGACTCACGGCGCTCAAACACATACTCAGTGAGTGGGGATCCACCGTCATCTTTGGGTGGTTTCCATGACAATGTGACAGACGTTTTCTCAACATCATCAGTTCTCAGTGGGCCTGTTGGTGGGCCGGGTGGACCTAAACAATGGAACAAATCAATCAATGACCCTGTGAAGTCATATTGCAACTATCTGAACAAGAGGAACATTGGATGTCCCTTTATGTTATGCTAAAGGCTGAATGACTTCGCTAAATAAAAGTTGCAATTCACAATGAGAACTATACTGGTGGAAAAGTAGCAACATTAAATCAGTAGTAGTTGGCGCAGATAACAGAAATGATGTTATGACAGATTCATCAGCAATTACACTTTAATTCCTGAAATCAAAGAAACTAAAGACCCTCCCCTTAACAGGAAAAACAATCATGCCTACCTTCTGGCTTCTTGGGTTTGACAGCAGTTTCAGTCTCACAGGGTTCTCCATAGCCAGCCTGGTTCTTGGCGGAGACGGAGAAGTAGTATCCCACCCCCTCCTTCAGACCGGTGACCTTGTAGACAGTGTCGAACGACTTGAGGTCCTCCACCTTGACCCACTCTTCGCTGGTCTCCTCGCACTTCTCCACACGGTAGCCAGTGACCTTGGCTCCACCATCTGTGGCAGGTGGCTTCCACTCCACGGTCACATAGTCAGGACCAATGCGGGATGTTTTCAGGTCTTGAGGAGGCCCAGGAGGAGCTAAAAGGCACACAAAGAAGGACTCACCCTCAGCTGGCACAAGAAGCACCAGTCTTCATGGACTGTTTTAACCCTAACAAGTCTATACTCACCATGAAAAGGACATTTATTACTTGAAAGAAAGAAATTATTTACATTTAAAGATCAAATTTCAATCGCACTTTCACAACTGTGTTGTACTAATTATACATGCTTGAGGCACACACACACACACACACACACACACACACACACACACACACACACACACACACACACACACACACACACACACAATTACAAGGCATTAGTTCATAGCCCAGCACAAATGACACTAAAAAATCTGGCACATATATCAGAAGGAGGAAACCTTCATAAATCTTTTTTTTTTAACATCAAAACTGAAACGGATTTCCTTTCAATGATCAACACTCACTGATTTTCTTGGTGGGTTTGGCTGTTTCTTTGCCTTCCAGTGGTGCACTCTGGCCCTCAGCATTGACAGCGATGACCCGGAAGTGATACTCTGTGTCCACTTTCAGGTCTGGTACTGTGAAGGTTGTTGTAGCGCCATCTACACTGCCAGCCTTGGTCCAAGTTGACCTTGAGTCAGGTCGCATCTCAATGATGTAAGAGGTCAGAGGGGATCCTCCGTCACTGTCCGGAGCCTTCCACTGCAGGTCAGCTGAACAGTCGGTGACATTGCTCACCTCCAATGGACCTCTGGGCTTGCCTGGTACATCTGTGTCAAAGACATGTACCAGTTTTGTTGAGAGAAAATCCGAGCCAATAAACTTCTAGTATTACTTATAGGAGAGCTACCAAGAACAGGAGCAAAAACATCAAATTGTAATCCTGCTGAAATGGGTTCTTAATGCTGCTGACACTGTCTACTTCTATGTTCAGTTTTGAAGGAGTTTGGTTTGATCCCTATCCTCACTTATCAGCTGCAAGCTCAAGTCAAGACAGAAATAGTGGTGACTTCCATTTTCACCAACTAAGTTTGAAATTTATTGCACTGAAACAGCAAAGTAACAACAACAACAAAGACACCAGTATTAAAAAAGAAAAAGAAAAAAGAAAAAAGAAAAAAACAACTTATTCATTCTGCTGCACAGTCACAAGATTCCTAATACAGAGCACTGAATAATGAGTTGCCTTGAATGATGGGTTGAATGAGTCTTTCAGTTTGGTTCAGCAATACATCCATGAAAATAGTCAAGTGAGAAAGTGTGAAACGATTTGGTACATCACTAAACTCACTCAACCAAGGCCAAACATGGCGGCACCCATGCGTCAACACACGGCACATGAAAAAGTTGTGAATATATTATGAAAAACACTCACCAAACTTGCTCTTGGGCTTGACAGTCGACTCAGTCTCCAGAGGGGAACTGACTCCATGTTTGTTCTTGGCACTGACACGGAAATAGTAGTCGATGGTTTCATTCAACTCAGTGGCCTCGTAGGTCAGCTCATCCGGTGGAATGCTCGCCACTTTGGTCCAGGTGGTGCGAGTGGACTCACGGCGCTCAAACACGTACTCAGTGAGTGGGGATCCACCATCATCTTTGGGTGGTTTCCATGACAGTGTAACAGATGTCTTGTCCACATCAACAGTTCTCAGTGGGCCTGTGGGCGGGCCGGGTGGACCTAAACATCAGAACAAATCAATCAGTGATCCCTGAAGTCATAATGCAGCTATCTGTCTGAATAGGAGGAAGGCAGGACAGTCTTTTCTGTTTTGTTTTTTTAAAGTCTGAATGTCTCTGCTAGATAACAACTGCACATGCACTGCATCATAAGCCTTTGTGAACACTGAGAACTATATTAAAGGAACAACTGCAATAACCTTAAATCAACAGTAGCTGGTACAGATAAAAGAAATCTTACTTTGGCAAGATTCATTAGCTATCACAGTTGAATTCATGGCATCAATGATATAAAAGACCTTCTTCTCCGCAACGAGAAAAACAGTTATGCCTACCTTCTGGCTTCTTGGGTTTGACAGCGGTTTCAGTCTCACAGGGTTCTCCATAGCCAGCCTGGTTCTTGGCGGAGACGGAGAAGTAGTATCCCACCCCCTCCTTCAGACCGGTGACCTTGTAGACAGTGTCGAACGACTTGAGGTCCTCCACCTTGACCCACTCTTCGCTGGTCTCCTCGCACTTCTCCACACGGTAGCCAGTGACCTTGGCTCCACCATCCGTGGCGGGTGGCTTCCACTCCACAGTCACATAGTCAGGACCGATGCGGGATGTTTTCAGATTCTGAGGAGGCCCTGGTGGGGCTGAAAATCAGATGGAGCCGAACCCATGAAGGACATGTGATATACACCTCCCCCACCCCTTCCTTTTTCGTAAATTTTTTGTTGTTGTGTGTGTGCTTCTGTTTAAGTAAACAAACTGCAAACATGATTTATCATACTTTCAAATAACACAAAAACTGTTGGCGCTTCTGTTTAAGAATTAACAGAAGCTGCTGAATGAGCTCCGTGAGATGTGTTGTAATGTGGAACATGCTGATACACACCACTGAAAAGACAAATGACACAAAAACACCAGATGTACCTTCAGCTCTTGGCAGTGCTTCCAGTAGAACTGGACGCTTCTGATAACAGGCAGAAATTGATGTTTTTCCATCCTGCTTTTTTTCCTTCCTGTTTTTGTTTTTCCTTTTTTATCTGCCGTCCTAGCCTCCATGCCAGCTTCAGAGGTTTTATTCTTCAGTTGATGTTGTTGTTTATTTAGCTTCACATGTGTTGTTTCCATGCTACTGACCCCAGCAAGGCTAAGTCCAGCCAAAGCCAAGGTCCATTCCCCATTGCAGATAAACCACCAGAGGTCCACAAGCGAAGATGACAGATATCAGTTTAGTTAAGCTAAACTAAAAACATCCGTTTGGATGAGCTAAACAAAAAAAACAAAAAAACAATCTAATTAAATAGCCAGGCAACACTCACTGATCAGTTTGGTTAAGCTAAACAACAACAAAAAACCCAGTTTAATAGCCAACTTACTTATTTTCTTGGTGGGTTTGGCTGTTTCTTTGCCTTCCAGTGGTGCGCTCTGACCCTCGGCATTGACAGCAATGACCCGGAAGTGATACTCTGTGTCCACCTTCAGGTCTGGTACTGTGAAGGTTGTCGTAGCGCCATCTACACTGCCAGCCTTGGTCCAAGTTGACCTTGAGTCAGGTCGCATCTCGATAATGTAAGAGGTCAGAGGGGATCCTCCGTCACTGTCTGGAGCCTTCCACTGCAGGTCAGCTGAACAGTCGGTGACGTTGCTCACCTCCAATGGACCTCTGGGCTTGCCTGGCACATCTGTGTTAAAAACAAATACCAGTTTTGTAAAGATAATGTTGTTTTACATTCTCTGCAACTGCACACAAGAGCTGGCATGCACACCAGCAACCATATTCACATCACAATAGGAATGATTTCAAAATCAGTTAGAATGCGGCCCAGTTTCAATAATCATTGTGGTAAAAAAGTACAATAGAAATGGACAAGAAAAAAAAATCAAGAAGAAAAATCTACTGAGAAACAATAACAAAGCTCATCCCATCACATGTTCATTTGAAAAGGATCCCCCCAAAATCTTACCAAACTTGCTCTTGGGCTTGACAGTCGACTCAGTCTCCAGAGGGGAACTGACTCCATGTTTGTTCTTGGCGCTGACATGGAAATAGTAGTCAATGGTTTCATTCAACTCAGTGGCCTCGTAGGTCAGCTCATCTGGTGGGATGCTCGCCACTTTGGTCCAGGTGGTGCGAGTGGACTCACGGCGCTCAAACACGTACTCAGTGAGTGGGGATCCACCATCATCTTTGGGTGGTTTCCATGACAATGTGACGGATGTCTTGTCAACATCAACGGTTCTTAGTGGCCCCACGGGTGGACCGGGTGGGCCTGCACATTCAGAACGAAGACCCTCAGATCAAAACACAGCTGTTTAAATCAAACAAAACAAATCACCTCCACCAAGCCTCTGTGACCTAGTGCAGATTTTATTACAGGGAGAAAAGCTGTTTCAAAGGCAACACTGGGGACATTTCTGAGAAATGTGGTGGAGTGTACTTGGGCTTTCCCCGAGTGCACTGACACCATCTTGAACTCTATCAAGCATGTTTGTTTGTTTGTTTGTTTGTGTGCATGTGTGTGTGTGTGTGTGTGTGTGTGTGTGTGTGTGTGTGTGTGTGTGTGTGTGTGTGTGTGTGTGTGTGTGTTCATGCATGCATGCATGTGTGCGTGCATGTGTGTGTGAGTGTGTTTGTTTATTTGTTTTTCCATATTAGACTTTACATAAATTGTCTTGGTAAAACTGTGCTCTACATGTGTATAGAACATCATATTTAGGTTAATATCTATCATGTGAGTGCTCAGGGCATTGATGAGCACATGATAAATGTACATTATTATTAATTTTATTATAAATCACAGAACTACTGACCTCCTTTTCCCTGAGGAATGGAAGTACCTACCTTCTGGTTTCTTGGGCTTGACAGGAGTTTCAGTCTCACAGGGTTCTCCATAGCCAGCCTGGTTCTTGGCGGAGACGGAGAAGTAGTATCCCACCCCCTCCTTCAGACCAGTGACCTTGTAGACAGTGTCGTACGACTTGATGTCCTCCACCTTGACCCACTCTTCGCTGGTCTCCTCGCACTTCTCCACACGGTAGCCAGTGACCTTGGCTCCACCATCCTCAGCTGGTGGTTTCCACTCCAAGGTGACGTGATCCGGTCCCAGTCGAGAAGTTGTCAAATTGCGAGGAGGCCCAGGTGGCACTGTGAGATCAAGACACCAAGGATCTATCACTGACTTTGGAGAAACAAACCTTTCTTTCATCACTACCTCAGGTTGTAAAACTGCAAGCATGCCTACCGGTGGCACTGTGAAATCAAAACACCAGAACCACCAGTGCCCGTCTTTGACTGTACAGTGGCAACCCTCCTTTTGTTCATTAGTCACCACCAAAACACATTACGACAAACTGATTTTGAGGGGGGGAAAAAGAAAAAAATGGGGGGATTTCCACACTGGGCCAAATCTACAAAGAAACACAGGCAGAAGAATTCTGAGCAACATAGTCTTACAGTTTGTAGCCTCACAGCTGGAGGCACTCAGATTCAGACTGAGCCTTCACAAAGATCTTTCTTATCCCTGTTTTTCTTCTTCTGTATTGCAGACTCATGACCAAATGTTGGTCTGGTCCTCAGGAATGAGACCACTAAAAGCCTCATGTGCAACCCTTTCTAAGGGCCATGTTGCAGTATTAAATATTTTCAGTCTCCAGCATGGACAAATTAGGACAAATAGAATGGGCCAGCTTTGTGATTAAAAAAAAAGAAGCAACAAAAACACTCAAAAATCCAGCAGGACAAACAGCTTTCTAAAACCACAGAAGAATCCAGTAAAGACAGAGGAGGAGCCAGTTCTATCACTAAAAACATAGAACAAGAGAGGTTGTTACTTTAATAATTCACAGCCTATAGAAAACTCTTGCAGGATCTTTGAAATCTGACCGCTTCAAGCTTGACTCAGTTTGTGTGTATGTGTGAGTATGCATATTTGTTTTAAATTTGGAGAAAGTGAGTGGATTATAAGTTCACTAGCAGGGAAACATGAACAGAAAAGATGTTTGCCAGGCCACGTCTGGTCTTTGCTACCACTTGTTTCACTACAGCCCAGCCACAGTAATTACCAAAAGCGGTGTTTCTGAGCATCACTCACATATCTTCTTGGTGGGTTTCGCCGTGTCCTTGCCCTGCAGGGGTTCGCTCTGACCTTCCGCATTCACAGCAATGACCCGGAAGTAGTACTCTGTGCCCTCACGCAGGTCTGGCACGGTGAAGTTGGTGGTGGTGCCATCCACACTGCCAGCCTTGGTCCATGTGGACCTGGAGTCTGGTCGCACCTCGATGATGTAAGAGGTCAGAGGGGTTCCTCCGTCACTCTCCGGGGGATTCCACTGCAGGTCAGCCGAGTTCTCCGTCACATTGCTGATCTCAAGAGGACCTTTGGGTTTGCCAGGAACGTCTGAAGACGAAAAATGACACTTGAACAATTGCTGTGCTTCCAAGCAAAATGTAATCCTACACTAAGGATCAAATGAATTAAAATCTATATATGGTGCATCCAAACTTTGACATGAAATAATGCATGTTGATGGTGCCAGGTTGGCACGGAGTCCAACTCAAGCTATAACTACAAAAACATTTACACAATAATTCATAGCCCTAAGAAAAGTCTTGTGAAATCTTTGAAATCTCACCTCTTCAAGTTTGACTCTTTGTGTGTGTGGGGGGGTGGGGGGTGGATGAGTGCCAGCGTGCGTGCATGCATGCATGCATACATGTGTGTTTGTTAAAAATTTGAAGAAATAGCACATAAAAAAGTATACCACTATTATTATTATTAAGCCAACAATGGAGACATGACATAATGATGATAGACCTACATGGGATGTATGAACAAATTAAAAGGATTTTAGAACATTTTTGTCACACAGGGCCCAGGAACAAGCAAAAACTCAAACTAACCAAAAGGATTCTTTGATAAATAGATCAAAAGGACTTCAGCCAGCCTTTGTCTTGCTATGTCAAGGAACAAGTAAAAACTCAAACTAACCAAAAGGATTCTTTGATAAATAGATCAAAAGGACTTTAGTAAGGTTTTGTCTTGCTATGTCCAGGAACAAGTAAAAACTCAAACTAACCAAAAGGACTCTTGGATAAATAGATCAAAAGGACTTTAGCAAGATTTTGTCTTGCTATGTCAAGGAACAAGTGAAAACTCAAACTAACCAAAAGGACTCTTTGCAGTGATGGCTTTGTCTGACTCCAGAGGTTCGCTCTGCCCGGCCTTGTTGACGGCCATGACCCGGAAGTAATAGTCAGACTTCTCCAAAAGGTCGAGGACACAGAATTCTGTTGTGCTACCGTCCACTTTGCCAGCCTTGGTCCAGCTGCCTCTCTTGGCATCACGTTTCTCAATGATGTAGCCAGTGAGGGGTGATCCGCCGTCATCTTTGGGTGGCTTCCATCGCAGGGTGATGGCAGTGCGCTGGATATCGATGGCCTCCAGAGGTCCTTCTGGCTTGGAAGGTTTCTCTGTGAGGAGAATTTGCTTTTTGTAGTTTATATGAATAGCATCTTTGACAGCACAGTTTGTACAGTGTACAACAACAGCACGATACAAGAATACAAAAAAGGGTATTTTGACCTGACAGCATCACCAATTCCCATTCTCATGGATCTGACCAAAACATTAAAACATGCTTTGTTTCATTTTCAATTAGAGGAAAACAATTCTCATTTGCTTTTAACATATTTTCAGAACAAATATCAATGAAAAGGCACAGGAAGCCTAAATGTTTGTTCAAAAATTTGGTTTTACTACCGTCTTACCATGTGATATGTATTCATGTTCAGTGCCATTGACATTACAGACATGTGTAAGTATGACACTGTAATGTTAGTGCAGTTAAAATGCAAATAGCATCCTATCAGAGGCTGCTGACACTGTCATTACTGGCACATTATTGTCTCTAGCCAGAACCTTGGGGCTAAAGCCAAATGCCTGTTGTGTCAAGAGTTCCTTGTCAGTATTACGTTCAGGATTAAAGCGCAGTGAGTTTGGATACACCAGAGAATAGCGCTATACAAAAGTTATCTATTATTATTATTATTATAGCAATCTTCATGACATGACAAACTCCATTACTAAAATCCCTGAAGTCATAATGCAGCTGCTGGAGTGGCAGGTAACAGTGCACTTGTATTTATTTAGGACAGTACATACAGGTGTGGAGAAACAATCGCATACACTACCTTCTCACTGAACACCAGGCAAACCTCAGGGATTTTATTTTAGCTGAAGGAAGTCTAACGAACACATCAAAAACACAAAAGCACAAGTATATGTACCTATCTTCCTCTGTGGCGTGACGCTGTCGGACACAAGGGGCTCACCAGGACCCACTTTGTTGACTGCGCTGACGCGGAACTTGTAGTCCTGCCCTTCCTTCAGGCCCTTGGCCGTGTACACGGTGCTGGGGGCTTCCACAGAGTCCACCGCCTTCCAGTTGCGCCCTCCATCCTCGGTCAGCTCGATGGTGTAAGAGGCGACGGGAGATCCGCCGTCCTTCTTGGGCGGCGACCAGGTGAGCGTGACGGAGTCGGCCAAGATCTGGCTGAAGGTGATGGGCCCCACAGGCTTCCCTGGAGCCTCTGTGGATAAGAACAGAAAAAAAAAGGGGGGGGGGGGGAAGAGAGTAAGTGATCAGTTGTTAAACGGGTGGTGAGGTATTTCATGATGTGGTGCTGGCTTCTTGACATATTAGCTGTGGAAGAGCAATGAGGGTATGTGGGGAAGCCAGCTCAACCTTCCTGGAGTGGAAAATCAAGTCTGAGTTTGTATATATGCATGCACATTCTCTCTTCCCTTACTCCCACATGTCTGTGTTTCAGTCTCCATCTGTCTTCCTCTCTCTGAGTGCAAGCACTCATTCGCATTGCATGTACATGTGTCTGTGTGAGGTGCAATAGTCTATTCATCTAGATCCGTCTCTCTGTCTCCCCCCCACCCACCCCAATACGTGCCTGTGTTGATCTCTCAATCTTTTGTGTGTGCCTGTCTGCATGCAAGTACATCGGTCGATTCATCTAGATAATCTCTCTGCGCCCCCACCCCCCTTCTCTCTCCTGACATGCTTGTGTCGATCTCTCAGTCTTTGTGCATGTGTCTCACTGCATGCAAGTGCATCAGTCTATTCATCTAGATAATCTTTCTGGCTCCCCAACCACTCCCACCCGTTTGTCTCCATAAGTACTTGTATTGATCTCTCAGTTTTCTCCTATCTCTGTCTCTCTCACTCCCCACTCACCTGCAGGTTTCTTGGGAACAACTTCGTCCTCTGACTCCAGCGGCAGACTGCTGCCCTCTTTGTTGACAGCCATGACACGGAACAGATAGGGCGTGCCCTCCAGAAGCTTTGTGGCCACGCATGTCAATGTCTTGTCATCCACGGACGCCACTTTGGTCCAGGTGGTCTTGCGAACGTCCCGTTTCTCGATGATGTATCCGGTGAGTGGTGAGCCACCATCAGACTTGGGTGGTTTCCAGGAGAGTGATGCGCTGTCAGCGGTGATGTCGGAGGCAACCAGGGGGCCCTCTGGTGGCGAGGGTTTGTCTGATGCAGGAAAAGTGACAGGTGATGTTAACACTCTCGATGATGGAGTGTCAAACTAAGCAGCAAGAACAACTCTGATGTTGCACTGTCTGGCATGTTTTGTACAATTTATTCAGTTTTCCTGTTGTTCAAAGTATCCACAACATAACAATCACTTTGCATAAATCCTCACAGTTATATAATTTACTTCCACTGTGAATATGATTGTCTCCCCTTTGTCTCTAAAAAAACTAAACAATCTATGTTGTCTCCCCTTTGTGTCTAAAACCAATCTCCACATTGTTTGAGGCATGAACAAAGTCAAAAAAAAATTGACATCTGTAAAATATAAGTTCACGCAACAGCTACATTATCAGATTAAACACATTTTATCTTAAAAATAGACTCCCAAACAGAGAGAAAGTTCACGTGCTTACCTTGATCGCAAATCCATGCCACACTGGTTGAAATCCATGCAACAATTTCATCAGCATTGGTTAGACACACACACACACACACACACACACACAAAGTTGCCAAACATTGCCCTTTCAACTGGCCTATGCTGCCACACTGAAACAATATGATCACCTACCACACAGCCTTTACTGCAAGCAAGGCTAACTGTCTACTTGACTTCCCTTTCTTCCTATGACTATGGCATGCACACACAAAAACACATGTTTAATGGTTTCATTTCTTCACTATTTACTCAAGCATGGTTCAGCTACATTTCCCACAGATTACATAGGGTTAATAAACTGCAATGTTTTAGTGAAAAAGGAGCAAGAGGTTGTACGGCTACAAATAAGTCAAGTATAATATAATTAAGTATAATGTGAAGTGTTGGTAAAACAGCTTTGCAGAAGAAAACTACAAGGCGTTTTTGTTTTGTTTGTTTTTCCACACAAACCATGTGCAGATATATATACATAGGTATAAATATTTTGAAAGATAAGAGCAAAAGAAAGAGATCTAGCCAAACTAGGGGTATTGTTGGTTACATGTGAAAAGTGTGCAACAATAAAATGCTGTCAAGCTTGGCAGAGGTCTATGACCTAATAAACATTTTAAAGAAGTATGCATATTATTCCCCAAAAAAGCATGGAAAAAAAAGAAGCAGTTGTCTCGATGGAATTGTTTTCCTCATTCTGAAGTAAAATGTAGTCTGTTCCTTTACAGTGCACCCATATGTACAATTTACAGACAGTACATACATAAATGAAGCTTGCAGACTGGCAAGTGTATGGAAACAAATGTAAAGAACTCACAGTTTCAACTTCTGAATTCATCACACGCAAAAAAAAAGCATTTGTTTTTCTTCTAAATCTAGCCACAGCTGCAGGACAATTAGCAAGTATGTTTGGTTTTTTCCCCCCAGCTTCAAAGCATCCCCTAAGAGACTGCAACTCACATTCATGTGTAATTATCGCTTAACTTGGAAAATGTTGGAGAATGTTGTAAAGCGCAGTGAGTTTGTGTACACCAGAGAATAGGCTAGCGCTATACTATATGTGTCCACGTGCATACAAAACATGCACACACACATCCACACAGCACCAGGCAAAGTTACGCACCAGCGAAACTACACTTGAAATTTTGATTTCCCTTTTGTTTAATATGCACTTGTAAACAACAAAACGTAAAAGAGCAGCCTGCAATCATCAACAGTAAAAATACATGGCAATCTTAACAGCCATCACAACCAAAGTTGATACCTTTGTAACTCCGTAATGAAAGTCTGTCTCAAACGTACTGTTTAACATCATACCTTTGTAAACGTATTGTTTAACATCAACTAAGCCCACAACAAACGCAACAGTACAAAAGTAAAGAAACTCTTGCGTATGTGTAAAAAGGATATGTTGTATTATCACTACAAGGGCACACGACCCAAATGTAAAAATATATACAAAAACAATAATGATGCAGTGAAACACCATTTACCAGCAAGTAATAAGAAAGAGGAGCAATTTTGAGAACAAAATACCAAAAAAAGGGGTATTAAGCACAGCTACATAGTCAAACATATTAAGCAGAGACGACGTCAGCGTATCACATGAAAAGGAATAAAAGTGGGTATATATACCCATGAGTCAAAGAACTCTCAATTAAAAAGCTAATATTGCATAATGATTTGGTAATATTATAAAGATTCAGGAAAATAAACCCACCAACATACAGCAATAAACAAACAATAAAACTCATTAAACAGTATCAGTGTATGACTGTGTCAGGTGAAACAGTAACATACAACATAGAAGACAAAAACAAACAAAAAGGAACAAAAAGAGAAAACAGCACGAAAGAGGTTCAACAATTTCTGGCAAAAGGAATATATATCTACCTGGCCAAATATATTTTGAACCAATTGTCTCTCTTTTTCTGCACTGTTTCCTTCTCCTTTCTATTCCACATAGCTTCGTCTGTTGTTCACACCTGACAGAGACATACATCGTCCAAAACAGCTACTGTGAACAGTCATTGTTCATTGCTGTGTAGTGGTCAATATGGTTTCTTTATTTTACTGGCTTTTTCCTCACTCTCTGAGACAGTTACTCACTAGCTATTCTTGGTAATACTATGCTTATTATATTTGATCACCTTTGGCAGCTTTTTTTCTGTGGCAGTATATGATATACAATATATATATCACTAAAAAATATGCAGTGTAAACAAAGTGTACACAACACCACAACAGTGTCCAGAGTCAAATGTTACTGCCATGCAAATGTCAGACCCAAGGCAAGTAAGAGTTGGGGATTTAAATATCAACTCATCATCAACAACAACAAACAAAAAGGCATGCGTAACATTTTCATGTCAAAACAAAGAATAGCATTCACCGTTTACAGAGCTAAATGAACTGATCCTTAAATGGTTCAAATGTGTATGAATGGTTGTTAGTGAGGTTATATAAAAAAGTGAATCTGTTGTCCTCCTGTGATGAAATATCAGTAATAAGGAGGCATTTAATGCTGTGACTGCCATCCAAATGTGAAAGCTCCAGGCGTGTGCTAACAAGACTGTCATAAATTTGTTCTACCAACATTAGAAAACCAGGTAAAACAAAAATATTGGCCATATTATTCATAGAATTATTTTGCTGAAAAAGAAGAAGTGCTTTTTGCTCCTGAAATAAATAACCATGTCACTGACTGCTGAATGTATATATACCTTTCATGGTTGTTTTCATATGGGGGTGGGGTTTGTTTGTGTGTGTGTGTGTGTGTGTGTGTGTGTGTGTGTGTGTGTGTGTGTATGCATGCACACATGTACATGCACACATGTGTACAACTGTGTGTGCATGCATACATGAGTGCATGTGTGTATGGCATGGGTGCATGCGAGTATGTGTGGAGAAGGGGGTGAGGTATGGAGGGGGACACTGTGGCGTTTGTGAGTACATCAACTGAGTCATTAGTTTGCTGCAATGTGTCAGAATTAATCACAACATGGTCATGTACAAACGAAAACAAAGAAAAAAATGCTCACACATCCAGTCAATGCCATTAGTCAGTCACAAAACTGGGAGGTCAGTCACTCCCAGAACAAGTTAGCCGACCACTGCAATCAATTCCACACACATGCTTGGGCTCAAAGGAGGTGACCCACACAATACAGGCAGCGACCTACCAAATGGACTCTTCGGCACGACCACACTGTCCCGCTTGAGTGGTTCAGAAATTCCAACCTCGTTCTCAGCAGAGACTCGGAACAGGTACTCCATACCCTCCTGAAGCCCTGTGACCTTGAAGTCCAAGGTGACACCATCAACACTGCCGACCTTGGTCCACACTGCACGCTTGGCATCACGACGCTCAATGATGTATCCGGTGAGATCAATGCCACCATCATCTTTGGGTGGTTTCCAGTGAAGGATGACAGAGTCTGCGGTGATGTCTGATACTTCCAAGGGACCCTGGGGAGCTGTGGGAACGTCTGGGGCAGACAGAAGATATGACATGTTCCAGGTCTCCCAGAACTCTTCTACAGAAAGGCTAACATGTTCCAGATCTCCAAGAACTCTTCAATTAAAGACGTAACATGTCTTAGATCTCCCTGGGGAGTTGTGGGGATGTCTGGGGCAGACAGAAGATACCACATGTTCCAGGCCTCCCATAAGTCTTCTACAGACAAACTAACATGTACCAGATCTCCAAGAACTCTTCTACAAAAGTTGTAAAATGTTTTAGATCTTTCTGAACCCTTCAGTGGATACCATGGCCTGTTGCACATCTGTCAGAATTCTTGTCAAGATTTTCCAGAACTCCTCTAAAGAAGATGTGACGTGTTTAAGGTTTTCCAGAACTCATCTACAGAAGATGCAATGTATTACAGATCTCCCAGAGCTCTTCTACAGAAACTGAATATATTCCAGGTCTAAATCTTCTACAAAATTAACATGTTCCAGACATCCAAAAGATGCAACACATTCAAGATGCATAAAAAATATTAAAAAACACTCTTCCACAGAAGGTGAAACATGTTTAAAGTCTCATAGAACTCTTGTACAGAAGAAGGCACAGCCTGTTCCAGATTCCACAGAACTGTGCAGTCATCCACCAAGACAAGTGCTTAAAGATGCATTCACGCCATGCATTCACATCCACATTTCCTATACGCACTTGGCTAAGTACCAATCAGTACATGTTGCGAGACATATTGTGTTCTACCCTTCCCTACCTAAGCATCCATCTGCAATATTCCCAGAAATGTTCATGAAAAAGTTAAACATGCAAAGAAAACACCCTGCATACTTTTTTTCAAATCAAAATTCTGAGTGAAACCCAGCTTATATGTGACCAAGACAAAAAGAGATACAGCTGGATGGACAGATGGACAAACAGAAAGATGAGAAGAATGCAGGAAGGGTGAGCAAATGTGTGCAGGGATGGATAAGATAGATAAGAGAGACATGGACTCCAAAACTCACCAAGCACTTCCACATCAAACTTGGCCTTGGCCTCACCGACTTGGTTGTCGGCAGTGAGTGTGATGAGACCATCCTCCTCCTTGGTGACTTTCTTCACTGTCAAGGTCGTGGAGTCCTCCTGCACGCTGATGGTGATGCGGCCGCCTGAGCGCATCTGGCCTTCTTCTCTGGCCCATGTGATGCGGGGTGTGGGGATTCCACTGACCTTCACGGGGATCTTCAAGGTCGCTCCCACATGCAGGCTGATGAGATCTCGGAACTTGTTGTCAAACTCCAGAGTGGGTGCCGCTGTGACAGGAAACCAATGCCGAAACATCAGATGCTGGGTAAAGTAAACCAGTGAAAATGTAGATATCTATACAGTATAGCGTTATACACTTCCTTGTTCATAGGCAATCCTTACCCTGTATCTCAAGGACACTGCAGGTGGTGACTCTACCCCTAAAATCCATCTCAGTTCTCACCCTGCATCTGAAGGATACTGCAAGTGGTGACTCTACCCCTAACATCCACCTCAATTCTTAGCCTGTATCTCAAGGACACTGCAAGTGGTGACTCTATCCCTAACATCCACCTCAATTCTTAGCCTGTATCTCAAGGACACTGCAAGTGGTGACTCTATCCCTAACATCCACCTCAATTCTTAGCCTGTATCTCAAGGACACTGCAAGTGGTGACTCTATCCCTAACATCCACCTCAATTCTTAGCCTGTATCTCAAGGACACTGCAAGTGGTGACTCTATCCCTAACATCCACCTCAATTCTTAGCCTGTATCTCAAGGACACTGCAAGTGGTGACTCTATCCCTAACATCCACCTCAATTCTTAGCCTGTATCTCAAGGACACTGCAGGTGGTGACCCTACCCCTAACACCCTCTGAAGTCTTTACCCTGTATCTCAAGGACTTGCCCTGACATAACCATACTGGTTGACTGGTTACTCACCAAGTTACTATCTCAAGGACACTGCTGGTGATGGTGACTCTATTCCTAAGATCCACCTCAATTCTGACCCTGCATCTCAAGGACACTGCAGGAGGTGACTGTAACCTTAGTATCCACCTAGTCATTACCTTTTATCTCAAAAACACTGAAGATGGTGATCATATCCCTAACATTCATTTCAAACCTTACCCTGTATCTCAAGGACACCGGAAGTGGTGACTGTGCCAAGGTCGTTGCTGGCTTCACAGGTGTAGCTGCCAGCATCTTTCTGCGTGGTGTCGCGGATGGTGAGGGAGGCAACGTTGTTGTCATCGTACACCATGCTGTGACGCTTGTCCTCCATCAGCTGTCGCTGCTCCTTCAGCCTGAAAGCGGTCAAAGTCACAGTCTTGATGGGAACAGCAAAGATGTGATAAAGAAAGTACAAACTGTACTTTTATTGGGCAAAAAGACTCTGGGGTATAATTACATGATTAACAGTGAGTCTGACGGCTGGAATTACCTCCATTTTCAGACAAGGGTTTTGTACAAGATATTTTATTCAAACTAAATAAAAAATTCCATCTGACAACTTGTGTGAAACAGATTAGAACATGATGATGATGAAGTGATGCTTAATGTCCTCAGATGTCAGTTGACATATTAGGGACAAGCTGTGACCAATGCTAAAGCATGGTTCAATATAGCTTTACGTCCACAGAAACCAGAAGGCTTGTTAGGACAGACAGCCCAGGACGGCCATCTCGACTCTCACACAGCTCCTGAACTACGAGATTAGAACAACAACAAAAGCAGCTTAAGTACTCGTGTACCATGTCCTGCCCATGTTCTCCTGCACATGTTCAACCCATTCTCTTCGCGCTTTGCTCAAGTTCTGTATGTGGTTTCCACGCTCTGTGTGTGTGTTTGTGCGAGTGTGCATGCGTGCATGCGTGCAAGCATGTGTGCATGCATGTGTGTGCAGTGTTCACTGACCATCTGATTGAGGGCAGAGGTTCACCACTGATCTTGCACTCAAACACGGTGGTGTCGCCCTCCATGACGGCCAGGTCTGGCAGACCCTCCAGCACTGTGGGCGCCTCTCCCACTGAAAGCACAACACAGCATTGTTACATCAGTGTCTGTAACAAGTCATTCTCTTACTGAAAGCATAGTAAGGCACTCTCAAGTCAGTCTCTGCAACAAGTCAGATGACTGTGATGACAGAGAGAGGGGGGAGAAAGAGAGAGAGAGAAAGAGCGGGAGAGGTTGACAGAAACAGAAGGTGAGGAGGAAGAGACGGAGAGGTAGGCAGAGGGAAAGTTTGATGGAGGAAGCGAAGAAGGATGGAAGAGACTGAGAAAATATGAAAGAGTGATGAGAAAAATAAAAAGAATGTGAGGGCTAAGACGGAGGAAAAGATAGAAAGAGGAGGGCCAGATTATCAAAAGTGGAGAGAGAGAGAGAGAGAGAGAGAGAGAGAGAGAGAGAGAGAGAGAGAGAGAAAGGCAGAGGCAGAGAGACAGAGAGACAGAGAGACAAAGATGTCGTGGCAGATGTACAGACAGATGGCTGGCAGGCAGACAGTCACAGAGTCAGGGCAAATGAACAGAGGCAAGCAAGCACAATGTCTAAGATTACACCTATAAAAAGGCAGAGTAAACTTATGCTTTATAATTACAACCAAAACATCCAGCGCAACAACGGTCACAACACACATCTTTCAGCACCATCACCCCCCACCAAGCTTTCCGCCTGGAAGCCAGCAACCCACTACCCCCTCTCCACCACCCCCTTCCTCCCCCGCCAGCATCAAACAGCAGATCAACTCACTGATAGGCTCTTTGGCGGTGACAGGCCCGGAAGATGGTGAGGGTGGACCGACGCCAGCCTTGTTCTCTGCGCTGACACGGAACTCATAGTTGGTTCCCTCCACAAGTTCATGCACGGTGAAGCTGGTCTCGGGGACCTTGATGTTCTGACTGGCAGGGAGCCAGCGCGACGAGCCGCACACCCGCATCTCCACCGCATAGTTGAAGATGGCGTTGCCCCCATCATTGTCAGGTGGAAGCCATTTCAGGGTGATGTACTCCTTGGTGATGTCGATGGCCTCTGGCTTGCTGGGGGCATCAGGCTTCTCTGCAAAACGTTACAAACATTGATGTGTAAAAGGAAACATATCAGGAAAAAAACACTGGGAGGATCAATGTTCTCAATATGAAACAGAAGGCTTGCAGGTGTGTGAATGTTCTGTGTTCTGAATTTCCTTTTTAAGAAATGATAAAGTATTATTGTATTATATTGTAAACAATTTAGAATTTAACTGAATGTTCAGGATTTTCTCTCTCTCTCTCTGACTCACTGTGACCACAACATTAACAACAACAACAATGGTCAGAAAGAAACAAACAAACGACTCACTGTAAGGATCAACAGCCTTGACGGGACTAGTTGGCTGGGACGGCTTGCTCATTCCAGCAGCGTTCTCAGCAATGACCCGGAACTCGTATTCATTGCCTTCTGCCAGGTCTGTCACAGTGTACACCATGTCACGCACAGGGCTCTTGTTGACACGCACCCAGCGTGAAGTGGTCGGGGATTTGCGTTCCACAATGTAGCCGGTGATGACCGATCCTCCGTCACTCTCTGGGGGCTCCCAGGTCAGTGTGCACGTTGACCGTGTCACCTCACTGGGCTGCAGCTTCTTGGGGGCGTCAGGAACGTCTGTGGGAAGAACACGGGACGCAATGGAATATGCGACACACAGTCAGGGTATATCCACACAATAAATGCATGAGTCATGTTTTCATTAAAAGACAATGCGTGAACCAATTTACCAGCAAGCTCTTACACTATCCGATTTATTTGAAGAGAACTTCAGGATTCAGTACCAATCACTAACAGAATCTTAGCAAGGATGGAGCATGGGTGAGAGATAAAAATGTGATTGAGTGAGGAAATGTGGGGAAGGAGGGGGAGAGAGAGAGAGTGAGACAGAGACAGACAGAGACAGAGAGGCGGGGGGGGGGGACAAAAGGAGAGACATAGATGGCAGATGCATAAATGTACGTATCAAAAGGCAAGGAACCAGGACAGCCAAAACATGACTCACCATAAGGACTCTTGGCCACGATGCCGTCAAACAGTTCAGCAGCCTCACCCACACCAATCTCATTCTCTGCCGCCACCCGGAAGAAGTACTCGTTTCCTTCCAGAAGTTTCTGCACAGCGAAGGTCACGGTGGCGCTGTCCACATTCTGCACTGGCATCCAGGTGTTGCGCTTGGCGTCACGCTTCTCGATCACGTAGCCCTTGAGAGGGCAGTTGCCAAGAGACGTGGGGGGTTCCCATGCCAGCACAATCTGGTCTTTGAGCACCTCGATGACATGCAGGTTGTTGGGCTTGCTTGGCTTGTCTGTGCGGAAGAGCATGAGAGAAACTGGGTAAGAACTCTGGAAACACTTCACTTCAAGGCAGATAGTTGGTGCCTTGAGCCCAGTCAACCACATAGGGTTATATCAGGGCTGAAAATAAAACTGAGTTTATCCGCTAGTTATTCATTAGTCAGAAGTCGCTGCTTTGGGGCCAGACACTCATCAGGTGACTACCAGACTCCCACCAGTCTGTACAAAGCTGCAGAAGGCAAGTAAGTAAGTAACTTGATGTTTTACACCCAGTCAGCCAGTACAGTTATATCAGGGTGATCACTTCAACAGTCACTTCAGGAAATTCACAGAGGTCCTAGTTAAACATTCACCTATCAAAACTGCATCCACAAGATCTTAAACAGTCCTTTACCTATTTCCCCTTTGATCACCCTTCCTTCTTCCCCTCATTTCACTACTCCTGTCCTTTCCATATTTTTTAAGTACAGAGCATGAGCCCTACCTTTGACGTTGATTTCAAAGTCAGCCTCAGCCTTCCCAACAACATTCTCAGCGCAGATGGTGTAGACCCCGGTGTCATCCGGCAGGGTGTTCTTCACTGTCAGTGTGCTGTAGTCATCAGTTGTGTCGATGCTGACACGGTCAGACTTCTGCAGAGGTTCATCGTCCAGGAACCAGGAAACAGAGGGTGATGGGATACCGCTGATGTTGACAGTCAGAGTGAGGGTGGTGCCAGCACGCACCGTCTGAGCGCTCTTCAGCTTGTTGTCATACTCCAGTGCTGGGTGAGCTGTGATACACAGTAAGAATTAGAATCCTGCCATCTGGTAAATAACTGCTTTGCCTCCAAACAAAAAACAAACAAAAAACAGCCACAGTGGCTACCACAGCGTCCAAGAACAAACTTCATCAAGCTAAGCAGCAAATGTTTATGCCAGACATAAACAACAACAGACTAAGTCAAATCCAAACTGATCCAATTCACGCAGTACTGATTCACCATACTGATTCCAATTAGCAATCAGTTTTTGTAAACAGCACATCTTTGAAAAATGTAAGTAAACTTTCTTCTTCAAGGAGAAATCCACATTTAACTGTTTCTGACACTACTAGGAAATCAGTTATATCCTTTAAGGGCAAAATTTTTAAGAGAATTTTGCCAGGGCAGCTAGGATCTTCTCCTGTTAATTTTTGACCACCAAGGGATCTTTCACCATATACAGGCCTGCAGCATAAAATAAAAAAACTTATTAATTTTCTTATTTTGAGTTGTTCTTCATCCTTCTGATAAAAACATAACTCACTGTGGACGGACAAGGTTCCTTCTGTCTGCACACGGCCGAGGGGGTTGCTGACCTCACAGCGATAGACGTCAGCGTCATCAGGCTCAGTCTTGTGGATCACAAGAGCCGCAACCTCTTCCTCATAGCTCATCTCATACTTGGCACTCTTCCTCACCTCCTTCTTGCCACGGAACCTGATGGAAAGACTCAATACAGTAAGTCAACGTACAGAAGTGGATTACATCCTGGAAGAGCTGAAGTGCTGAGGAGCTTGAGACACTACCCATGGGCACAAAGCCAAGGAAAAGAAACCAAACCATTGATCACTTGAAGGGTAGAGGTGTGGAAAGAGAAAGTGTCCAACAATCTTCCTTGAAAGGGTGAGAAAGGGCCATTGAAATCAAACTAACATTAGAACTGTTGGAAAGGCAATTTTGGGGAAACTTTTGAAAGATGGGGCTGTGTGCACAGGGGCTTTCCCAAGTACATGAATACAATCTTCAACTAAACTGAACTGAACAGAAATGAAATTGGAAGGTGATGCCATAGAAGTAATTGACTGGAATGGAGATGACAGTTTAAGACACCTTCAATCAGGGTAATGCATATGGTCTGATGGATGGATGGGGCAACCGTAAATAAAAGATGGAACATAACAGAAGCAGTAGGAAACGGTCAACTAAAACTGGAAGTCTCACCATTTGATCTCAGCCTCAGGCTCTCCCACATCAATATCACATTCAAGGATGGCGTCGCCAGGGGCAACCACAGTTGTGTCCTTGAGAGGTTCCAGGAGCATGGGGGGCTCGCCCACTGTAAAACAGTCAACCAATCAAATCACTAGTCAAAACAGCCAATCAAATCACTTGTCAAAAGAACCTTTCTAATCAAACCAGTGGTTAGTGCAGGCAACAAGACAAATCACTGATCAAAACAACAATAAAACTGCTGGTTTCTTTTGAACGAAACAACCATCAGTTGATGGCTAGATCAGCTGCCAAGCTTTATACAGAGCTGGCATTTAACTGTTCCCCAATTTGGGGAGACAAGCTCAGCACCTGTATGGAGCAGATCACTAACATTTTTTTTTTTTTTTTTTTTTTAAACTCTCATGAATGGCCTGAATGACCTGGAAGTTTGTGGGAACAAAAGAACTGACATCATGAACCCAACGCACTTCACTGAAGGAGAAAACAAAATGTCATACCGGTTGCCTTCATCGTCTTGACTGGCTTAAAGGGGAGGTTAGGGAGAGAGATTGACAACACAACGAAATCTCTACTCAACTGGCTTGACAACCTTAAAAGGCATGGTGGGAATTGAAAAGGCAGGTAGAGAGAATGGGGGGAAAGCTAACCCAACAAAAAACAAAAAGTCTATCATCAATATGCCTGATGAACTGGACAGGAGACTCAGTGAGAGGATAGAACTCTAAAACAATAAAACACCAACAGGCTGGACAGTGGGAGGGGGGTGAGGGGGTGGGGGTGGGGGGTGGGGGGGCACAGAGAAGACTAACACAACAAAATGTCCCTCACCAATGGGCTTGATGACCTTGACAGGCTTGGTGGGTGCGGAGAACTCCCCAGTGCCAGCGCGGTTCTGGGCAGCCACGCGGAACTCATACTCCTTGCCTTCCTTCAGGCCGGTGACACTGAAAGTGGTGTCTGGCACGGTCACTGAGTCATTGGCTAGCAGCCACTGAGTGGAGCCACTGAGGCGGAACTGCACCAAGTAGTTGGTGATGGGGCTGCCGCCATCGCTGTCTGGGGCCACCCACTTGAGGGCCACTGAGCTCTTGTCGGTGCCGGTGATGTCAGGGGTGCCAGGCTTGCCAGGGACAGCTGTAGGAGTCAAACAGATAAGCCGTTAGCATACACAACATTACAGGGTGAATGCTGTGTCTCTCACATCGCTCCAATGATCTGGAACACACTTCCAAAAGACATCAGATTTTCTGCATCAGCTTCTTCCTTTAGAGCAGCAATCAAAATTCAGCCTTTTTTCTAACACGCTACTGATTTGTGTGTTTGTGAGTGTGCATGTGTATATCTGTGTGATAGTGTGTTAGTGTGTTAGTGTGTGTGTGTGTGTGTGTGTGTAAGAGCGCGTGTGTGCATGATGAGCAGGTTAAATATGCTTGACTCTATGCATCTGAAGCATTTGTATATTTTGTATTGGTTGTAATAACTCAAAGTGCTATGAGCTCTTGTGAGAAACTATTCTTTATAAATGCAACTATCACTATTTGTTCCTGTATCACCCAAAGGGGGTTCATCACCATTACTCTTTCACACGTTTAACATAACATCAAAGCCTGTAAATGGAAGCCACTCACTCCAAGGATCTTTGGCCACAATCTGAGGTGACGGCTGGCTGGGCTCACTTGGCCCAGCTTTGTTGTGTGCGATCACCCGGAACTGGTATGAGTTGTCCTCGATCAGGTCATCCACCTTGAGGCTGAGCTCAGCGACAGGGGCCTTGTTGACAAGGGTCCAGCGAGGACTGAAGGAGGCCTGCCGTTCCAGCGTGTAGCCAGTGACGGGAGAGCCGCCATCGTTGGCTGGTGGTTGCCAGGATACCAGGGCGGAGTCTCGGAACACTTCACTGACACTTGGTGCATCAGGAGCATCTGGCACACCTGCAGAATGACAAAAAATAAAATTTGAAGAGAAAAAAAAAGCATAACAAAAAGAAAAGAAAAAAGGTAGAGACATATTTTAGCTAGTACTGTTTTGGAAAGAGAGCAAAACAGTGTGTGAACAAATAAAACTGACTGGATTCTTGTAGCCAGGTACAGATAGACTAAATGTATATATTCATATTGGGGGCAACACTTGTGCAAAACTAATTCAGTTCAACTTTCTCTTTGTTTTGTAAAGGATAGTGAAACCCTCATACAATATAAAGTCAACTTTTTTCTGGTTTCCAATGCCTGCATCAAGCACCCGACTACACTTAATGTCTGAACGAAATCTGTAATCTTTTTTCTTCTAATAAAGGTTTGAGTACAGGAACTGACCAAATGGATTCTTTGCAGTGATGGTGTCTGACTCTGTGGGTTCACTCAGCCCAACGTCATTCTGAGCGAAGATTCGGAAGACATACTGGTTGTTCTCCACCAGGTTGGACACAGAGAACTCAAGGGAGGTGGAGTCACCAATCTTGTTCCAGGTGCGACGGTTGGCTTCCCGCCTCTCCACGATGTAGAGAGTAATGGGCTTGCCCCCGTCATCCTCGGGAGTCTGCCAGGTGATGGTCGCTGTCTCGGCAGTAATGTCTGTCACCTTCACATCCCGCACCGGTGATGGCTTGTCTGCAAGTATGACCACATTCAACGGTGTACATGAGCCGAAAGAGCAAGAAAGCGTAATGGCGACCGTTACATGTGCTGAAACCCTGGGGAAATGTTTCAGTGCTGACAACAATTCACATGCGCTGAAACAGTGGGCAAATGCTCAAGCAGAGGCAACCTCCATATGTCTAAATAGTGGGAAAATGATTTTGTGACAATTCTTTTTTTTTTCATGTGTTGAAATAGTGGAAAATGTTCAAGCAATGACAAATTTCAGATATAATAGTGGAGAAAAGTTCAAATACCGACAGCTTTCACCTGTGCTGTGATAATCTGTCTTCAAGCCCTGACACATTTCACATTCACATGTGTTCAAATGAGCTCAAATAGTTAGGAAATAATAAAGTAATCACAACTTTAGCGCATGTTAAAACTGTGCGATAATGCTCAATAATGACAAACTTCGGATGCAGTGAAAATAGCAGAGGAACACTCAAGAAGTATCACCTTTTGCATGTGCTGAAATTGTGTGTAATCATCTGAAAGAATGACAAAGATTGCCTTTTCTTGCATGATGCTTTGCATCAACAGAAACCATAAGGCTTATTAGGGACAGTGCTGGGGGCACCTTATATCCAGAAAAGCCTAACTGTAGCACGGAAACTATGGTAACAGGAAAAAAAAAGTTGTTGGCTCACCAAGCACAACCAGCTTGATGGTGATGGTGGCCTTGCCATTGTCGTTAGCGAGCGTCACGGAGTAGTTGCCCGTGTCAGAGCGCTGCACATGACCCATGCGGATGGTGGTCATGTTGTAGATGGTCTCTGCCTCCATGCGCTTCTTGTCAGGCAGGTCTCCGCCATTGAATGTCCAGGTGACCTTGGGCTGCGGGTTGCCTGTGAAGGGGACCTCGAAGGCAGTGGACTGGCCAGCGTAGAGGTAAATGGTCTCGTCGTACTTCTTGTCCACAAAAATCTTGGGAGGCACTGCAGTCAGGAACATGGTTATGCGTGGTTATAATGTGACAAGTGCACTTTGTGGTACATCTTAAACACACAAAGTTAGTATGGCAAGCGTATCTTTTGTGCTACATTTTAAATGTGGATAGTCTATATGACAAAGGTACTGTGTGCTATGTTTTAAATAATGTAATATAAAAAAAAGCCCAGCTACATCCAACCAATACCACATGACTGTACGCACAGTCAGCGTGATAAGCATGTTTTGTGCTATGTTTTATATCATGTGACCGGAAAGAGCAGTTACATCAAGGTTTGCTATATACTAATACTACATTACTGTGGCAAAAATCTTTCCTTGCAGGGGAGGGGAAGGACATTACAGAAATCACTTCCCAGCATGTGTAACATATAACCAAACTACCCAAAGTCTTCAGTTTATAAAAAAACAAAATTTTGATCACTGCCACACCAGTTTTCTCACAACACAACACATCCAACAATCTCCAAAAAAATCAACTGCTCACCTTCAACAAAGAGTCCAGCCTCTGATGTCTTGCCCTTGACAACGACCTTGTAGTCGCCTTCATCTTTGCCATCCACGTCCTTGATGGTGAGTCGGTGAATGACGCCCTTACTCTCTAGCTCATACTTGTCGCTAGCAGTGATGGGCTTGTTGTTGCAGAACCACTCAGCAACAGTGTTGAGCCGTGAAACCTCACACTCGAACAAAGCTGTGCCAGGGATCTCGACCACATCAATGTCCTCCAGCTTTCGCACAAACTCCACATCCTCTTCTATGGACAAAAGAAAACCAAAAAAAAACATGAGTGAGATGTACCTTTTCCTTCTTTTTTCTCTCTTTTTTCTTTATCTCTTTTATTCTCTTTATCTTTTCCTTTCTGTCTCTTTTTTCTGCCTGCTGCTTCCCTCCCCCCCCCCCCCCCCCCCAACCTCCCACCTCCCCCTAGCTTCTTTCTTCATTCCCATCTTTGTGGTCATGATTTTAGCATCCTGTCAACCATACAGGGTCCTCCAAGACAAACAAACACTATCATAAATGATGCACTTTTTTTTCTTCTTCTTCTAAGCAACCCCAGCACTAAAAGGACACAGACAAATTGACAAAATAAAAGAACAAGTCTAGCAGACCTTGTGTGGCTGCCAGCTAGGTTTCCATGTCACATTCCATCTTTCTGTTCAACTACCTGCTTTTCTCTGACCCAAGACAAACATCTCTGAGATATTCGATGGGACTGAACCGAATCATCACGATCGAGACTGCTCACCTTCCACAAGGACAGTGCACTTGGAGGTGAGGTCATCCACCTTGATAGAGTACTCAGCCTCATCACCCACATCCACTCTTTCGATGCTCAACGTGTGCTCCTCGTCCTTGGCTGAGATGGTGACGCGCTCGGAGGGCGTCAGCTTGGTGCCATCCTTGTACCAGGTGGCTGGGCGATCTGGTTTGGACACTGTGCATTTGAGGATCAGGTTCTCGTATTCCATCAAGTTCTGGTCCGCCAGAGGGGTCAGGAAAGCCAGAGGCTCCTCTGCAAAAACAAAGCAAAATAAATTGAGTATAATTACAGAGAACAGGACTGTCAAACAGTTCAAGGTGGCACTTGAAACTGGACACATACATATGCACATTTCTTTGAGTAAATCAACATCAAAATCATCAAACTCAGCTGGACTTCTGACTGAATTTGATATCTGAAAGGATTACATCATTTCTCTCTCTCTCTCTCCCTCTCTCTTTTTTTCTCTCCCTCTCTCTCCCCTCCCTCTTCCTGTCTGTCAGTCTGCTTATATGACTGCACACACACACACACCACCACCAAATTGTACCTTTGACAGTGAGGCGTGCTGAGGTCTTCCTGTCGCCCACCACACACTTGTAGACTGCTTCATCCTCCAGGCGAGCAGCTGGGATGGTGAGGGAGTGTGTGCAGGCATCGGCAGCGATGCGGATGTGGTCTGAGGGGGCCAGGTCCTGGCCATTGCACTGCCATGTGGCAGTCTTGCCTGGCTTGTTGACCTCACAGACCAGGCTAACCTCCTGGTTCTCCATCACCTCCATGTCCTTCAGCGGCTTGGTGAACTCCACCGGCAGCTCTGCGCAACCAAGGTGAACAAGGCCATTATGACCGCAAACTTAGAACTCGGGGGAATTTCGATGCAAAAACGGACAGTTGCAGATGCTTTTGCTCGGTTGCAGGGTGATCCTTTAAACAACTGAATGTTCAAGACTAAAGATATCACTGCTGATTTTATTTTAATCTATTTTTAATACAGTTTTTATTTCTGATAAAATAAGTGATGTTTATATCATATTTTCCCACAATTTTGTAAATTAACTATACAGCTGTGTATATAGAGCAAAAATGTTGCAAAACATCAGTGCATGTCTGTAATTATCAGTAAAATGTTGTTCATCAAATACATCAATCACCATATCTCTGTAATTATTAGTAAAATGTTGTTCATCAAATACATCAATCACCATATCTCTGTAATTATTAGTAAAATGTTGTTCATCAAATACATCAATCACCATATCTCTGTAATTATTAGTAAAATATTTTTCATAAAATGCAGCACTACATCAGTAACTGTCATCTGTAATTATCAGTACTTCAAACACACAGCACAGTTAGTGAGCAAAGAGTAAAGAAAGTGTCAGCCGTTTTTTGCATGCATTAGGATATTTTGTTGTTCTTAATTCCACATTTTTCTCCCCTTGTAACTTCCAGCTTTTCACCAAGACCATGAGGCCTGTGATTACCTCTGACCACGAGCTTTCCAGTGCTCTCCTTGTCCTCAATTTGGATGCAGTAGTCACCGGCATCTTCCAAGGCCACATCTTCAAGGGTCAGCGTGTGGACCGTTTTTTCCACTCTGATGTCAAATCCATCTTTTGTACTGAGGGCCTTTCCGTTGCACGACCATTTTGCCTTGACGTCGGCCTTTGTCACTTCGCATTTAAACACTGCTGTTTCCGTCTCCGTGATTTCCAGGTCTCTCAGCTTTCTAACAAACTCCACTGGTTCCTCTGTGTGTCATGGTTACAGAAGCAAGTGAAGGGCAATTGTATTAGTGAAACAATCAAACATGTGTTAATTGTGTCACATTGTCAGCTTTGTTTCTATAAAGTAAGTTGTATTATTTAAACACTTAGACTAACAAACACTAAAAGTAAAGAGAATAATCAAAACAAACAAACAATGCCAAAAAATCAAAAGAATTTAGTACTTCAACAAACTATGTATTAGTGTTATGTGTTTCATTTTAGAATCAATTATCCATCCCAAGACAAAGACACATACACCCCCACCCCCACATGTACCCTGATTGCCTACAGTTTCCTAATTGTTTTGCTCAGTTGCTTGTTTGAGAAAGTTTTTGTTGTTTTTGTTGTTTGTTTTTGTTTTGTTTGCTGTTCTTTTCAAAGTTGTTCAGCTGCATGCAAATAAACAAACTGCACAGATGCTTCACTGCCCATTTACTGACTCATCTCATCTCTGGGCAGGTAGCAAGAGGACTAGACTCCTACAGCTGCAGCAGCAACAGTTTAGTTGTTAGAAGCTTTGCTGTTTGAGCAAAATCAGCTACATCAAACAGTGTTAACATCTCACCAGCTAAGACAAATCCACACCAGAAATTCTGAAGACAAAACTGCCAAAGAATTTCATTTTTGAAAGCAGAGTGAGAGTACACCTACCTTCCACAAGGACCTCAGCAGAGCTCTCAATGCCATTGACAACGACTTTGTAGACAGCCTCATCATCCAGCTCAGCAGAGTCAATGACCAGGCTGTGAACACCTCCGTCAGACTTCAGGCGGATTCTGGCTGAGGCAGTGACCGGCTGGTTGTCCTTGAACCACTGGGCAGGTTTGTCTGGACGACTGACTTCACACTCCAGGTGCAGCTTCTGTTTCTCCATGACGGTGATGTTGGCCAGAGGTCGCACAAAGGTGGTTGGGAGTTCTGTGGACAGATCGGGCGGCATTCCGTGAAAAAGAACTCCATGCAAGGAGCACTATGTGCTTTTCACTGCCTTGCACTTGGGTGGCTGAGGAGGAGAGAGCAGGTTTAACACTGCAGGCAACAGCCACTGCCACAAAGGCAATCAAACTTAGTGGAAAGAATGAATATACAGTACACCTTTATATCTGTGTTTCATCAGTATTCCATCAAGTTTATCTTCAGGATGACTTGACCTGTATGTCCAAACATATGTAGAATCTCTTGTGTTCATTCTCAGCCTGATACTGCTTAAAACTGTGTCATATGGCAGTACAAAAATAGGTAAGTAAACACCATGACACAATCTTTAGATACACACCTTCCACAAAGACCTCAGCAGAGCTCTCAGCGCCGTTGACAACGACCTTGTAGACAGCCTCATCATCCAACTCAGCAGAGTCAATGTCAAGGCTGTGGACGCTGCCTTCAGATGTGAGTCTGATGCGAGCTGAGGCGGTGACAGGTTTGTCATCCTTGAACCACTGGGCAGGTTTGTCAGGATGGCTGACCTCGCACTCAAGGTGCAGCTTCTGTTTCTCATTGACTGTGATGTTGGCCAGAGGTCGCACAATGGTTGTTGGCAGTTCTGAAAACAGATCCAGCCATGTGTGAAAAGAAACTATAAAGGAAGCCAGAATAACAGAAATGATCATGTCCTAGAGTAAAAGACAAGTGAACAGGAAATACGTGACAGACTGGCACCTCTGTGACAGACTGGCACCTCTGTAATAATTAACGCACTCAATGGTCAATTTGATCTTTAAATGCAAGTATCACATCTGCTTTTTTGTACTCCTCACCATTGCAGTCAAAGCTGGCTTTACAACACACTGACCTGTCTACACCCAAACTATTCAGACCTGTCTACATCCAGAATGTATTGCTGTGGTTCTGCATGTAAAGTAACATTATCATTATATGAAGGTTTCTGCCTTAAAAGACTGTTTAAATCCATGCCATTTTTTAACAGTTCCTTTTCATGTTACCTTCCACCAAGACCTCAGCAGAGCTTTCAGCGCCGTTGACAACGACCTTGTAGACAGCCTCATCATCCAACTCAGCAGAGTCAATGTCAAGGCTGTGGACGCTGCCTTCAGATTTGAGTCTGATGTGAGCTGAGGCGGTGACTGGCTTGTCATCTTTGAACCACTGGGCAGGTTTGTCAGGATGGCTGACCTCGCACTCAAGGTGCAGCTTCTGTTTCTCGTTGACCGTGATGTTGGCCAGAGGTCGCACAATGGTTGTTGGCAGTTCTGAAAACAGATCCAGCCATGTGTGAAAAGAAACTATAAAGGAAGCCAGAATACCAGAAATGATCATGTCCTAGAGTAAAAGGCAAGAGAACAGAAAATACGTGACAGACTGGCAACTCTGTAATAATTAACGCACTCAATGGTCAATTTGATCTTTAAATGCAAGTATCACATCTGCTTTTTTGTACTCCTGACCATTGCAGTCAAAACTGGCTTTACAACACACTGACCTGTCTACACCCAAACTATTCAGACCTGTCTACACCCAGAATGTATTGCTGTGGTTCTGCATGTAAAGTAACATGATCATTATACAAAGGTTTCTGCCTTAAAACACTGTTAACAAAACCATTTAAATCCATGCCATTTTGTAACAGTCCCTTTTCATGTCTTCTAAAAGTAACTGAAATCCCTTAATCTTTACCTTCCACCAAGACCTCAGCAGAGCTTTCAGCACCGTTGACAACGACCTTGTAGACAGCCTCATCATCCAACTCAGCAGAGTCAATGTCAAGGCTGTGGACGCTGCCTTCAGATTTGAGTCTGATGCGAGCTGAGGCGGTGACAGGCTTGTCATCTTTGAACCACTGGGCAGGTTTGTCAGGATGGCTGACCTCGCACTCAAGGTGCAGCTTCTGTTTCTCATTGACTGTAATGTTGGCCAGAGGTTGCACAATGGTTGTTGGCAGTTCTGAAAACAGATCCAGCCATGTGTGAAAAGAAACTATAAAGAAGGTATTATGATTGTAAATATTATAGGTACTAGTGTGAATGAACAACAAACAAACAAAAAGAGGCAAAACAAAACATACTTGTACAACTACCAGAATGCAAATGCCACACCTGCTGTGTTTGTGTACACCTCACACTGCAGTCAAATCTGGTTTGGGTACACATTAACCTGTGAGCTCAAATTATTCAGGATGTGCCGAAGTGATTCCTCAAGTAAAGTTAGGTTATCATTATATGAAGATGTCTGCCTTAGAAGACAGCATGTTTACATATTGTTTAAATCTATTCTGTTTTGTAAAAGCTTTTTTTTTTTTTTTTTTTTTAACTTTGGTGGGGACACATAACATTTACCTTCCACCAAGACCTCAGCAGAGCTTTCAGCGCCATTGACAACGACCTTGTAGACAGCCTCATCATCCAACTCAGCAGAGTCAATGTCAAGGCTGTGGACGCTGCCTTCAGATTTGAGTCTGATGCGAGCTGAGGCGGTGACAGGTTTGTCATCCTTGAACCACTGGGCAGGTTTGTCGGGATGGCTGACCTCACACTCAAGGTGCAGCTTCTGTTTCTCATTGACTGTGATGTTGGCCAGAGGTCGCACAATGGTTGTTGGCAGTTCTGAAAACAGATCCAGCCATGTGTGAAAAGAAACTATAAAGGAAGCCAGAATACCAGAAATGATCATGTCCTAGAGTAAAAGACAACAGAACTCACAATATGTGACAGACTGGCAACTCTGTAATAATTAATGCACTCAATGGTCAATTTGACCTTTAAATGCAAGTATCACATCTGCTTTTTTGTACTCCTGACCATTGCAGTCAAAACTGGCTTTACAACCCACTGACCTGTCTACACCCAAACTATTCAGACCTGTCTACACCCAGAATGTATTGCTGTGGTTCTGCATGTAAGGTAACATGAACATTATACGAAGGTTTCTGCCTTAAAACACTGTTAACAAAACCATTTAAATCCATGCCATTTTGTAACAGTCCCTTTTCATGTCTTCTAAAAGTAACTGAAATCCCTTAATCTTTACCTTCCACCAAGACCTCAGCAGAGCTTTCAGCGCCGTTGACAACGACCTTGTAGACAGCCTCATCATCCAACTCAGCAGAGTCAATGTCAAGGCTGTGGACGCTGCCTTCAGATTTGAGTCTGATGCGAGCTGAGGCAGTGACAGGCTTGTCATCCTTGAACCACTGGGCAGGTTTGTCAGGATGGCTGACCTCGCACTCAAGGTGCAGCTTCTGTTTCTCATTGACTGTAATGTTGGCCAGAGGTCGCACAATGGTTGTTGGCAGTTCTGAAAACAGATCCAGCCATGTGTGAAAAGAAACTACAAAAAAATCAAAAATGCCAGTAATGACCATGAACCAGAGTGACAGAAAGAGAACAGGCAATTCATGACAGACTAGTGTGGCGCTAGCTTCATTACACCCTGCAACAATTCAACTAATGGTCACCTTTTCCTTTCAATGCAAGTATCACATCTGCTTATTAGTGCACCTTGTAATCATCAATGCAGTCAAATTTGGTTTTGCAACACACACTGATTCTACATGTAAGGTAAAGTTATCATTATATAAAGATTGGCATGCAAGAATGTTAACAAGCCTGTTTAAATCCATGCCACTGTAACAGATCCTTTTCAAGTCTTTGAAAAATAACTGAATTTCCTTAACATTTACCTTCCACAAAGACCTCAGCAGAGCTTTCAGCGCCATTGACAACGACCTTGTAGACAGCCTCATCATCCAACTCAGCAGAGTCAATGTCAAGGCTGTGGACGCCACCATCGGATGTGAGTCTGATGTGAGCTGAGGCGGTGATAGGTTTGTCATCCTTGAACCACTGGGCAGGTTTGTCGGGACGGCTGACCTCACACTCAAGGTGCAGCTTCTGTTTCTCGTTGACCGTGATGTTGGCCAGGGGTCGCACAATGGTTGTTGGCAGTTCTGTGGATAGTGAAGGCATCATAGCATCACATTCCCTTCAGTTCAGTCACGACACTTGACTGCATGTGCACTGATATTAAGTGAACAGATTCTGAAATTAATTAATGAAAATGGTAATGCCAGGACTTTGCCAACTGACAAAATGCATTGTTTTTAAAAATTATAAACAACATCTTAAACATCAACAAGGCAGATCCAAATCACCATAAACTGCACACATACACTGGACTTTGCGGCAGTACCCTACCTGAAACGACCAAGTTGGCTGCCGTGGATTTCCCCTCAAAGATAGCTGTGAATTTGCCCTTGTCCTCCAGCACAGCCTCTTTCTTTGCCAGTGTGTGCATCTGGCCATCGACCGTTATTTCATAACCATCAGCCGGCATGACTTCCTGGCCGTCTTTGAGCCAGCGCGCCTTGGCATTGGGCTTGGACACTTGGCAGGTGAAGGTGAAGGGTTGGGCCTCAACCACACTCTGGTCACTCAGGGGCTGCATGATCTCCATGGGGGTTTCTACAGACGGGAGCAAGGCAGTCAGGGTGGGTTGGCAACACAAAAAGCTAGCCTAGCTCGTCTAACACCCAACAGAACAAAACATAAATGGAAAAGAACACGCGTGCATAGACAAGGAGTCCTGAGACCTCCCTACAACCTGGGAACGGTAGCCTTTAAAGTGGAGCAGTTTTAGGTGAAGACTTCTTTGGCACGGAAGCATAAAGAAACAAGTGTTCAAGATGAACTACAAAACAAGGCTGGCTTTCCTGAGGGGGTTGGGGGATGGGGCCATTGACATGAAAATACACACTGAGATGTTTGTCTTAAAAAGGGGTAGTTGCTTATGAAGGAGATCACATGCCACATTAGGTTTCCCTGTCTATGCACATTTTCCTTTTTTTTTTCCTTTCTTTTTTGGGCATATAAAAAAACAAAAGGATGCAACATAATAATATATAAAAGCAAGTGGATGCAAATGGAATCCCTTACTTCTGTTTACTGAGCCACACTTTAATTGCAATTTTTCAGCAACTGAATATATTTTTAACTGATATACTAATATAGCATGGGAGAGAACAACTACAGACTGTAAGGTACTGCTAAAAGGACAAGATGGGGATTCTATGGATTCCACTGCTTCTACTGATCTGTGGAAAATACTGGTGTCTGAAATCTAAAGGGTTGAAACAATTTCATAGCTGACAGGGTCATTCTGATCTCAACACAACTTCACAACCCATTTCCCGAGCTCACTCACCTTCCACCAGCACCATGCACTTGCTGCTCTTGTCACGGACCTCGATGGTGTAGTCTGCCTCATCATCCACAACTGACTGGGGTATCTCAAGTCTGTGGATACAGCCATCGACGATGAGCTTGCAATGATCAGAGGCGGCAAGGGGTTCCCCATCCTTGAGCCAGCGGACAGGAACATCAGGCTTGGAGAGCTCACACTCCAGGGTGAAGGGCTGGCCCTCCGTCACCGTAACATCCTTCAGCGGCTTCAGGATTTCCACAGGGATCTCTGTCAGGTGACACACAAAAGAAACAGCAGATGTCAGTCATGTACAGAGCTCAGGAACTGTGTGAAAGTGGAGGTGGCTGTTTTGGACTCCCCATCCCCAATAGTCCTTATGGTCTCTGTGGACATGAAGCAACAAAAGAAGTGTCATGTACTTTCTTTGACACAATGAAAACATTTTGCTTGGGATAATAACATGAGTCTACAGGTACCTAATCCCCCCCCCCCCCCCAGTTAACCTAAGATTTGTTTTTAAATTGTGCAAAGTCCTCAACTCATCAGTAAAGTTAAAATCTGTCTAGGCAAACTAACAGCACAAGTTTTTGGACTCTGAAGTGGTGTACTTGTGGCCTAATCTGTGACCTCACACAAAAGGGAACTGGCCAACAAATCCTTAAACTCAAACCATTAAAAATACATATATCACCTTCAACAGTGACCGTAGCAGAGGTGGACACATCCCCACAGACACAGGAGTATTTGCCCATGTCCTCCAGGGTGGCATCCTCGATGATCAGCTGGTGACAGAATCGATCGTAAATGACCTCTATACGACCGCCAGGCACAATCTCCACACCATCCTTGAGCCACTTGACCGGCTTGCCCTTCTTGGACAGCTCACACTCCAGGATGATGGTGTCCTGTTCAGGAACCTCCACATCACGAAGGTCCTTGGTGAAGGTCGTGGGGATTTCTGGGGAATAAAGCAGAAGCAGACCCATGCTGTAGTTTGGGGTCATGACAAAAAAAGAACTCTAAACCCAGAAAACTCACTGTGTTACAATCTTCAGAACATGTTATTAACACTTCACATCCCACCACCTCCACCTAAAAAAGAGAAAACCATACCAAAGCCGCTCAATTTTCCAAAAAGAAATGGCACACCTCCATAAAATTTCAAGGTCTGCTACGATCGCTATTTATTAGGATAAATCATGTCCATGCAGAGTGCATTTTGTCCTAATTAATAGCATTCTTTTAACCTTTTATGTGTTTAGATCTTATTTTAGAATATCAGCAGTCATTTTTGTTTCAGATGTTTTTTTGGGGGGGTGGTTGTTTTTTCGAGGTCTGCTCAACTTCAAGACTAACAGCAACAACAGCAAATTGTACTCTGATGAAAACTGAGGCAAGTATCCCAAACTCAAGGTCCCCAAGAATTTGCTCCTCACAGCACATCCTCCACTTCTTTCCCAGGCTCAAGTCCTTACCATAGATGGTGAGATGCGCTGAGGACTCCTTGTCGTTGGGCAGCACGATGGTGTACTCGCCCTCGTCCTCCGGTATCGTCTCCATGATGCGCAGCATGTGGCGGTAGCGGTCGCAGACGATCTTGATGCGGTCCGAGGGCGTCAGGGGCTTGCGGTTCTTCATCCAGCGCACCTTGACGTTGGGTTTGCTAAGCAGGCACTCCAACTCAACATCCTCTCCCTCCGTCCCGGACACATCACGCAGGGTGGCGCGGAAGTCTGGAGCCTCCTCTGCTCATTGAAAAACAGGAAAAAAGTGTGATAGGTTCTTCTTTACTGTGGTGACAACTGGAAACTTGTTTCGGGGTGGGCATCATCACTGTTACCTATGGACCACCCTGAGTTTATGCTAGGTGCTAAACACACCTTTGACTGGTGCGATGTGTATAACCATATCCAGAACAGGTGTTTGCACATTTGGAACGCTGCTCTGGATGTTTTAATTGGACAAGAAAACAAAACCAGAAATGTGCAGAGCAGAAAACAAGATCATGCACATTTAGCACCTGCTACGAGAACCCCCAAAGGTCCATGAAAGAAAGTTGTTCCAGACAGCGAACTTTTACCCCATGTTCATCAGCACTGTCCACAGGCAATTCCTGAGAGAGAAAAAAAGTAATGTCAAAACTGAAGTCCAGCAGGGAAGCAATAAGCACACACAAAATCCAGCCCCGTACCTTCCACAAAGAGCTTGGCGATGGACTTGCTGCCGTTGATCTTGATGGTGTAGACAGCATCGTGTTCTGGCATTACCTCAGGGATTTTCAGGATGTGGGTGCAGCCATCAGTGATGAACTCAAACCCATCGTCCTCAGTGATGATGATGTTGTCCTTCAGCCAGGTGGCAGGGACGCCCGGTTTGGACACCTCGCACACAAAGCTGACCGTCTCCCCTTCCAGGCAGTCGGTGTCCGTCAGTGGACGAGTGATACGCACAGGGCATTCTGTGAGACAGAAGCTTCTTTTCTGAAGACTATTATGACATTTTTCACATTATATTATTAAATATATAGCAACTTCCCTAACTCCCTAGTACAGTCAAGTATCTGCACCACTCTGAAAAGAAACCAGTCTTGAGTAAACCACAAATTTTCACAGCAAAAAAGAAATAATGCAGATTTTAGGATCTTCAACTACTGTCCTAATCACTCAAACAAACAAAAATAGAGGCCACAAAAAAGGGAGAAGATAAATGCAAAAAAAGAAAAACAAGCACATAAAAATAAAATAAAAAAAATACTAAACTTCTCTTACCTGCTACAGCAATACTGATGTACAGAAAGACAAAATAACACATACTTTTTTCTTTTCTTTTTAATTTAACCAACAATTATTTCCGTACCAAATAAAGGTACAATGACAATTTCATGAGTAGCTCACCAACAAGCTCATGGCTTATATGCTTAATTTTTACTCACCTTCAACCAGCAGGAGAGCAGAAGACTTCTTGCCACCAATCCAGATCATGTATTCAGCCTCATCTTCCAGAGTTGTCTTGGGGATGGTTAGTGTGTGCACCGTCCCCTCCACCTTCAGCTGACAGTCCTCTGTGGGGAAGATCTCTACCTTGTCCTTGAACCAGCGTGCTGGAAGGTCAGGGATGTTCACCTCACAGGTCAAGGTCACTGATTCACCTTCCATGACCTCTGTTTCCTTGAGGGGGACGATAATCTCGACAGGTGTTTCTGCAAGTTGACCATAAAAAGTGAAGCTCCTTTTAGCTATTTAAGATTATTTTGAATGTCTATACTGATGGGACAACATCAAAGCACCTTCAGAAATGAAGAATGGAAAAATGCACTGCTGTTCAAATTGACAATGCCAAACAAGATTATTGATTTCTGATTTTTGTAAAGCCATCAGAAAAGGAAAAATGAAATACATGTAAAATCAGTAAACAGATACTGCCTTAGTTTATCATATGCTTTCACATACTGGGTGCTCACTTTTCAAGACAATATTACACACACACACACACACACACACACACACACACACACACACACACACACACACACACACACACACACACACACACACCAAAAGAGAGAGGCCAGCTCTCTCTCTCTCTCTCTCACACTGACACCCCAGTGCCACTTGCATTTAACACTGCCCTTGCTATTGACAGTAAAGACACACAGAGAGACAGGATGTCTCTAGCAGACATGTCACTGACACCAGCCCTCCCTCCTCACCAGTTACCAGTGGTGAAGAGACAGGCTGTCTCTTTGACAGACGTTTCACAGCCCCTTCCCCCTGTATCTCACATTTAACATTGTTCTTACTCTTCCATTTCAAAGGCGACGGTGGGGAAACTTCTGAGAGATGGGGGGGGGGGGGGGGGGGGGGGCATATGGGCTTTTCCGAGCACAGAGATACTATCTTGAATGGAACGGAACTGATCTGAACTTACCCTTCACAGTGAGAGATGCTGATGTCTCATTCCCACCAACACGAGCTGTGTAGGTGCCACTGTCGTCGGGTGTTACATCGGCGATGGTGAGGGTGTGTGTCACGCCGTCCTGGGTCATGTCAAACTTCTCGCTGGGAGCCAGCACCTCTTTGTTCAGCAGCCAGTCAACCGTGACATCGGGCTTGCTGACTTCACATGACAGCTGGACTGTCTCACTCTCTTCGGCAGTGGTGTCAGACAGCTTGACTGTGAATTCAGCCTCAATTTCTGGAACAACACACACGCAATCTAATCTTGTTGAAATCTGGACAAAGAAATATCATCTTTCAGACAGCATTGAACAGTCTTGATAATGTAAAAGAAGATGGTTTGGTACTGCATGTTTTCTCCCCAGCTAACAATGCACCCTCCCCCCCCCCCCCCCCCCCCCCCGACCCTTTAACCTGGCAAGCACTTCAACGTGTGCATCTCAGAAATTGAACTGTTCTGCCACAACACAAACCACACCTTGCACAAAGAGCATTACAATCAGTTCTGCTTTTCTGGGGGTGGGGTGGGGGGTGTCTAAATCACCAGAGTGCTCAGGGGAAACATCCACTAACAGTGCCCCCCCCCCCACCCCCCCACCAACTTCAACCCTAAAAAGCAATACAGCCATGATTCTGCAGAATAAAACTTCCAGACCCTGCACAGTGAGCTCTCCACTAAATTCTGCTCTGGTCCTTTCATCACCAGTGTACTCAGTGGAGTCACCCACCTAACAGCAACCCACCCCCCACCCCCCACCTTCAACCTGGCATGCAAAGAATTTGTGCTTCCATAGAATAAAACTTCTTCCAAATCATGTAAACACCTTGCACAGTGAGCTTTCCACTCTGCTTCTGTCCTAAATACATCAGTGTACTCAGTGGGACCTAACAGACCTAACCCCACCAGCCTCCCACCACCCACCCCCCCCCACCCCCCACCCCTCCAGTCTTTTCAACATGGCAAGCAACACAGTCGTGTTTCTGTAGAATAAAACTGTTTTTCCACAACACAAATTCACCTTGCACAGTAAGCTTGGCGCTGCTGCTTTTGTCCTTAATCACCACAGTGTACTCAGCAGTGTCATCCAGCTGAGCTTCCTTGAGCACCAGGCGGTGAACCTTGCCCTCCATCTCTATGGAAACGGCGTCTGAGGGCTGGAGTTCAACGCCGTTCTTGAACCACTTGGCAGGGACCGCTGGACTCGGTGACCTCGCAGAAGAAGGTGACAGTCTCACCCTCTTTGCAGATCTGCTCTGACAGTGGGATGGTGAACTCCAGTGGGCTTCTGTCGTGGAAGGAGGAACAGATTTTGATTTATTTGATGGATTGTGTGTGAAACCAGTGTGCTCGAGGGCCTGTAAAACTTTCTTTACTCATGCACAGACAGAGATAAACACACATGCACCTCCCCCCCAACCCCCCCACACACATGCTTTTATTGTAAACAGAAATAGTCCTCAACATGCCTTTTTTTTTCTTTCTTTTTTGAGGCGAGAAGTTTGAGACAAACAGACAGAGTGGCATCCTCTTGAGAATTTCCAATATGCTAACTTTGGTTTCGACAGGTACAGTGATTTTAAAATCCTTTCCGTACATTTTTGTTGCAGTTGTTGTTCTCTTACAGCAAATTCCTGTTAAGAAGTCATTCTGATGATCTGGAGCAGGTTCCATCATAGTAGAAAACAGCAAAACAGCAACAGCAAAAACAGGCACAAGCAAACAAAGAAACAGACGTGCCTGGGTGGACACACACACTCACCTTCACGCAGCATGCAGCCAGTCATGCGGCGACTGCCTATCACCACAACATAGTCATCATAATCCTCCACACTCAGCTCATGCACAATCAGTTTGTGAGTGCAGCCATCATCAACAATCTCGTACTTGCGAGAGGGGTACAGTTTCTTGTCACCGCGATACCACGACACACGCAAATTGACTTTGGAAACAGTGCAAATAAAGGCAGCAACAGACTGGGTGTCCACAGTGAAACGTTTGACGGAGAGGTTGAGATTAAGGGGTAGCTCTGCAAGGCAAACGTTAGTAGGCATGGACAAAATCAAACTCCATGATGCATTGGTCAGCATTCATACTACTAAGCCTACAGCTAACATAGTTGGCTGCAGAGAATCAACTTGCATTCTCTAAGCAAACAAGACAATGCATTTTGATCTAGTCCTCAATTATATACAGGGAAAACAGTATGATAAATTGAGGGATGGATTTCAGATAAATAAGTTTTGAAATCTATATTGGTGCTGTGAAAAAAGCAGTATGATAAACTGAGGGATGGATTTCAGATAAATAAGTTTTGAAATCTATACTGGTGCTGTAAAAAAAGCAGACTGTGATATATGTGTCAAAATTCATGGGTCACATACATTCAGTATGCAACTGCATGAATTTGTCATCAACAACAAAGCTAAAATCTCCTAAACTTCCAAAATCTAACATGTGGATATCTTAGGAAACAACCACACTGTTTCTACTTTAAGGGAGTATAAACAGAAAAGAAGATATATCTCATTCAAAGAAAGATTAACAGGCCTTTATTTTTAAATATTAAAAGAATAGCATTACAATTATAGGTGTTCTGAACAAATCTCTTCGCGCGAATAGAGAAGAAAAGAAAAACACCTGATGTTCAGCAACAACAACAAAAAGTGGGTTTAGAAAATAACTGTACTTACATGAAGCTGCACAATGCTACAGGGTACAAGTAAAGCCAAGGGTGACATCCAACACCATGCAGATACAGCCTGGCATGCTCCCAATTTCATGCAATCTGGTTAAGCTTTCAGCGCTGTTTAGTAAGGAGGCGAACACTACATAAAACTTACCAAAAAGAACTTAACTGAGAGGAGTGAGTATAAGTAAGGAGCTTTAAACTGTGTTTTACGCCCAGTCGGCCAGTATGGTTTCTATCAGGGCAAATTAATCAGAGGAGCTCAGTTGATTCACATTCGAAAGGGAAAAGAAAAAGAAAAAGAAAAAATCTTAAAGGGGACACCAAGCAAAGATGTAAGTTGGCCTGAGAACACAGAAAATGAGCAAATCTTTCCATTTGCAGGCTTTGTACAGTTGTTCTATCAATATTTAAGCAACAGAAGTACTTTGCTTTAAATTTGAGCTCCTCAGGGTACAGCCACGTTAGTTCACCCTTTACTGATGAAGAGCAGAAAAGGGTTGGCTCAATCATGACATGGTCAACACTTCTTCCACACACGTCAGTCTTAACTGTACACAGCATTACACAGACAGACTGCATTTGAAACTTTTAAATACCAATTTTTAAGAACAGACCACAAATCAACTGATAAACTTTTGTTTGAATTTGTTTTCCATTTCTACTGACAGGGCTCTTGATGCTTCTTTTATTTGGGGTCCCCTTTAATATCGTTTGTCAAACTCTCTTGAAAATCTTGACTAAATCAAGGCTATCAAAACTGGGACAAATGTGTGATGCTTAATGGGTGTAATCATCTCATAAAGCTTGAAAAATGTTGCTTACATAGTCTCCTTAAAAATGCCAGTGTTCAAGTTTCTGCCATGGCTGGCCAGATCAACACTCATCATTATATAGACTATAGACATCTATAGTTTTTCATGCAAGTCAAAAATCAACTTAAAAAAAAAATAAATGCATTGCGACAAAACCTGCCAAGACAATGCAAAATGTTCACCTAAGATCAAATTTCAACAACAGACAGAAGCAATTTCTGGAATCAAAGTCTAGAAAGATGCCACTGTTTGGTAGAAAATATATATGGTGTTACTTGTCCATTTTATTCTCCAGGAGGTTTACTGTAAGACTGAACATAATCTTCCAAATAAATACTATAACCAAACTATAATAGCTAAAATAAGAATTGTGTACAAGGCACAGGAAGAGCCTAGGCACAGGCAGGTGTGACTACACTAAAAAGACTACATTAAAAAAAGGAAAAAACAGAAAGAAAAAAGAGTAAGAATGTGACTTCAATCAAGAAAGGCTAAAGCCAAATCTGACTGAGTGTTAATCTTTGGAAAACATATAGTTGTAGTTGTATGCTCTTTGACCTGACCAAGGCAACATTTTGGAATTCAGTAGTCTTAGTTTCAGAATGTGAAAGTCACCTGATCTGACTTGACTGTCACAGGAGAAGTACCTTCTGTGGTGTTTATGTACCTTGTACTTACTCACATGCCAGACAGGTGAGAGTAGTTACCACAGGTGATTCAGGTCTTTGTTGCTGCGTTCAGAAAATGTCTTCTGAGCGCTTAGTAACTTCTTTCATTTGTTGATCTAACTGTAGCCTTTGTTGATCTGTTTGTACTTCATTTCTCTTCCCAGTTCTTTGTTTCTTTTTTGACTTTCTTTGGAGGAATATGCTTGTACATGACGATTATAAAAGATAGTAATAAACGCAAGAAAAGTAGAGAAGCACTTTTGCTACTGAAGTGAAAGCAGATCATCTCAAGGTGACAATTAAATGAAGCAACAGAAGACCATATCCAAACTACCAGCATCCCCAAAAAGCAAATGTTTTACACTCTGCATCATTACACACTATAGTCCTTGTATTTACAGGTATCATTTGACACGACGATCAGTCTGAAATACCACCTCAGCGTCATGATTAATTTACGGAAGATACACTGTGGGAAATTTGAACAAAAACAAAACACCAATAAACATCACATTTCTGCACTTTATTTCCTCGACAATCATGGCCAACAAACACAAAAAGCTATGCTGTATCTGATACTGCGTTATTGGTTAGCACACACTGAGACACATATCCTCACACATTAGGCTTGGGGGAACAAATACCCAAACAAACAATGAACACTTCCAACGTTTTACAAAATCATTACGCACAAAAAATAACATGTAAATAAAATGTCAATCCTGGATACACATGGAAGGGACCCAAATATGCATGCCACAACAAAACAAGATCACAATCCTCATTCTGCTGGTTCTTCCTTTGACACTCCTTACTTGGTCACACTTTTTGCTACGGAAACAGTATGAAATCAAATCTGACAAATGTTTATGGTGACAAAATGGGTTGTGGATTACAGATTATGAAGAATAAATAAACATGAAGCGTATAGAATTATGTCAAAAGCTTCCAAGACCTCTCTGGAATGTCAGGGAAGTATTTCTGTCAAAACTTTCCAAGACCTCTTTGGAATGTCAGAGAATGGAACCAACACATTTTTTTCTCTCCTGCAACTACGACTATTTCTCATTGTGCCCACACATACATCAGCCAACGCATCATACAGAACAGGTCCGCCTCATTATAATGCCAGTGCTAAACTAAGCACATTAAGACTGTGCTTCACAAGGTCAATAAATGACCATAGAAGAAGAAAATTTTGGCCAGACTATATGCTTCAATCAGCACGGTATCCAAAATCTCATTACAAAATAAGTGCATTGTATTGAAGAGGACCTGTCTACAGTTCCGTTTTAGATATCACAGGCTTACACCAAAAGCATCAACACAACAGACATTTGCATAACATATTCCAATTAAGAGTATTTTTTTCTGACATTGCTGGACAATTCCACCATAAAAAATGACAACTACCGCTACTACGCCAATCTGTTTTTCTGTCATGCACAGTGTTTTTCTATCATGCGCAGTGCAACACTATCACAACACCCATGACAAACTGCTTGAGTAAGTGCAGTGGAATGCAGCTATAACTCAAACAAGACAAGCATTTCAAAACTGCCTGCACACTGTGAGAGGAAAACAAGACACTGCGGTGGTAAATAAAGCAGGCACGCAGGCAAAGTGTGCATGTGACATGCTTGTTGTCCACTCATTCCACATTATTAAAAATCCCCCCCCCCCAAAAAATCAAGCAGAAATCAACCATATCTGTGACACGAACAAAATGTTTACATTATTAAAGAAAAGAACAAGTTTTGTTCACTTGGCAAACAACAACAAAATGAAAAAGAAAAAAAGAGTAAGTAATCTCCGAACTATAATGCGTAGCTTTCATAGACATTTTCTTCTCTGTATAGTTTCAAAGTATCACAGATTCTTTCTTGCCAAGAAAACAAAAAGAGGAAGAAAACACAAAAAGAAAAAGAAAATGGTGCAGTGTGAAACAATCCGCACAAATAGGTGGAAAAAAAATGAGAGAAAAACTATCGCCAAAAAAGTTAAAGAAGATTATTAAAGTTCTAAAAAATCTACTCATCTCAATTCAGTCTAAAATTAAAATCAAACAAATGAAGCAGACAGCAAAAAAACAACAACCCAGATCCGGCATCAGCAGGATTTCCCAGCATGCTGAGGGATACAATGACCAACATCAGACAAAAAACTCACCATCGAGGTGCAGGCGGGCAGAGCTCTTCCTGTCACCGACAACAACAGAGTACTCAGCCACATCGCCTTGGTCAACATCCTTGATGATGAGTGTGTGGCTGCGGCCATCCTGCTCCATGATATGCTTGTTGCTGGGGGTCAGGGGCTGGTTGTCCTTGAGCCAGGTCACAGTGACATCGTCCTTGTTCACCTGGCATTGGAAGTAGGCCATCTTGTGCTCCTCTGTCCTCACCTCACTCAGCTCCGCCATGAAGTCCACCGGCACTTCTGGGAAACCATCCCACATCCAAGGTCAAGGTCACACATCAAAATCAAACTGTGCAGAGTGATGTCATGGTTATGCATAAGAAAAGACCATACTTTCATCGCTTTAGGCAAATGAGATGCTACGCTGCATTACGTACAAAATACAAAAAGTGCAAACAGCAAGCAGCAGGGCTGTCATGTGCAATACAGCGACAACAAGAAAAGTTTTCATTGATAAGCTACCAGTGTGCGTATACAGTTCACAGCCTTTTCCTCAAGCATCCCCTCTCACCTTCCCCTCCATCCACCCCCCTCCACCCCACCCTCCACCCCCCCAAAATGATAATAAAGCCATCAAAAGTGCCTGTACCCTGACTCCCCAGCCTAGCTGCACACCAAATTATAAATGAACAAACATCATACAGCAGGTCTGCAGAAGTTGAAACCTTTTACTAGCCCAATGTATTTTTGCAAGTCTTTTTTTTCCCCTCCATTATTCCATTTTACATCCAGCCTCATTCTAAAAATAAATAAATTTCTCTTTCAGTTTTCTTCCAAATTCAAATGGGACAACACTTCGTTGCAGACAACACTGCTCCAATTTCTCTACTCTGCTGATCAAAAAATATTTTACAGCATCATCACAAAAGGCAAAATTACAACTCGCCTGACAGGCGAGTGGATTCTGGTCCTGACTCACCCCGAGGCTTTTGTACCTGTCTTGGGAGCCCAGGCAAGTGTATGTCTCCTGCGCTAGTAAAGCATGCACAAAGGATGAACATTCAGAAACGACAAAGCATCACACAGTTCAGAGCAGGCTACAAAAATGCTGCGGCGCCTCACCGTGCACTGTGAGGGTGGCAGTGGTGGATTTGTCCTCCACTTTGGCAGTGATGTCCCCTGCATCTGGCAGGATGGTGTCTGTGATGATCAGGCGGTGTACAGTGCCCTCACGCACAATGTTGTAGCGGCGGTTGTCGCTGATCTCACGCCCCTCGTGGAACCACTTGGCAGTGGTGTTGTCTATGTTCAGCTCACACTCAAAGATGGCAGCCTCGCCCTCGTTGACCTCCTGGTTCTGCAGGGGTCGGATGAATTCTGGTGGCAGCTCTGTTGAAGAGTGCAGTTGCATGGATTGAAGCAACAATGCTAGCATTATTTTGTACAGTCTGACTCAATGCTGACGAAAGATAACAAGCAAAGGCAGAGCATGCTAAATAATGTAGATATAAGCCTAATTTGGAAACACAGCAAACGCAAGATCTCAATATGTCAAGTAGTTGTTCACAAAATCACCAAGCCCTGACCCACCTCTGATGAAGAGAGATGCTGAGGTCTTCTTGCCCTCAACCTGCACAGTGATGAGGCCCTCATCATCAACGGAGCAGTCATGGATCAGCAGCTTGTGTTTGCAACCCTCTTTGATGAACTGGACACGCTTGCTTTCTTTGAGCTCCACCTCATCCAGGAACCACTTGACCTTGTCAACATCCTTCGACAGCTCGCACACAAACTCTGCTGTTTCTGTTTCCATGACGCTGACGTCGTTGAGAGGGACAGTAAAGTCAACGGGCAGCTCTTGGACTTCCAGCGTGGCCACGGAAGAAACATCTGCAGCCTTGGCCGTGATCTGGCCTGAGTCCTCCACGATGACGTCCCTGATGATGAGTCTGTGTTGCAAAGGTCCATCCTTGATGATCTCAATACCATCTCCAGGCTGGAGCTCTTCATCATCCAGGAACCACTGGACTTTGTCCACCTCCTTGTTCAGCTCACAGGTGAACTCCACAGTGGATTTCTCAAACACAGTCTGGTCCTTGAGTGGCACAGTGAACTCCACAGCAATCTCCTCCACAGTGAACTTGGCTGTGGAGTCCTTGTCACCGATTTTGATGGTGACAGTTCCAGCATCCACAGGGGCAGAGTCTTTGATGACCAGTTTCAGGATGGTTCCATCGACAATGAAATGGAACTTCTCATCCTCTTCAATTTCCTTGTTGTTGATGAACCAGTGAACTTTGCTCTTGTCAACGGGAAGGGTGAGGGTGCATTCGAACTCAGCCGTGTTGCCTTCCTTCACAGTCACATCATTTAGCTGTACGTTGAAGTCAGCAGAGACTTCTGGCAAACAGAAAGGGGAGCCCGCATCAACAGAATGTACACAAACATTACCGCAAATAAATGAACAAAACACAAGGTACACAAACGTTAATGCAAAATAAATAAATGAACCAAACATCCACAGAGCAACCATCCTGATTTATTTATTTTTTGCCACCTGTGACTTTTTCCATACATGACTTAACTTTTTCCATACATTGTCTTGAAGACAATGAAACCTATTCCCTCCTCCCTACCCCTCCCAACCTCCCCATTCTCTGATTTTTTTTCCCTTAAGTCACCTGCTAAACTGTTAACAATACCAATTCAACAGAATGTCCTAAAACAATAAATAAATAAAAATATTAAAACAAATATGCAGAAGAAAATAAGCCAACAACAAAAATAAATCCATAAACAAAAGAAGGTTCTGTGTGCTTGTCTCAATGCGTCTGTAGCATTTGCATAATGTGCATTTGTTCCAAATGTTGTTACTAATTATAAAGTGCAGTGAGCTCCTGAGAGAAAGGAGGCTTTGTAAAGGCAGTTAAGTCACTATTAAAAAGTCAAGCCAAAAAACAAACCTTCCACGGCCAGCTTGGCACTGGACTTGTTGTCACCAATCACCACTGTGACTTCACAGTTGTCGTCTGGTGACAGGTTGTGGATAGTGAGAGTGTGGTCAAAGCCATCGGAGCCAATCTGGTACTTATCAGATGGGCTGATGGGTTTGCCATTGATGAACCACTGAACAGGCAACTCGTCTTCATTTGTGCTGCAGGTGAAGGTGGCGCTGCTGTTCTCTTTGCCTTCTGTGTCCGTCAGGTGGGCCGTGAAGTCTGCAGGGACAGCTGCTCAAGAGAAAACAAAAAACACTGCATGCCACATCCACATGTGAATTATGAGTTACACAAGGCATACAGCTAGTATCCAAAGTGCTTGGCAGCAAAATTAAAACTAGTAAAGACAAAAAGCCTACATTTTCATTGAAGTAAATTTTGTTATCTTTTTTTTAATTTCAGACAATCAACAATAGTAACAAATGGAAAGAAGACAAGAAAAAAAAATGCAAAGACTGATTGCAAAAAGCATAATAAGAATTTTACAGTATGCACATGTCAATTTACTTAGACCACATTCAATCCAACACATCAGCAAAGCCATCTCAAAACATGTCAAATGTAACAACAAACAGAGCTTCTATTTGTATTTTTACAGTGCAACCTTCTTTAACCACAAACAACAAAACTAGAAGAAGAAAAAAAAAGAGAATACTGACGCTCAACAGTGAGGTTGGCCTCCGTGACAATGTCCCCGTAAGCGCAGGACACAGGGCCAGCATCTTTGGGTCGGCACTTGCTGATCAGCAAAGTGTGTTTCTTGCCATCAGCTGCGACAGCATACTTGGGGCTGGGCTCAATCTCCTCATCCTTAACACGCCATGTGATGTTGACGTTGGCGATGGACAGCTCACACTCAAACTTGGCAGCTTCCCGCTCCTTCACGTGGGTGTCCTCCAGAGGAACAACCCACTGCCACTGAGGAAGGAGAGGGGTGAGTCAGCACAGTCACAGGAGCTGATACACTCTTAAAGAAACATTATGGTGTCCCGTCTTGTAAGAGCCAACAGCACTTACAAAGACATAAGGATATGCTCATTTCATCTCACACACACACACACACACACACACACACACACACACACACAAATGTGTGTACAGATAAAGAAGAAGAAGAAGAAAGACCATTATGTTCTGGATTTCAAGAAAATTGTATGGCAATTTGAATGTAAAGAGGAAGTACAAGCACATATTTATATGCACCATCCGTCAAACTGGTTCTTTTGCTTTGGGAGGGTGGGAGGGGGGGTTGCCTATTTTTCCTGGAGTGCAGCTGACTGCACAAGAACAGTTTCAAGCAGCTGTTACCTCACCATGAGCAGAGCCAGTGAAAGAAATGTTTGGTTTGAAATTCTCTGAGATTACCTTGGCTCTGGGTATGATCAGAGTTCTCTCCTCCAGCTCTTCCTCATCACGTGTTTTCATGGGCCGCACGTAGCCAGTCCTCTCCTCCTCCTCTTCTGCCGGAGGCACAGCAGCCGTTGGTCTGGAACGCTCAAACGTCTCCAGTTCCTCATGTTCTCGGGGTGCCATCTCAAAATGAACTGGTTGAGCCGATTCAAGCTGAAACAAATTTCAACAAAAAGGCCAACGTGTTAAATTACTGGGTGGCACTCTCTACAGAAACATGCACTTTTGACAATGTATTTAACTGTATTTGCTACTAATTACTGTGTGGCTACAGTTTGATCATAATAATCAGTTCACAAGTAACTAAAAGAATAGTCAAACAAAATTCCACAAAGGGCTGGTTTTACTCGATTGACACTGAAATGAACTGGATTCTATATGCTTTGATATTATCCGTCTCCTTTCTGGTGTCCCTATCAAAGAATCACACCAAGGTCAAGACAACACAACACGACTACCTACCTCGGGTCTTTCTCGCTTCTCTCCCGGGTGATACTCAAGGCGTTCAATCTCGGGGGAGGAGGGTTTGGGTTTGACTTCAGGCGATGGGGACTTCTGCTCCTCCCCTTCCACATGCTTCAGCTTAACATCCCATGCCGCCTCTTCTTCCTTGGCCGCACGCTGGACCTCTCTGTTGCACAAAGCAATACAATGCCATACACAATGCAACATAATACAATGCAGTACAATCATCTTGTCATGTGTCAAGCTGAGTGGTGCACCAGCAACATACTCTTGTTTCCAGTTCATTCACATTCTTATTTTCGTACACTGTCCACAGTTACACAGCTACTGAACGGTCAAAACAACAGTACATTTCAGCTGGGTTTATAGAGATATGTTCTTGGTCCGAGGCGGCAACATGTTTATAAAGAGGTGCTCTTGGACTAACAGCACTGTTGCCTTTCAAGTGTTCACACTGCAGCTTTTGAGAGAGGTGTTCACTGATTCCAAGCAGCATGCTGACTGGCATCATGACCTCTGACTTCACACTACAGAGAGGGTCTCTTTAATCAGAGGTACCAGCTAGTGCCTTGTCCTGACCTGTGTTTGAGCTGTGATTTCCAGTCGACCACCTCCTCCATTTTGTCAGTCACCATCAGTGAAGCTGGAGCCTGTTCAGAGCCGTGTTCGTTGGTGGCCGTCACCGTGTAGGTGCCTGCGTCCTTGGGCTTGATGTCGCTGATGCACAGGATGTGCTCCTTGGTGTTCTCGTCAAAGTAAACCTTGTTACGGCCGCCATCCTGGAGCTTCATCCACTTGCCCTTTGACCACTCCACCTTGGGGGTGGGCTCACCATCCACAATGCAGTGGAACTCTGCCTGGTGACCTGGTGACAGGGCAGACACAGGGACAGTGAAGGCTATGGCACAATCAAAGTGACAGTGAAGAGTCGACCTAATGCCAGCATGTGCCATGCTTGAAATCAACTTAAAATCACAAGGGAAGCATCAAGTATGAACATGTGCAGTGTCCCATTTAAAACTGTATGATATGAAGTGAGACATCAGTGCAGGGAGAGCAAGTCACATGTTGATGTGAATTAGATGTGAATTAGATGCAGAACCTGAACATGCAAAACCCGACTCATTTGCATGAATAAGTAAAAATATGCACAATTACCAGGCATATGTTGCTTCCCTAGGCAATGCATGTACAGTTTGTGGTACCCATGACAAATGACCACACTGATGAGAGAGCATTCTCTATTTGTTTAAAAAAACACTGCTGTTTTTTTTAAAACCTTTCCCCTTCATATTTTCGTGCCAATGCACTCCCAACACCCACCCCACCCCCACCCCACCCCAGTTTTAAAACCATTGCTGACTGACTTTTCAGGTGGCCTTCAAAGAGAGGTTCCACTGTATTCTCCAAATTGCACCACAGAGTGAACCTCTACAGTTCAAAACAGGAACACCATGCACTCAGACAAAGAAACGAGCCTGCCATTCTTTACCTTCCAGCACCGTGCACTTGAGCGGCGCTTCCACAAAGGTGGGAGGGCGGCCACGGACCTCCAGTGTGGCAGTGCAGAGCACCTCTCCTCCATTGTTCTTGGCAATGGCCTGGATCTCACCCTGCATGCTGGGCACAGCATCCCTGATCAGCAGGGTGTATGTGCCTTGCTTGGGGTTCACCTCAAAGCGGATGTTCTCACCTGCCTGCAGCTCCACGCCATTGAGAAGCCTGCGTGACAAAGGACAGGCAAACCTCTCTGTTTGGGATCGGTAAAACTGTCTCTTTGGGGTTGCTGCTGGTAATCTTTTATTGTTGTAGTCTGTCACCGGATTGGTGCCTGGCAATTTATTCCAGATCAACTGGAATCAATGACACAATAAGGACTGGTGCCTGGCAATTTATTCCAGATAACTGGAATCAATGACACAATAAGGATTGGTGCCTGGCAATTTATTCCAGATAACTGGAATCAATGACACAATAAGGATTGGTGCCTGGCAATTTATTCCAGATAACTGGAATCAATGACACAATAAGGATTGGTGCCTGGCAATTTATTCCAGATAACTGGAATCAATGACGCAATAAAGATTACTAACTCCTACACTAAACATGCCTTTTGACAAAGATATAAGAGCAGACTAGAAGAGCCGATGACAAAGGTACACAGTCTTTTCTGTCAATGATAATATCAGTCCCACAGAATGTCTGGGTTCTTCAGGACTCTCCCATGACATCTGAATGCAAGAATTTAACACTATTAACAGGGGCAATCTTGCACATATTGAAACATCCCTCCCCTGTCTAACTACACTGCACTAGACTCTCATGGGGCATTGTATTGTCAAGGTTTCCTGCACCACTCACCATGTGATTTCTGGCATGGGAACACCCTGCACCTGGCACTCAAACTTGGCCACACCCCCTTCTGGTACCAGTGTGTCTGACAGCTTGCGCTTGAAGGCTGGTTTCTTTACAGCTGGAGAGCAAAGCAGAAATATGTTAGAAACAAAGTAAGTAAATAACAGACAAATTACTACAAAAGGAAGATAATACCACCACCTTAAAAGAAAGTGTGTGTCTACAAACTAGATTACAGCACTGAAGGCACAAAAAGAAATGTACACACACTCACAGAGGTGGGGGGAAAATAAAACACGCAATTATCCAGAGATAGAAGCATATACACCGCGCACACACACACACACACACACACACACACACACACACACACACACACACACACACACACGCATGCAATCTATAGACCTACAAGCAGAGAAAGACAAAAACACACATTTACAGCAATCAAAACAAAACAAACAAACAAATCACACTTACAACAATCAAAATAAAAATACCCATTCACAACAATCAAAACAAAATCACACATTCAGAACAATCCACAAACAAAATTGAACATCTACAACAATCAAAGTCTGGTTGTTCCACAGGTATCATTCTATTGTCATAGCATCCATTATACTTATGTAAAACTGATCAGAATGCTCTATCCCTTTTTTATTTTCTTCATCCCAAAGCATCGTATTATTACACTGCAGTCATCCTGCCTGACCAGCCTTGCCTACCTACAAATGACTTTGAGACACCCACTGCTAGAGAGCTGCCCTGAGGGGTTCTGAGTTCTTAATGCCAAAGCATTATATTACACTGAACTCATCCTGAATATCCAAGCCTAGCCTGGCTGCCCAAGGGAAACAACTCTAAGAGCCCTTACGGATGACTTTGAGACGGCCATTGCAGGAGAGCTGCCCTGATGGGTTCTGAGCGCGGGCAGTGAAGAGTCCAGCATTGTCAAGCGTGCAGTGCTCCAGCACCAGAGTGTGCTTCTCTCCATCCACCTCCATGTGGATGTTCTCTGTAGCCTGCAGCTCTTGGTCGCCCTTCAGCCTGTAAGCACAGCAGCATATAAATGGGTGTTAGGTCTGGTAGGTGTCTGTCTCCCTTTTGCTGCCCTGTGAATGTTATCTGCAGCTCTTGGTCACCATTCAGCCTGTAAGCACAGCAGCAAATAAATGGGTGTTAGGTCTGGTAGGTGTCTGTCTCCCTTTTGCTGCCCTGTGAATGTTATCTGCAGCTCTTGGTCACCATTCAGCCTGTAAGCACAGCAGCAAATAAATGGGTGTTAGGTCTGGTAGGTGTCTGTCTCCCTTTTGCTGCCCTGTGAATGTTATCTGCAGCTCTTGGTCACCATTCAGCCTGTAAGCACAGCAGCAAATAAATGGGTGTTAGGTCTGGTAGGTGTCTGTCTCCCTTTTGCTGCCCTGTGAATGTTATCTGCAGCTCTTGGTCGCCCTTCAGCCTGTAAGCACAGCAGCAAACAAATGGGTGTTAGGTCTGGTAGGTGTCTGTCTCCGTTTCATTGCCCTGTGGATGTTATCTGCAGCTCTTGGTCACCATTCAGCCTGTAAGCACAGCAGCAAACAAATGGGTGTTAGGTCTGGTAGGTGTCTGTCTCCGTTTCATTGCCCTGTGGATGTTATCTGCAGCTCTTGGTCACCATTCAGCCTGTAAGCACAGCAGCAAACAAATGGGTGTTAGGTCTGGTAGGTGTCTGTCTCCGTTTCATTGCCCTGTGAATGTTATCTGCAGCCTGCCCTTTCTGGTCTCCCGTCAGCTTGTACCTAAAGCGCAACAAACCAGGACCAGGCCACCCCGGTGTTAATCTCCCTGTCCAGCACCATATGTTGTTTTGCCCCTGTGAACATCATCTGCAGCCTGCAGTTCTTGGTTGACCTCAGCCTGTAACCATAGTGCAACAAACCAGGATTAGGTCTCCCAAGTGTTAATTTCCCTCTTCACCTCCATGTGGATGTTGTCAGTGGACAGTAGCTACCGGTCACCCTTCAGCCTGTAACCACATCATGACAAAACAGGATCAGGCCTCCCAGGTGTCAGTCTGCCTGTCCGTCTCTAGTGTGGGTGTTGTCAGTGGACAGTAGCTACCGGTCACCCTTCAGCGTGTAACTACAGCACAGCAAACCAGGACTGGGTCTCCCAGGTGCAGTCTCCCTCTCCACCTCCATGCAAATGTCATCAGCAGCCTTAATGCAGCTCTTAATTCAGCCCGTCAAATGCTAACCCCACATGCACAGCAAATAACTAGGATTAGGTCTGCAAGGCACTTCAACCGGTAATCATTGCAACAATCCAGAACTAAGCCTGCAAGGCATCAGTCTTTCTGCTGGTGTGCCAATCTCCATGCAAATATCATCAGAGGCCTTTAGCACTTGGTCATCTTAAGCTTTCAGCCTGTCAATATTCAAAGTAGGTTGTTGCAACAGTGATGAATTCTGAACAAAGGACTATAAGCAGATGGTAACTGACTCTGCTCAACTTGGACTTAAAATACTGATCACCAGAAAGAAGGCCAGTGCAGATAATACAATATACACACTGTATGTCCAACACCTCATACAGAATATCTGGGGTGCAGGGATGGAGGGGGTGGGGGTGGTGGTACAAAGAGTCATAATAAACAAATATACAAGAACTATACTGTTTATCAAAGAACATCCAAACTGACCAAGTGACGTGTGGCTTGGGCTTGCCAGTGACTTGCACTTCCATTCTGATGGTCTCTGTTTCCACCACTTCGTATGTCTCCAGCTTCTTCACAAATTTGGGGGGCTCTCTCTTCTCTGTGAATCCAAGCATAATAAGCAATATTATATGTATTTTCAAAACAGATCTGAAAAGTGTAATATAATACATGTATAAAAGAAAATACTTTTTAAAAAATCCCCCCCCCCCCCCACCCCTCAAAAAAAAAGAAGAAGAAAAAAAAAGAAGAGGAAAACATCAGCTGGACAACCCTGCATAATTTTCAGTACAAAAATCAGCAAAGATTATGGCATGGACATAAATCTAATCCTCCAGTGAGAAAAGTGTAACAACACAATTTATAATGAAAACCAACAAATCAGCTTTGCCAGAGAGCATGCATACAAGAGCAGTCACTAACCCACAACACAGTGAGAAAAGTTTAACAACGCAACTTATAATGTGAGAAAAGTGTAACAATATAACTTATAATGTCACCTTTGCCAGAAGAGCATGTATACAAGAAAAGTCAATGAGACAGTGTTAAAAGTCATGGCTGCAGATAAACCAAGGCAGCAAATGTCCAAAACCCTTCTTTTTTTTAAAACAAGCAATAATGAGGCTTATAACAAGTATGGGACAAGTATGAGGAAGAGGGAGAAAGCAATCAACCATATTTACAAACTAGAAGAATGAATGGTTAAAAAATTAAAATGAAAAAAGCCTCTACACAGAAAGTAGCTTAGCCTAAAATACAAAACATTAATTTTACACAACCATCCTACCATGATAGACACTCACCCTCAATGACCAGTTTGGCCTCAGTGCTGGCTTCGCCAGCTTTGTTGGTAGCCACGGCCTTGACCCTGCCAGCATCCTCGACCTGAGTGGTCTCCAAAGAGAGGCTGTGGGTGACGTCAGCAAAACTGACCCGTTCATCGACATGGAAACGTAGGCCAGCCTCCACTGGCTGCTCATTGATGAACCTGGGGAAACAAAAATTGGGCAACTACTGCAAAACTGGTCTGACGTAGTTCATGTTGCTGAAGGCAGAAAATCGAAAAGCTGAAACTATGAAATATAGCCAAACTATTTTTATTTTTTTCTCTCTCTCTCTCTCCTTCAGTGCATAAAGATGACAGTGAAATGACAATGTAGTAGATGTGATACCACAAGACTGGAGGCCAGCACATTTGAAATGTACCTCTGGTGGAGTTTATGTACCTTGTGTTTACTCGCATGCCAGGTGAGAGTTACCGTAGGTGACGCAGGTCTTTGTTGTTGTGTTTGTATGATGTCTTTCGAGCACTAATTAACTCCTTTGTGTTTTGATTCATTTTAAATGTTTTTGTTGTTGTTGTTTTTCTCCCTTCTTCTGTCCTAGTGTTGGTCTGACTGTTGAGAGAGAAAGTCCTGCACAAGGGCAACTTAAAGGCTAAGATTCAATTCAGATTGGCCGCAGGTTTATATCAACTTCCAGAAAAATGAGCGAAGCAACAATGACCATACCAAAAGGGGCAAAATGAATGAAGCTGAACAGTGTGCTGTGTGGAAGGTGTGGTTAATAAAGAATTAAAATCCTGCTGCAGTACTGACCATTCAACCTGTGGCTGGGGCAGGCCCTTGACGGCACACTCAAACCTGACAGGCCGTCCTTCCCGGCACTCGCGGTCAAGCAGCTGTCGCGTGAATACCGGAGCCTCTGACTTGCCTGAATAGCCAACAAAAACACAGAGCTCTCAACAGTGGCTACATAATCAACACGGTATCAAACCATTATTTTGTATTTCTGAATAACCTGTGTTGCCATATCATTATGAAGAGTCTCACCACTTGATTCTAATGAAAGCAGAGCACACTCTCAACAGTGATTGCATAAATCTGAACACTATTTTGTATACATATATTTCTGAATGACCAACGTCAGTCTGTGCAGCTCTCACTGCAAGGAGTCTCTGACCTTCGCCTGTGATGAAGACAACTGAAGCACTCAAGAATGGCTGTATAATCAGCACAATCAAAACGCTAGTCTTTGTTTCGGAATGACCAGTGTCAATTTGCGCAGTCCTCGATCATGACAAAGAGCCTCTGACCATCACCTGTGAAAGAGACAAAGCACTCTAGAGAGGCTGCATAATTGGCTTAATGAAAATGCTGCCACTGCACAGACCGCAAACGGTCTCACCTTCAACAGTGATGAAAGCAGAGCACTTGTCAGTGCCGGCGCAGTTGGTGGCCACGCAGGTGTACGTCCCCTCCTGGTTCATCTTGGCGCTGCTGATCTTCAGCTTGACGTTCTCATCATCGTGCCATGTTTTCATGTTGGGAGACAGGACAAGTTCACGCCCGTTCCTAAACAACGAGCCAAGAAATAACACTGCAGCATGATGGGTATATGCATGCACTGCAAATCACCATTCACAACGATTTCTCGTGTTGGGAGACAGGACAAGTTACCGCCCGTTCCTAAACAACGAGCCAAGAAATAACACTGCAGCATGATGGGTATATGCATGCACTGCAAATCACCATTCACAACAACCATTCTTCAGTGACTGAGTGAGCTTGGTGTCTCGGGACTTGATGCTTTGAAGCCTACTGATGATGGATGCTGCTTGTATAAAAGGGCAAAGTATGACATCGCTACACCTATTTCTGTGCCAGAAACACTGTCATCATACTGTATCAAATATGATGTTATCTGTGTAACTGAATGGTCAAGCTACATAAAAATGATGGGGCAAACTGCTGAATCACATGGAGGAGAAATAAGACAGAAGAGAGGCCTGTAAAGGTGAATGGTTGAACCTGTAGGATGTGGAGATGAGTTCTTATCACCTTATCCCCAAAGAGTGCCAGTAAACATTTTGAAGTCTTATAAAAATCCTGGTGAATGACCCTTTCAAGAAAAAGAAACAACCCGAAGCAGCCTTATAAATCCCCAATTTCCAGCCCCAAGTTGTGAAGTGTTGACCAAGGCCAAGTCCATCATAAAGGCCTGAAAAACTTACACAAGCCATGTGACCTCAGGACGGGGCAGCCCAGTCACTTTGCACGTCAATTGCAGCGACTGCTCCTCCATCACCGTCTGCACACAAGCATATAGGTATCTCAACTGTCTGTGTGGCAGTCAATCCAGAAAGGTCACCAAAAAGTACCCTTATTATTCCACTTGTTAAACTTCTTCAGACTGCATCTAATTACCGTTGTTCAGATTTAACAGTGCAGCAAAAAAAAAAAAAAAGAGAAAAAAAGAAAGAAAATACGCATCCTAAGACTGCTGATGACTGCTTTGTCTATAAAAGACTGCTGATGACTGCTTTGTTCATATCTTCTAATGTACAATGCTTTACCCAAAATGTATCAGTAAAACTAACAGAGAACTGTTACAATGCTTTACCCAAAATGTATCAGTAAAACTAACAGAGAACTGTCACACACCAAGATTAAAGACAGAAGGAGGAAAGCTTACAGTGTCTGTGAAGGTCTCGATGAACTTGGGAGGTTGGGTTTCCTCTTTTGTCCTAAGCACCAGAGGTGACTCGGACAGACGCTCCTCACGGGGGATTTCTGAAAAGACACAAGGACCAGGTTTTAGGCACGCATGAAGCAAGCATCTTTAGCTATGGCCACATGCACTTATTGCCTAAAAATCAAATCAGCTGTTCTTAAAGAACAAAACATCGAGTACTTGACTTGCTAGACTCACCAAAAATAGGACAAAGAAAATAACAACACATTCATATTGTATGACAGCTCAGATCATGTCACACTCACAGACTGCAAATAAATGGACAGCTTCATTGAAAGAGGTACCTCCAACTTTAAAGACCTGCTAATTGTCTGGTGTCCCAAACAAAAAAGCCAATATGTTGTTTTTCTGCACTAAGCCCCCATAGCAGTTCAAAGCCTTCTGGCACGCTTATTGTGTTATTCTCAAGATCAAGGTCCCATCATAATTAAATCAAGAAATATGTGCTACTCTGGCTCTAAAGTAAACCCAACAACAACAACATCAACTAGACCAACAACCAACAAAACAACCCACAACCAACTAAAGTACTGTTAGCCACAAGCAGAAGTGACAGGAGGCTATCCTCCAAAGGAACTGGTCAGTGCAGCTGATCTTACCGTTTACCACCAGTGGAATCTGGCATGTGGCATCCCCCTCGGTGTTGACGGCAATGCAAGTGTAAGGGCCGGCATCCTGTTTCTCCACGTCCTTGACCTCCAGGCAGTGGGTGTCTTCGTACTTCTCAAAGTGATACAGCTCTGTGTCCTCCAACACTTGGTCATTGAACTTCCAAGTCACTGATCAGATTAAAACACAAAGTTGGCCAAAACTGAGTAACCACTTCTGTGCTTTATTCATAAAAAAGTTTTACTGTATATATTTTTATACAAACTAAGTTTTATTTACTGTGCACTTTAAACCCATTGCCCTTCCTTCTGATACTTACATGAAGATATATTAGAACATTTTTATTTTCCAGACAAGACTTGGTTTCAAGTAACACATAAACACACAAGAAGCAGTTGTAACACACACACACACACACACACACACACACACACACACACACACACACACACACACACACACACACACACACACACACACACACACATAACCACCGTCTGCACACAAAACACACGAGCAAGCACCCTTATTGAAAAACACACAACAAACAAAACACAGTCATGTGCTACAGCACAATGAACCACTGGACCGCCCCCTCCCCCCAATCCTCAGAAACAAGCAACAGTATTCAGAGTGGGTTCCTTTGCATTAACATATGAAATCACAAAATCAGGGTTTGAAACTCTTGCAAGGACTGGGGATGTACTAAATGTACAATATACACACACAGTGAGACAGGAGACAGGAGAGCCTTACCCGTGGGTTTGGGGACACCCACCACCTTGACCAGGAACTGAGCGCGGTCATGTTCACGAGCCACAACTTGATGAGGCACCTTGATGAACTCAGGTGGAGAGCCTTTCTCTTCAGAAATTTCTGAAATCATTCACCCAGAAACTTTCAGGCATGTATACATGACTAGCTTGAGGTGGGGGTGGGGAGGGGAGGGCAATTGTGGACACACGCAACTTGTGTGCAGTGAGAACCTGTTCTATCACACTTTTCAATAAGAATGTGGGGCCACTTGCCTCTTCACACTTAACAACAACAAAAACACAAAACACCAGTTGTAGTCATGTAACTAACTTAGCAAGAATAAATATGGCAAACGGTACAAACCAGCAGAAAGCTATGAACTTTTTACACCATGCTTAGTGATGGAGAAATAATGGTTGGAAAAAGAAAGGTGAGGAAGCTTATACCTCTTGACTGATTAAATCAAAATGGAAAACAAAACAGGGTCATAAACAACGGTATGGATTCAAAGGGACAAAATAGTGGGCACCAAAATAAGACAGACTGTAGGTTACAACTGATGTCTACTGAACAGCCATACTCCGCTTTGCACACATCCAACACACCTTCCACAAAGAGTTCTGCTTTGGTCTTGTCTGAGCCAGCAGGGTTGGTTGCCTGGCAACTGTATGTCCCATCATGCTCTGGCTGCACGTTGGTAATCACCAGTGATGTCTCGCCATTGTCTTTGACCTCAATGGTGATCTGCTGGTCGACTGGAATGACTTCTTTGTCGTTCTTAAACCATTTGAATTCAGGGGTAGGAACACCTGTTGCCTTGCAGGTGAATGTAACAGTCTTACCGACAGGTGTTTCAATGTCTTTGACAGGCACAATGAACTTGGGGGCCTCCATCTTTGGAACTTCTTCCACAGGTTTTTCTGCAGCAAAAATGAGTAAAGTCAATGTATTCAATACAATGTTTAACTTGCTTAAAAGACATAGTTTTCCTTTTCATTCAAAAGAAACATTTTGTCATCTAAAATGCTGAATAGCTTAGAACAATTTACAATGAAATAAGATTAAGTTAAAAACAAATATCTGTGTTGCTATGATAATGGTGCAAATATGTTTAGTCACAAAAGCCTTCAGTTCAAATTTTAAATTCTAACTTGGAAAAAAATGCCAATAAAACAAGCTTAAAAAATACACTTGTCTCTCAATTTTTAAAATTTTTAATCTCACTCTTTAAAATTACATCATATGATGGGATGACCATTTTTGCAACACGCATCTCCTAAAAGCAAATCTTAAAGTAGCTCAATAATAACAAACACATAATAATCATGTCTACACTCAGTGGAAGGGGAGGAAACAGAAAATAATACATCACTGAACAGTTAAATCTAGTTCCGGGTCATATCTACATGCTCAAAAAGGCCATCCACATTATATCCTGCCTCTTAGAAATTCCCCGATACTGCCTTTAAATAGTTCCAACGCCAGTTTGATAGACAATGGTTTGTCTATTTTGTCCTTTCAAGGTAGATCATTGGCTAGTGCATTAACCAGATGTTGCCTTTAAACAGTTCCAATGCCAGTTTGATAGATAATGGTTCTATCTATTTTGTCCTTTCAAGGAAGATCATTAGCTGGTGCATTAACCAAATGTTGCCTTTAAATAGTTCCAATGCCAGTTTGATAGACAATGGTTTGTCTGTTTTGTTCTTTCAAGGTAGATCATTAGCAGGTGCATTAACCAAATGTTGCCTTAAATAGCTCCAATGCCAGTTTGATAGACAATGGTTTTATTGTCATTTCAAGGCAGATCATTGGCTGGTGCATTAACCAAATGTTGCCTTTAAATAGTTTGAATGCCAGTTTGATAGATAATGGTTCTACCTATTTTGTCCTTTCAAGGTAGATCATCAGCTGGTGCATTAACCAAATGTTGCCTTTAAATAGTTCCAATGCCTGTTTGAAAGGCAAGGGCCCTATCTGTTTTGTCCTTTCAAGGTAGAGCATTAGCTGGTGCATTCCTTACACCTATCTCCTCAATACTCTTGACAGTGTGATATGTCCATGGCTTTGTGGCAGCAATTAGCAGCGGCAACAACAACACAACAGAGCGACTACCTACCTTCGACAGTGAGCTCGGCAGAGCATGAGGCCTGTCCCAGGTCATTGGTGGCGGTGACGGTGTAGGTACCAACATCCTCAGGGACCACATCGCACACCTCCAGGTGGTGCTGTCCATCCTCCTCAAAGATCATGTAGCGACCCTCATCCTGCAGGGTCTGCCCATTGAAGGTCCATGTCAGCTCAGGGGTAGGCTCCCCTGTCACCTGGCAGGTGAACTCTGCAGAGGTATCCACCTCCACCTGTGAAGTTCAAGGGCAAGGGATTATTTTTAATCTCTCTCTCTCTAGGTATTCATTAGGACCTACAAGTTGATGACATAATCCCATATGTTTACTGTAATTATCCCCTATGTAACTTCTTTCGCAGAGGCATCAACCTCCATCTGTGAAATTCAAAGGCAGGGGATTATTTCAAATCCTTTTTTCTTTTCTCTTTCCAGGTATTCATTAGTACCTACTTGTTAATGACATGTTCCCATATATTCACTGTAATTATCCCCTTTGTAACTCCAAGGGCACCTGTGAAATTCAAGGACAAGGGATTATTTTTAATGCCCCCCCCCCCCCCCCCTCCGCACCCAGGTATTCATCAGGACCTAGTTTTTGACGACATATTCCCATATGTTTAATATCATCTCCTATGTAACTTTTTCAGTGGTTTTTATTGCTGACTATACATCTCTACCCAACACATCCATGGTGTGGTCAAAATCTGTCCATAACCTCTGATGCAAATAACTGAATCATTTATTTTCTGTTCAAAAAAGAAAGAAAGAACAGAGGAGGGTGCAGGCAGCCTCACAAGTTTTGGTGGGTATATGCATGTGTGTGTGCTCTTTTTAAAGAAACAAGAAGAAGACAGTTTACCCCTGCTTTAATGAGGATGAGATACACATTACAGTTGACATCTATTTGTGTCTGTGCATGTATCTGTTTACGTGAGAAAAGTAAGTCAAGTTCTTCCGTGTAATACATGAAAGAAGCTAAAAACGACTGAACTGAATTTAATACGACTGAACCAACAGAACTGGCAGAGATGACAGACAAAACTCATTTGAAGAAGGACAGACAGTTTTATGAAATGTACCCCCTAAGTGGCCTAGCTCGCTCTTACTGTGTTTTGATGACAACAAACTGGTTCCTACCCTAAAGACCTCTCTTCTTCCCTCATAGCATTTTAGACGTCACTTATGGTCTGTGGTTTGATGGTAAAAACAAACTCTGATGCCTACCCTGAAGATCTCTCTTCTTCACTTTAAGCGTCCTAGATGATACTGTCAGTGGTTTGTTGGTGAGAACAAACCCCAGCACCTACCCTGCAGACCTCTCTTCTTCCATCTAAGTGTCCCAGATGTTACTTACTGTCTGTGGTTTGATGGTGAGAACAAACTCTGGTGCCTGTCCTGAAGGCTTCTCTTCCTCTGGAGGTGCTGAACAAATGAACAAAAGATCAATCAAAAATGTGATGGCCAACAAAGAGAAAACAACTGTAGCCTAAAAACAAACTAATGTCCCCTTTCAAACTTAAACATAGCAGCCATGCACAGGTACAGCATGCATAATAGAAATATATATATTTTGCATGCATGCACACACACGCACGCATGCACGCACGCACGCACACACACACACAAACAAAAGAAGGGTTCAAGTGTACTGGCTGCCTGGTCCTGTTTCAAGTTACTCAGTATGTACTACACACCCAGTAAATTCCTGATGACTAAATCTTATTGAAGCAGTAGCAATGTATAGTCTGCTATTTCTTTGTGTCTTCTTCCTTTTCCCTTTTTGTGCTTAGCTTTGTTGTGCAATTTGATAACATATGAAATTTAAGTCATATGACATAGGACTGAATTGCATGCTCTGTGAAGGTCTGTGTTTGAGTCCCTGCAGGACTGATGGAATAATTTTCTTCTCCAGGGTCAACTTTCTGTTCTAACTCTTATCTTGGTATTTGTTTCCTCCCTGTGTTACTGCAGTAGCACATAAAAGATCCAAGTCATCCTGCCAAAAGTGCAGGTGGCAGGTTACAGCTAAACACACGTACACCCTACATACATGGCTCTGAATGAAGTGACACTGTAAACTGATGTATGGTTGTATGGTGTACACAAAACGTGTGCCAAGTTGGCTGTAGTTTCACAGGGCACCAGCCATGTAACAACCAAACACTGCTGTAAGTACACCACTTTAGTGGGGTTTTATTTTTAAAGTGCTGTAAATGGATACAGTCACTAATTTAGAATCACATGTGACATGAGCGCAGGATGCTGGAGAGCAGAGAAGAGTGCTATATAAAAGTGATCAATAACAATAATAATCTGAACAATGCCTTGGGAGAATTACTCTTCCCCTTCATCAGGCACAGAGAAAGAGATACCTGTCTGCCTGTGTGTTTACTACAATGTACCTTTACTGCTTTCATGATTTCACAAGTTATTTTTAGGTTTGTTTCTGTACACATCTGTTTCTGCTGCAGCAGTGATAGTGTGCTTTTGTCTGGTTGGTGTGTGTGTGTGTGTGTGTGTGTGTGTGTGTGTGTGTGTGTGTGTGTGTGTGTGTGTGTGTGTGTGTGTGTGTGTGTGTGAGAGAGAGAGCTTGTGTGTGTGTGTGTGTGTGTGTGCATGTGTGCGTGCATATGTGTGTGTGTGTGTGTGTGTGTGTGTGTGTGTGTGTGCGTGCATACATGCGTATGTGTATGTGTGTGTGTGCATGCATGCTTTGTTTATTGGTAGCATTTTTTGTTGTTAGTTGCTGTTCTGTAAACTTCAGTGCCATTAATTTATTAAATAATAAAAAAAACATAACCCACCAGTGACAGTGACTTCAACTGACACACTGTCCTCGCCTGTGTCATTTTTGACAGTTAGCGTAATGGTAGCAGTGTCAGACACGTCCGCAGATGGAATTGTCAATGACACTGATGTTGGTGTCTGCTCCAGAATGTGATGCTCATCGGTAATCAGTTGTCGGGACTCAACAGACCAGGTTGGTGTAGGTGTTGGCACACCCTCAATGTCAACTGTGATCTGAATGGTCTCCCCTGGCACTGTATTAATCGGTGTGGGCGTGGAGACAATTCTTGCTGGCACTGCAATGGAGAAGGTATTTCTTACTATTCATCCTGCAGCCTTCACTCTTTTTGTTGTTGTTTGTTTTGGATTGATTTAAAAAAATGCTTTCTTGACCAACTTCTGATACATTTATGAAACACAGTGGAACAATCTCTGGCAGCAAGATGAGCAACTGCTCAAATGACATGCACCCCAAACTGGAAAATAATCTATTATCTGTTATAGCTACAGATTCTCAGGTAACCTTGAAAATATCTATACAAGCATCCATCTAAATTGAACAGGTAAAGTACAGCTGGGATCATCACTGGAAAATTCAAACAGTTACTTTAAAAAATGCCAATATGTAGTTATTTTTGGGGTGAGCCCAGAAATGCATAAATTATCACTTTTACACATACTTCTGAGACTCTGAAAGTTATGCATATACCACATAGAGCTTGGTTACTGTCATGAGAAATCTAGAAGGATTTGTTGAAACAGTGTCTGAAGCAAAATCCAAACACTAGAATTTGAACTGCCTACATTAAGAGCATCACATATGTGTCAATGTATATAAACCACGAGTAATAGTTTTGAACTAAATCAGATCACAACTTAGAAGGGGGAGAAAAAGAATGAAAAACTTCAATTTTCATCTCTGCTATGTCCCTGTGACCTTGAACACAGGCCAAGTTCACCAATTTGGTATGGACCAGAACCTTTTGGCCTTAATAAGAGAAATGGGACATAAAATGTATCTCTTTAAAGTAAACAACTAAGCCCAGGAGCTGATATGTGAATAATTACGTGGTTGAAATAAACCAATAAAACAATCTGCACACCTCTAAAAAAAAGACAGAAAAAAAAGAGACTTAATTTGTCTTAGGTCTATTCAAGCATAAATGCATGTAATACAAAAATAAAAATAAATCCCACTGATCTCACTGAAGACAAAAATGATTCTGGAAAAAGAAAAAAGAAAGAAAAAAGGGAAGCCTTAATAGAAGCCTCAGACTTCATATATAAAAAAAAATGATATATGAAAATACATGTACCTGTCATTCTGTCCAATCACCAGAATATCAACTTAAATGCACATATACGTAGCACAAATTTGAAAGAAAACAACCCTCTTAGTTACTGAATTTCCTTTTTAAGGATTAATAAAGTATTATTGTATTGGATTGGATTGGATTGTACTGAAGACAAGAAAAGTGCAACAGGGTCTCAAAGGGGGAGGGGTGGAGGGGTGGGGGCATGCAATATGCATTTTTATTCTAAACATACAAATAAGTAGAGAGCAGATTCATGGCATTCCACACACTAAAAATAAAAGCATGCATCCGTAACAGTGGAGTGAAAATGAATTAACACTTCTGTAAACAGGGGGAACAAAATATTAGTGAAGAAGCGAATGTTAAAAATAATGGAAATGTTATCATTTGCAAAGTCAACTGCAAGTGTAATCACTATGAAATTTGTAAAGAAACAAACATTCCCCCACCTCACCCAAAAAGTTAGGATCCATCACCTTAATAAAGCATATTAATCATGGATATGAAATTTAGAGGTAAGCAGAATAAAACCAGAACCATGTCCTATCGCAGTAGCAATACTCACACATTCTTGAAGAAAAGTTTCATTTTTAAACTTAAACTTGTCAAAATAAAGCCTAAAACTACTGAGACTCTTTTACACAAATAAAATCCCAATCAAAAAAATAAAATATATATATATATATAAAAATGAAAAGAATACACATTTTCAACTGCAAAGAAATTACCTTCTCAAATAAGCGAGTCCTGTTGTCATGATTACGTAGATGATTTTCATACTTTCCACTTCAACCAAGACACATGGGGAATTTTGTCTTCTAGTCTTGCTTCTTTTTTCTTGTTCTTTTTATGTACATATGTTTCTGTGTGCAAGCGTTTGTCTGCTTGTTTGCACTGTCTGCTGTGCATGCCCATATTTGAACTTTTACTGATAAAGAATAGACATGCATGTTGTGGTATTAAAATGTCATTTTTTCTTTTTTTTCTTTTTTCTTTCTTTGAATACTTTTTTTTTTTTTTTTTTCTCCACGTAATAAATTCACCCAAAGCAAAACACAGAAACAAAACCTTATTAATCCAATTTTTTATTAAGGCAAAAAATCTTTGATAATGCTTGTGTGTAGCAAAATAGATAGTGAGAAAAGCTGAAAAGCACACAACTTGTTCAACAGCAACAAAAACTGTGCAAAGAAAAGCTCAACAAGACATAAAGTTTAGCGAGAAATTTTTTGTTGTCCTTACTCTTCAGTTGAAAGTGTAAAAGCTTAAATGGCAGGGTAGAGAAGATGGACTATGAGAAGAAAGGCACATCAAGTGGAGATGCACCCCAATATACTTGTAACATTGAACACACTGTCACATCCTTTCACTTTTGATAAGATCAAATACTCTGCCCCTTCATTGGACACATATGGAATCTTCCTCAATTTTTGCCATTTTAATATCCTGCCAGACTCTTGGAAATGTTAAATACTTTGATGAAAAAAAAAAAAAAAAAAATCCACCTCCCATCCTCTTGAATTTATATCTCATACTGAGTTATAGCCCTCAAAATCTTGAGATCTTGAACTGCAGGAGTAGCCAACTTTATCTGAAGGATTGTGACAGACCATGGTGTTTCAGTGGGACATGGCCTTATATAACAATCTCCTGTGTTATACTGAGGTGCAGCTTTGTGGATGGAGAACACAGCTGGTGAGATCAGACAGATATCTACAACACAGTGTAAGACCTGTGAACACTGACAAAACTAAAATCACTGCCACGAACGACCATTCATTTGGGCAACATGCAAACCATCAGTTTCTCCAGATGGGACCATTCAGTTTACTCAGATGATATGTCAAAAAGTGGTCCAAAATCAGGTGCATGATGAACTTTATGAGAGGTCGCTCAAAGCAGGGAGTGTTGTAACAATGAGGACTGACAACTGAACGTGATGGAGAAAACTTTGGATTAATGCTGTATCTGGGGCACAGAGCAATAATAATACCGTGCAACATTTTGATTTTCTCACGCATATCAGTCTTTACTTTGTATCCATCCATCTATTTCCAGACCAACTTGCAACAACAGCCTCTTTTTCTTCCCTTTTTTCCTTTTTAATGCTACGGTAGCATCAACATGTGCCTTTCTTAAAACAACAAAGTTCACTGATCAACCGCAAAGAACACAAACACTGCTGTGAATAAACTACTACATTACTTACATAATGCAGAACTCTGCTTTCAGTTTCATTATTAATATTACTATCCTTATTGTTATTATTGATAAGCAATGTTAGCATTCAGTTCTCAAATGCTCAGCCAGAATATCCAGCTACAAAGCGATCACTGTAACCTTCACAAATCAAAGGGAAATGAGCTTGTCAGTTTTCTCTGAACCATATTTTTCATGATTGTTTTGGATGCTTGCACATGATTTGGTATGGTCAGTTTAGACTTTTCATACCTTTCCTCATCACTACATAATACATGTATAGTTACGAAGAACATGCATGGTAACAGAAATAACATTAAAAATGACCCCCAAAATATAACTTAACAGTTTAAAGACTGGGGTGACACAAATGGTTAATAAGAACTCTAAATTCATCAAAATAATGTCATACCCAACAAATGCATATGTAAGGCTCACTAAATATTCAGCTACACAAAAAGGTAATGGAACAAAAACAACAAACTGTTCACAGCAAAGTATAACTTCAACCTACTACATATTAGCACATAATTGTGATGGCATTATACAATAATCACTTTCCTATACTTCTGCTCAGATAAAACTCTATCAACTAATCACTCATCAGAATGGAACAACAACCAATCTATGCCACACTTTGCTAGTTTCACACAACTGCATAAAATATTCATGACTATATGAATATTCATCCAACACCATACAGCTTCAACAAAGAAAATGTTTTTGGTCTTTCCACTAAACTGTTCTACAGTTTCAAATAAAATTTTAAAAAGACTCATGATTTAAATGTTTAAACATCAGAACTCAAGAAATTCTAAGCACAGCTATATTTCTAAACCTATGTCAAGAAAAATATTACATCTATCAAATGAAATAAGACGGACACAGACATAACATTTTAATTGTTTTGACCATATTTGTGGGGGGAAATGCTTGCACAAAGAAAAGGTGTGCCTGCAAATATTGTGCAAAAGAAAAGGAAACTGTGTAACATGCCAAACTGATCAAATTATTTTTGATACCCCAAATTTCGAATGCTCTAAAATTGGACTTGAACATTCTAAACACTCTGGAATGGAACATATTCTTATGGCAGTTATCACCCCACTTTTCTAGTGTTCAGGCAAAACATAGGTGAGATTTTTAATGGAAACATCTTCAGTTTACAACTGAGCTATTCACTGAATTCTTGTTCTGGACCTACAAAACATCAGTTGATGATTATTCATGCAGTACATGCAGCCTCTCATTGTAAGTGAATCCTCAACAAAGGCTTTATTACAATTGCAAGTAAGTAGTGACCACATCCTCAAAGTTGTGGGCAGACAACACAACAAATAATAACAACAATCACAAGAAGATTGTAAATAAAATTATTTAAAAAAAATCATGTACAGCAGTAACATTCCTAATGATCAAGACAAGTCTGAAAGAAACTGTCAAAGAACACAAAATCATCCAGAACATCATGCAACAACTCAAAACTCACTCCATGCAGGCTTTGAACAAGGGTGCTCCACAAGGGGTGAAAAGGCACTCAAAGTTACTAATGTTCTACATCATTATGGATGATTACAACATTGATTAAATCTTCAAGCTAACTTTCAGCGACTATAGTTGGGATTAATGCTCCCAGTATGCAAAAAGCACCCATTTGTAAGAATGCATACATGCTATGCTACTAAGTACACAAAACAAGATTTCCAAGCTACTCTGCCCCCCCCCCCCCCCCCTCCAATGCTACTGTAGGTCAGAGAACAAAACATTGCCTTTCTCTCTTCTGGGATCACCCTTCATTTCAAAAAAGCCTTTCAATTTTTTTCCTTTTACCTGTGAATGAAAAATGTCCCTGTTCCATTTCACACACACCCCAAACAAATTATGTTTCATAGCCCACATATGTGAGAGTGATATATGATAGTTAAACCAATGCTAGGAACAACAGGACAGTGACAAAGAAGAGATGGGGTTATGCACACAGAAGAAAGTTAAGCTATTTTTATTTTTTTATTTTTTTAGAATGTGAAGCCCCCAAAGTAGTGGATGATACGTAACTGATACAAGAATACGTGGTATATATGGATTTCTACATTTACAGACGGTAGAGAGTTACACGCACACGCTGCGTCTACAGGGAGTACACCTCTGCTCTGCTGCCGTTACCAGGGCTGCAGGCCTCAGGGCAGCTTGTATCACACACGTCCACATGCAGAACAACACATGCTGCTCAAGGTGAGCATAATACAATCCAGTACAAACAGCAGGCCACCGACCTTGGGCAAGCAGGTGGGCAACTGTGGACGCCTTCCCAGCCAGGTTGCTGGCTTGGCAAGTGTAGGTAATTTGGGCATCCTCAAGTGTGACCTCAGCGATGTCCAAGGTTGCCTCATCACCTTCATATGTGGTTTGGAACTTAGGCCCAAGAGTCACCGGTTTGTCATTGACAAACCATGTCACCTCTGGTCTCGGAATGCCCTTGACCTGGCAGGTCAGGTGAGCAGTGTCCTTGACCTTGACAGGGGTGTCTTCCAGAGGTTGTGTGAAGGTAGGTACTTCAAGGTGGACAAGGACTTCAGCGCTGCATGAGGCCACACCAATGGAGTTGACAGCCTTGACAGTGTAATCCCCCTCATCCTCAGGCTGACAGTCATGGATTGTCAAGCGAACAGTCTCCTCGATGTGCTCAACCCTGCAAAACACAGTCACACCACATTTCGCTCTCCATCTGCTAATCATCTGAACTTGTCAAGTAAACCACAAAAAGGTCATGCCACCAAAGTACTGTCTGACTTAAAAATCAAGACAGTGCGGAATCAAAATCCCCCTGGTTCCTGGCAGTGGTTTAAGCATGCCGTTTTTCAGATCTGGGAGATTTGGGTGCGGCTGGCATGCATACACACATTACATTTCCCATAGAAAGTAAAAGCCAAAAGAAGCTGAATTTTTTTCCCACAACTCAGGCAGTAGGGTTTAACTAGGACTGAATGGTGCAAAGTTGCTTCCTTTCCCAAAGCAAGACCACCAAATTCCCCATGAGACACTGATATGTGTAAATTGGTGGAAAAAAGAAGCAAATGCCACTTAACCCACAGTCAAACCTGGCACTGTGAAACAGTGTGCTGTACTATTTGATTCAGAGACCATTGCAAAATTCAAACTCTGAGCAATCACTATGGACATTGGATAATTCTTCATCCTCTTGGCTTTCAAAGTGAACAAAAAGGATGCACGCTCACTTGTATCTGTCACCGGTCAGCTCAACATTGTCCCTCATCCAGGTGACCTGTGGCCTTGGTGAGCCCTTGACCTTGCACTCCAACACAACAGTTGTGTAGAGGTCAACTTCTGTGTCAACAAGTGTGCTGATAAAGCTGGGGGCCTCCCCTAAAAGGCAGGAAGAGAGAAAATGTCAAACAAACATTCAAGTATACATGAGTTATGTGTGGTCAGAATTTGTTTTTGTGAAAGACCTTTCAGGATTACTCTTTTAAAGTTTTTTTTATATATTTTTTATAACCCATGCAGATTCAAAATATTTACTGAAAGAGTACTTTTCCAATAAATACAAAATGTACTATACAGTTTGATGCTTACAAGAGAGTACAAGAGCATTTTGCTGTAGGATAAATACCAAACCTATCATACTGCATAGCTGTTATTATTAAAGATTGAAATAAAATCAAGTGTTTTCTGTACTCTTGGGTTCCCCCTCATTTGCCCAAACCACCATAACCTAAGAACCTGTGTTACTATGGCAACAATACCAGAACATCACCTTTTGGGTTGACAAAGAGCATATCTGAGCGGGTTTGATTGGGGTGCATATGCACCTGTCATGGGCCATAAGTGTCCAGCATCCATTCTATACACAAGCAGTGTTACCAAGATTCACATTCCATATCCTCACCTGCTGGGTTGACAAAGAGCTCAGCCGATGTGGATACACTGCCTGCAGTGTTGGTAGCAGTGCATGTGTACTCAGCATCATCATCTACTGTTGTGTCCTTGATGGTCAAGGTGAAGGTTGCTTCTTCCTCTGATACTGTTTGACGATCATCAGGTTTGATCTCCAAGTCTTCCCGGTACCTGCGTGACATCAAAAGATTTATGTCATCTGCTAGTCACATCTGACACTCCAGCAAAAGTCTGAATGGATTTTTTTGTGTGGTTATAATTACTTGATATTAATGTTCAATCACTGCAAAATTGTTTTTATTTTATATCAGTATGGCAAAAGAAATCGTCTTATCACAGTGTCATGACGTGTCACTTTGTTTCAAGAGGACTGGGCAAAAATATTGCTGGACGAAAAATGCAGGCAGAAAATAGCAAGGTAAACTTTCCGGGCAGTAGGTGAAATATGCTGAGCTATATTCTGATCTGCTCCAGGCTTAACTGGGGGAACCCTTTGACAGCTGTAGTTTCTCAGCAGAGGAAGCCTTTACAGAAACAAGCCTTATGGTTCAATGTCTCACCTTAGCCTCATTCATAATGGAAAACATTATTGCAGAACACCAGGCAAACACAAGACTCTTTAATAAAGTTATTTAAAGAGACTGAGCAATATAGTGAAATCATTTAATTATGTGCATGTCCATGAGCAAGTTGATACCATGAACACCTACAGTATGAATGGTCAGAAAATTTACATTCAACTACAAACGAAGAAAACATGAATTAAAACACTTTTTTTTTAACTGTGCATATGTATCACATATCTCACAAGTGCTATATTGGAGCCATCATTACCAAGACAGCCACAAATTAAACAATTCCACAATAACCCTCTTGACCCATATGTATCCCATGCTTGTACACATGACTTTCTTGGTTGCCATTTTGCCCTGATGGTTCACCTTGATGGTGATATATTTCCTTTTTGTAAACATTTAACCCTCTGTTTGCTACTTGTTTTTATTTCTTCATTTTTGGAGTTTTAGCTTATGGCTTGGTACTGGATTTGTTTGTTTCGGTTCTGGATGTTTACAATAAGCATTCTGGGCTAACTGACCTCTTGGAAGTGCCACCATTTGCCAGCATATTTTTATATCTCCCTCAAATACATGTAAGTCATATCTCATAATGTGCATAACCTTTTCAGTGTTTGTAACAACCATACAACATTTAATCTAGACCACATAAAACATTTGTTCCCCCCTTTCCTGTTAGTAAAACTGCAGGGTTCAGGGGGTAAGAAAAACAGAGCAATGCAACCAAATCTCACCATGTAACTTCAGGTCTGGGAGTTCCAGACACCTTGACCTGGAAGTGGATGGTTTCACCCTCAGTGACCTCCTGACTCTCCAGACCCTGCAGGAACTGTGGAGCAACTGTGGCCTCCACAGTGACCTCTTCGCTCACTGCCTCCTCCTCCTGTGGAATTGTCGCCTGCAGTGTGATAGCCTCGGAAACTTCTTCTTTCTCCACAGGCATTTCAGGAAGTGTGATGGCTTCTGTAACTTCATCTTCAGTGGTGGGTGTCTCTACCTTCAGAGCGACGGTTTCGGTGATGTCTTCAGCAGCAGGGATTTCAGCCTGGATGGTGACTGCCTCAGACACATCCTGGGGCTTTTCCTCCTACAGACCCAGGGAAGGTGTCAAGGAACATGTTCAAGGCCAACACACACATGCCAGACAAAACAGTGAGAGTTATACACTACCACCATTTTGAGTGGCATGGAACAGTGATTAAGGGATGAGGGGAAGTGAGTGGGTGGGGGAGAAGTGCAGTTGTCTCAACCATGAATCCTCTGTTCAAATTTGTTCTGTATGAGAAATTGAATGCAAAATTAACAGAAGAATGTTAAAGAAAACATACTTGCCTTTCCAAAAAAGGCACAGACATCAATTTGCGTCAATGAACATCTAAACACGTGATTAGGCATACATACACGTTGACACAACTGACTGCTTCATGAACAATGAAAAGCATGCTTTGTGAACAACATCAACCACAGGTGTGACATGAAGTGTTGTTATTACGAAAGAATTGTACAGTGTTATATACCCAAATATCCAAGTGAAAATACAACAGTGCTCAAAGTAGAAGAAGAAGAAGAAAACGTTTCCCCATACCAAAGTGCTAATTCTCATTACATATACATACAAATAAAAAAATATTTTTAAAAAGACAGAAAGAAAGTAGGAATATATGGTTCACCTATAAAGCAAAGCACCAAAGAGAATACACTTGGTTTTTCAAGTAAGCAGAAAGTATGACAAAGAAACAGATGTCTTCTAAACTTTAATCTAAACAGATTGTTTTGCAACCATCACACTAATGATCTAAGGCATACAACTTGATTTCTATTTTCCACACCAAAACTTCCAGGGCCTATGGAGCTCATTTTCTACACAGAGGGTTGGTAATCAGGACACTGAAACAATTCCATTCCCTTGAATACCTAAGTTTGGGAAATGTTAAGTCGTGGGCTACATTATGTACAGGTAAAATGGATAATGGAAGCCATCTCAGGATAATTGGTACACTCTCAATCATATTGGTTTTTCAAGGCAAGGACAGGTGTCTGACACACAAAATTCAATAGGAGGTGTAGAACAGCTTTACACACTTGGTACCTGGTAAAATGCAAAGTAGGGAGCTGGGAATTTTCACACCATAATCAAGGGCTGGCAAACATTAAGGACTTTTCAAGCAATAAGGTAACTTTAAAGGGTGAATATGTATCTTTTATTTGGAGGCAGGTAAGGACAATATTTCGAAAGTGAAACATAATTTGCAGTGGATAATACTCAAGGGCCAAGAAGAAATACCACCATCTCTCCAAATTTGGACACAATTATCCACATCCCACCCTCTCCCTTGAACCATGCAGAAAACCCACCTCTTCAACTACCACCTCTTCTTCTGAGACTTCCTGCACCTTCTGTGGAAACATGACTTCCTCCTCAGTGTCTGCAGGCACAGACTCCTCAGGCTGAACATCCACCACAGGGGTCAAGTCAATGTCTACAGAGGCCCCTGTCTCCTCACTAACATGATCAACAACAGCGAGTTCCCCAACTGCATCTGCAGGCAAGCTGACAGACATGGTGGCTGAGGTGGTGTCCTCAGGGTGGGTGTCTTCCTGCACTTCCACATCAGCTGGCATGGGTTGTTCCTCAACCTCAAAGGTAAAGTCCTCTTCTTTCTTTTGGACCTCTTCCTCTGCAGTTTCCACAGCAAACTCCTCAGAGGTCTGATCTTCAGCGACTGCCTCTTCAACCACTTCAGCTTCTTCAGTTGGTTTTTCTTCTGGTTCTGTTCCCAGTGCTACCTCTGCTTCCACATCAGCTGGCTTGGGTTGCTCCTCAACCTCAAAGGTAAAGTCCTCTTTTTCCTTTTGGACTTCTTCCTCTGCAGTTTCCACAACAAACTCCTCAGAGGTTTGGTCTTCAGTGACTGCTTCTTCGACCACTTCAGCTTCTTCAGTTGGTTTTTCTTCTGGTTCTGTTACCAGTGCTATCTCTGCTTCCACATCAGCTGGTTTGGGTTGTTCCTCAACCTCAAAGGTAAAGTCCTCTTTTTCCTTTTGGACCTCTTCCTCTGCTGTTTCCACAACAATCTCCTCAAAGAGCTGATCTTCAGGAACTGTCTTGTCAACCACTTCAGCTTCTTCGGTTGGTTTTTCTTCTGGTTCTGTTACTAGTGCTACTGCTGCTTCCACATCAGCTGGCTTGGGTTGCTCCTCAACCTCAAAGGTAAAGTCCTCTTTTTCCTTTTGGACCTCTTCCTCTGCTGTTTCCACAACAAACTCCTCAAAGGTTTGCTCTTCAGGGACTGCCTCTTCAACCACTTCAGCTTCTTCAGTTGGTTTTTCTTCTGGTTCTGTTCCAAGTGCTACCTCTGCTTCTACATCAGCTGGCTTGGGCTGTTCCTCAACCTCAAAGGTAAAGTCCTCTTTTTCCTTTTGGACCTCTTCCTCTGCTGTTTCCACAACAAACTCCTCGGAGGTTTGATCTTCAGTGACTGCTTCTTCAACCACTTCAGCTTCTTCAGTTGGTTTTTCTTCTGGTTCTGTAACCAGTGCTAGCTCTGCTTCCACATCAGCTGGCTTGGGTTGTTCCTCAACCTCAAAGGTAAAGTCCTCTTCTTCCTTTTGGACCTCTTCCTCTGCTGTTTCCACAACAATCTCCTCAAAGAGCTGATCTTCAGGAACTGTCTTGTCAACCACTTCAGCTTCTTCGGTTGGTTTTTCTTCTGGTTCTGTTACTAGTGCTACCTCTGCTTCCACATCAGCTGGCTTGGGTTGCTCCTCAACCTCAAAGGTAAAGTCCTCTTTTTCTTTTTGGACCTCTTCCTCTGCAGTTTCCACAACAAACTCCTCAAAGGTTTGCTCTTCAGGGACTGCCTCTTCAACCACTTCAGCTTCCTCGGTTGGTTTTTCTTCTGGTTCTGTTCCAAGTGCTACCTCTGCTTCTACATCAGCTGGTTTGGGTTGTTCCTCAACCTCAAAGGTAAAGTCCTCTTTTTCCTTTTGGACTTCTTCCTCTGCAGTTTTCACAACAAACTCCTCGGAGGTTTGATCTTCAGTGACTGCTTCTTCAACCACTTCAGCTTCTTCAGTTGGTTTTTCTTCTGGTTCTGTAACCAGTGCTATCTCTGCTTCCACATCAGCTGGCTTGGGTTGTTCCTCAACTTCAAAGGTAAAGTCCTCTTCTTCCTTTTGGACCTCTTCCTCTGCTGTTTCCACAACAAACTCCTCAGAGGTTTGATCTTCAGGAATTGTCTCTTCAACCATTTCAGCTTCCTCAGTTGGTTTTTCTTCTGGTTCTGTTACCAGTGCTAGCTCTGCTTCCACATCAGCTGGCTTGGGTTGTTCCTCAACCTCAAAGGTAAAGTCCTCTTTTTCCTTTTGGACTTCTTCCTCTGCAGTTTTCACAACAAACTCCTCGGAGGTTTGATCTTCAGTGACTGCTTCTTCAACCACTTCAGCTTCTTCAGTTGGTTCTTCTTCTGGTTCTGTAACCAGTGCTATCTCTGCTTCCACATCAGCTGGCTTGGGTTGTTCCTCAACCTCAAAGGTAAAGTCCTCTTCTTCCTTTTGGACCTCTTCCTCTGCTGTTTCCACAACAACCTCCTCAAAGAGCTGATCTTCAGGAACTGTCTTGTCAACCACTTCAGCTTCTTCGGTTGGTTTTTCTTCTGGTTCTGTTACTAGTGCTACCTCTGCTTCCACATCAGCTGGCTTGGGTTGCTCCTCAACCTCAAAGGTAAAGTCCTCTTTTTCCTTTTGGACCTCTTCCTCTGCAGTTTCCACAACAAAGTCCTCAAAGGTTTGCTCTTCAGGGACTGCCTCTTCAACCACTTCAGCTTCCTCGGTTGGTTTTTCTTCTGGTTCTGTTCCAAGTGCTACCTCTGCTTCTACATCAGCTGGCTTGGGTTGTTCCTCAACCTCAAAGGTAAAGCCCTCTTTTTCCTTTTGGACCTCTTCCTCTGCTGTTTCAACAACAAACTCCTCAGAGGTTTGATCTTCAGGAATTGTCTCTTCAACCATTTCAGCTTCCTCAGTTGGTTTTTCTTCTGGTTCTGTTACTAGTGCTACCTCTGCTTCCACATCAGCTGGTTTGGGTTGTTCCTCAACCTCAAAGGTAAAGTCCTCTTTTTCCTTTTGGACTTCTTCCTCTGCAGTTTCCACAACAAACTCCTCAGAGGTTTGGTCTTCAGCGACTGCTTCTTCGACCACTTCAGCTTCTTCAGTTGGTTTTTCTTCTGGTTCTGTTACCAGTGCTACCTCTGCTTCCACATCAGCTGGTTTGGGTTGTTCCTCAACCTCAAAGGTAAAGTCCTCTTTTTCCTTTTGGACCTCTTCCTCTGCAGTTTCCACAACAAACTCCTCAAAGGTTTGCTCTTCAGGGACTGCCTCTTCAACCACTTCAGCTTCTTCACTTGGTTTTTCTTCTGGTTCTGTTCCAAGTGCTACCTCTGCTTCTACATCAGCTGGCTTGGGCTGTTCCTCAACCTCAAAGGTAAAGTCCTCTTTTTCCTTTTGGACCTCTTCCTCTGCTGTTTCCACAACAAACTCCTCGGAGGTTTGATCTTCAGTGACTGCTTCTTCAACCACTTCAGCTTCTTCAGTTGGTTTTACTTCTGGTTCTGTAACCAGTGCTAGCTCTGCTTCCACATCAGCTGGCTTGGGTTGTTCCTCAACTTCAAAGGTAAAGTCCTCTTCTTCCTTTTGGACCTCTTCCTCTGCTGTTTCCACAACAATCTCCTCAAAGAGCTGATCTTCAGGAACTGTCTTGTCAACCACTTCAGCTTCTTCGGTTGGTTTTTCTTCTGGTTCTGTTACTAGTGCTACCTCTGCTTCCACATCAGCTGGCTTGGGTTGCTCCTCAACCTCAAAGGTAAAGTCCTCTTTTTCCTTTTGGACCTCTTCCTCTGCAGTTTCCACAACAAAGTCCTCAAAGGTTTGCTCTTCAGGGACTGCCTCTTCAACCACTTCAGCTTCCTCGGTTGGTTTTTCTTCTGGTTCTGTTCCAAATGCTACCTCTGCTTCTACATCAGCTGGCTTGGGTTGTTCCTCAACCTCAAAGGTAAAGTCCTCTTCTTCCTTTTGGACCTCTTCCTCTGCTGTTTCCACAACAAACTCCTCAGAGGTTTGATCTTCAGGAATTGTCTCTTCAACCATTTCAGCTTCCTCAGTTGGTTTTTCTTCTGGTTCTGTTACCAGTGCTAGCTCTGCTTCCACATCAGCTGGCTTGGGTTGTTCCTCAACCTCAAAGGTAAAGTCCTCTTTTTCCTTTTGGACCTCTTCCTCTGCTGTTTCCACAACAAACTCCTCGGAGGTTTGATCTTCAGTGACTGCTTCTTCAACCACTTCAGCTTCTTCAGTTGGTTTTTCTTCTGGTTCTGTAACCAGTGCTATCTCTGCTTCCACATCAGCTGGCTTGGGTATTTCCTCAACCTCAAAGGTAAAGTCCTCTTCTTCCTTTTGGACCTCTTCCTCTGCTGTTTCCACAACAACCTCCTCAAAGAGCTGATCTTCAGAAACTGTCTTGTCAACCACTTCAGCTTCTTCAGTTGGTTTTTCTTCTGGTTCTGTTACTAGTGCTACCTCTGCTTCCACATCAGCTGGCTTGGGTTGCTCCTCAACCTCAAAGGTAAAGTCCTCTTCTTCCTTTTGGACCTCTTCCTCTGCAGTTTCCACAACAAAGTCCTCAAAGGTTTGCTCTTCAGGGACTGCCTCTTCAACCACTTCAGCTTCTTCAGTTGGTTTTTCTTCTGGTTCTGTTCCAAATGCTACCTCTGCTTCTACATCAGCTGGCTTGGGTTGTTCCTCAACCTCAAAGGTAAAGTCCTCTTTTTCCTTTTGGACCTCTTCCTCTGCTGTTTCCACAACAAACTCCTCAGAGGTTTGATCTTCAGGAATTGTCTCTTCAACCATTTCAGCTTCCTCAGTTGGTTTTTCTTCTGGTTCTGTTACCAGTGCTACCTCTGCTTCTACATCAGCTGGCTTGGGTTGTTCCTCAACCTCAAAGGTAAAGTCCTCTTTTTCCTTTTGGACTTCTTCCTCTGCAGTTTCCACAACAAACTCCTCAGAGGTTTGGTCTTCAGTGACTGCTTCTTCGACCACTTCAGCTTCTTCAGTTGGTTTTTCTTCTGGTTCTGTTACCAGTGCTATCTCTGCTTCCACATCAGCTGGTTTGGGTTGTTCCTCAACCTCAAAGGTAAAGTCCTCTTTTTCCTTTTGGACCTCTTCCTCTGCTGTTTCCACAACAATCTCCTCAAAGAGCTGATCTTCAGGAACTGTCTTGTCAACCACTTCAGCTTCTTCGGTTGGTTTTTCTTCTGGTTCTGTTACTAGTGCTACTGCTGCTTCCACATCAGCTGGCTTGGGTTGCTCCTCAACCTCAAAGGTAAAGTCCTCTTTTTCCTTTTGGACCTCTTCCTCTGCTGTTTCCACAACAAACTCCTCAAAGGTTTGCTCTTCAGGGACTGCCTCTTCAACCACTTCAGCTTCTTCAGTTGGTTTTTCTTCTGGTTCTGTTCCAAGTGCTACCTCTGCTTCTACATCAGCTGGCTTGGGCTGTTCCTCAACCTCAAAGGTAAAGTCCTCTTTTTCCTTTTGGACCTCTTCCTCTGCTGTTTCCACAACAAACTCCTCGGAGGTTTGATCTTCAGTGACTGCTTCTTCAACCACTTCAGCTTCTTCAGTTGGTTTTTCTTCTGGTTCTGTAACCAGTGCTAGCTCTGCTTCCACATCAGCTGGCTTGGGTTGTTCCTCAACCTCAAAGGTAAAGTCCTCTTCTTCCTTTTGGACCTCTTCCTCTGCTGTTTCCACAACAATCTCCTCAAAGAGCTGATCTTCAGGAACTGTCTTGTCAACCACTTCAGCTTCTTCGGTTGGTTTTTCTTCTGGTTCTGTTACTAGTGCTACCTCTGCTTCCACATCAGCTGGCTTGGGTTGCTCCTCAACCTCAAAGGTAAAGTCCTCTTTTTCTTTTTGGACCTCTTCCTCTGCAGTTTCCACAACAAACTCCTCAAAGGTTTGCTCTTCAGGGACTGCCTCTTCAACCACTTCAGCTTCCTCGGTTGGTTTTTCTTCTGGTTCTGTTCCAAGTGCTACCTCTGCTTCTACATCAGCTGGTTTGGGTTGTTCCTCAACCTCAAAGGTAAAGTCCTCTTTTTCCTTTTGGACCTCTTCCTCTGCTGTTTCCACAACAAACTCCTCAAAGGTTTGATCTTCAGGAATTGTCTCTTCAACCATTTCAGCTTCCTCAGTTGGTTTTTCTTCTGGTTCTGTTACTAGTGCTACCTCTGCTTCCACATCAGCTGGCTTGGGTTGTTCCTCAACCTCAAAGGTAAAGTCCTCTTTTTCCTTTTGGACTTCTTCCTCTGCAGTTTCCACAACAAACTCCTCGGAGGTTTGGTCTTCAGCGACTGCTTCTTCGACCACTTCAGCTTCCTCGGTTGGTTTTTCTTCTGGTTCTGTTCCAAGTGCTACCTCTGCTTCTACATCAGCTGGCTTGGGTTGTTCCTCAACCTCAAAGGTAAAGTCCTCTTTTTCCTTTTGGACCTCTTCCTCTGCTGTTTCCACAACAAACTCCTCAGAGGTTTGATCTTCAGGAATTGTCTGGTCAACCACTTCAGCTTCTTCAGTTGGTTTTTCTTCTGGTTCTGTTACTAGTGCTAGCTCTGCTTCTACATCAGCTGGCTTGGGTTGTTCCTCAACCTCAAAGGTAAAGTCCTCTTCTTCCTTTTGGACTTCTTCCTCTGCTGTTTCCACAACAAACTCCTCAGAGGTTTGATCTTCAGCGACTGCTTCTTCAACCACTTCAGCTTCTTCAGTTGGCTTTTCTTCTGGTTCTGTTACCAGTGCTATCTCTGCTTCCACATCAGCTGGCTTGGGTTGTTCCTCAACCTCAAAGGTAAAGTCCTCTTCTTCCTTTTGGACCTCTTCCTCTGCTGTTTCCACAACAACTTCCTCAAAGAGCTGATCTTCAGGAACTGTCTTGTCAACCACTTCAACTTCTTCGGTTGGTTTTTCTTCTGGTTCTGTTACTAGTGCTACCTCTGCTTCCACATCAGCTGGTTTGGGTTGCTCCTCAACCTCAAAGGTAAAGTCTTCTTTTTCCTTTTGGACCTCTTCCTCTGCTGTTTCCACAACAAACTCCTCAGAGGTTTGCTCTTCAGGGACTGCCTCTTCAAACACTTCAGCTTCCTCAGTTGGTTTTTCTTCTGGTTCTGTTACAAGTGCTATCTCTGTTTCCACATCAGCTGGCTTGGGTTGTTCCTCAACCTCAAAGGTAAAGTCCTCTTCTTCCTGTTGGACCTCTTCCTCTGCAGTTTCCACAACAAACGCCTCAAAGAGCTGATCTTCAGGAACTGTCTTGTCAACCACTTCAGCTTCTTCAGTTGGTTTTTCTTCTGGTTGTTGTGCAGCCTCAAAGGTAAAGTCCTCTTCTTCCTTTTGGACCTCTTCCTCTGCTGTTTCCACAACAAACTCCTCAGAGGTTTCATCTTCAGCAACTGTCTCTTCAACCACTTCAGCTTCCGCAGTTGGCTTTTCTTCTGGTTCTGTTACTAGTGCTAGCTCTGCTTCCACATCAGCTGGCTTGGGTTGTTCCTCAACCTCAAAGGTAAAGTCCTCTTTTTCCTTTTGGATCTCTTCCTCTGCAGTTTCCACAACAAAGTCCTCAAAGGTTTGATCTTCAGGAACTGTCTCTTCAACCACTTCAGCTTCTTCAGTTGGTTTTTCTTCTGGCTCTGTTACTAGTGCTATCTCTGCTTCCACATCAGCTGGCTTGGGTTGTTGTTCAACCTCAAAGGTAAAGTCCTCTTCTTCCTTTTGGACCTCTTCCTCTGCTGTTTCCACAACAACCTCCTCAAAGAGCTGATCTTCAGGAACTGTCTTGTCAACCACTTCAGCTTCTTCAGTTGGTTTTTCTTCTGGTTCTGTTCCAAGTGCTACCTCTGCTTCTACATCAGCTGGCTTGGGTTGTTGCTCAACCTCAAAGGTAAAGTCCTCTTCTTCCTTTTGGACCTCTTCCTCTGCTGTTTCCACAACAACTTCCTCAAAGAGCTGATCTTCAGGAACTGTCTTGTCAACCACTTCAGCTTCTTCGGTTGGTTTTTCTTCTGGTTCTGTTACTAGTGCTACCTCTGCTTCCACATCAGCTGGCTTGGGTTGCTCCTCAACCTCAAAGGTAAAGTCTTCTTTTTCCTTTTGGACCTCTTCCTCTGCAGTTTCGACGACAAACTCCTCAGGAGTTTGATCTTCTTGGACCTCTTCTTTCGCTGTTTCCACAACAAACTCCTCAGAGATTTTATCTTCAGGAACTGTCTCTTCAACCACTTCTGCTTCCTCAGTTGGTTTTTCTTCTGGTTCTGGTCCGAGTGCTACCTCTGCTTCCACATCATCTGGCTTGGGTTGTTCCTCAATCTCAAATGTGAAGTCATCTTTTTGCTCTTTATCTTTTTGCACCTTTTCTTCCAATGTCTCAAAAACAAACTTCTCTGGCATTTCTTCAACCAAATCAGCTTCCTTGATTGTTTTTTCCTCCAGTTCTGTTCCAACTGACATCTCTGCTTCAACATCTTGTGGTGCGGGCTTTTCTGTCAGGTCAAATGCTACTTCCTCCTCTTCAGACTCAGAGGCTTCAGGAGCTGTGAGGATCTCATCTGACTGAACAGCTGCTTGGTCTGTCACTTCTTCCACAGTTATCTCCTCTGAAACTGCTGTCTGAGCCTCATCTATGTCCTTCTCTGACACATTCTCCAGCTCCTTCTCTGAGATGTTCTCTTTGGCTTCAAATACCACCTGGTCAAATACCGCAGCAGCAGTAGGCTTGGTCTCCTCAGAAAGCACAGCCTGCTGTTCCTCAGCTTTGAACTGGTCAGTGAATTCTTCAATTGTCTCTTCCTGTGCCGCAGGTGAACCTAGTCTAACATCACTGAGTATCACTTCTTCTACCGCAGCCTTTACCTCAACTGTTTCCTCTGTGACTGGAAGGGCTTCTTCAGCCTCGAGCGGCAGTTTGTCTGTGAAATCTGAGGCTTCTTCGCTATCCAAGATGGCAAGCTCTTCTTCAACTTCTGTGGATATTTCGGTGTCAATGGTCGCTGTTTGCATCACAGGCTTTTCTTCCTGTTCCTGGACATGTTCAAGGAGAACATCTTCAGTGATCTGTGTCTCTTCTTTGTCCAGGATAACCGTCTCTATATCCACTTCTGCTTCCTGTTCCTTTTGTAAGATGAGAGACTCTTCAGTTACATCCTCCTGAACAATTGTGACTTCCTCTGGGGCTGTTTTCTCCCCGAGATCTTCCACATCCTCAACAGGAACTGTGGCCGTGATTTCTTTTGTCTCAACAAGTGTCACATCTTCAAGTGCTGTCACTGGTTCTTCAATATGTTCTTCTTTTGCCACACGTGTCTCTGGGGTTGTTTCTTCAATAATATCTTTGATCTCTTCCAATGGTGCCATGATGTCTTCTTTCTCTATTTCTGTTGTAGCTATGTCTTCAACGACTGGCATGACTTCCACAAGGCTGATGTCTTTCTCATGTGCACTTTCAGGAACTGTCTCTTCTTCAAGATCTGTTACATCTTCGGAAGGCATGACTGTGACCTCTTCCTTTGTCTCAGTCGTTTCAACATCTGCAACAAATGGGACAGACACCTCTTGTTCCATCTCAGTTTCTTCTACTTTTTCTGTCACAGTTTCCTCCACGTCTTGAACTTTCTCAGTTGGTACAATGGTGACTTCTTCCTTCGTTTCTGTAGTTTTAATGTCGTGCACAACAGGGACAGACACTTCAACTCCAGTTTCGTCCACTTTGTCAGTTTCTTCCACTTTGTCTTCCACAGTGTCTTCAATGTCTTCAGATGGTGTGACGGTGACCTCTTCTTTTACCTCGGTAGTTTCAATGTCTTCCACAAAAGGTACGGAAACTGCTTTCTCAACTGCCTCTTCCATGATAGCTTCCTCCAGCACGTCTGCTACTCCTTCAGTTGCAAGTTCAGTGTCCACGGTAAAAAGGGTTTCCTCTGTTTCTGCTGCCACTGGGCTCTCGACACCTGGCACGTCCATGAAAGTCACCTCCTGCTGGACAGCCTCAGGGAGGGAATCTTCTTTAGTGATGATGGCAGTATCATCTACTGTCTCTTCCACAGTTTCTGGCACTTCAGATACTGTGATCTCAGCCTGAATTTCGGAAGGTACTGGGGACTTGACAACAACAGGTTCCATCTCTGCTGGTTCCTCTGATTCTTCTGCAGAGATTGTGTCAGGAAGCTTCTCTTCCACCTCTTCTGAAGCAGCCTCAGTGACCTCTTCAGTTGTCTGAGTTTCTACCTCTGTTTCCTGCTCTTCAGTGGCACCCACGGTTTCTTGGATAATAACTTCTTCAGACAAGGCTTCTGGCAGGGCGTCCTCACTTGTGATGATGGCATCCTCACCCTTGGTCTCTGGGAGATCCTCTGAAACTTCAGTCACAGAAATGTTGGCCTCAACTTCTGAGGGTATGGAACTTTCAACTTCAGCAACGGGTTTCTCTTCTGGAATGTGTTCAGCAACCTCAGCCTGAAACTCTTCTGGAACCATCTTGTCCTCAAACTCTGAGATGTGTTCAGGTTCTTCTGGGGCTGTTTCCTCTTCCGTTTGCATCACAGTTTCTGTCTGCTCAACAGAGAATGATTCACTGACGATAACCTCTTCTTTTATGGCCTCTTCATGTGAGACTTCAACAGTCTCTTCAAGAGGAGCTTCGGCAACTGTGTGAGGGATGGATTCCTCTGCTTCGCTGAGGGTGATGTCGGCAGAAGCTTCTGAGGGAACAGTGTCTTCTGTCTTGGTTTTTTCCTCTCTGTGACCTTCTTCTGAGAATACAGCTGTGCCTTCTTCTGGCACAAACTTGTCACCAAACTCTTCAAAAGTGTCCGATTGTGGAGCAGCTTCTTCAACAGACTTTGTGGGAACTGCATCTTCGACTTCAAGTCGTTCACTTAGGAATTCCACTTCAACTGTGTCAGGTTTGTCAGCCTCTTCTGTCACAATGTCCACAGCCATTTCAGGGAGTTCTTCCTCCACCCCTTCTTCCACCTTGGACACCACCTCATCACTTGCCACTTTGTCTTCAACGTCTTCCACTGTCGCCACAACTGGAGCAACTTCTGCCACATCCTCCAATCTGCCTTCATCAAAATCTATGGCGATTTCTTCAGGGGCCTCTGTCACTACCTTATCTTCCAAGGTGAACTCTTCTTCAACATCTTTCTTAACAGTGTCCTGGAGAGTCAAATCTTCTGAAACTTCATGGACCTTGGCATCCTCGACGGAGACACTCATCTGCACCTCAACTGGGGTGTCAGGGGTGAACTCCATGACAGTGGTGGTGAGGTGGGTGTCGTCAGAGATAGGCACCTCCTTCAAGAGATCAGAGACGAGGTCAAGCAGCTGGTATAGAGCTGCAGAAACTGCATACCAGGCCAATGACATACAGCTGCAGAAACATGCAAAGCTGGAGCAAGGGAGGAATGCGGCAGGAAAAGCATGCTATGGCTTGGAAAAAGGAAAACAACAACATGAAAGCTGTCACATGCATTAGCACTGGAACACTGCTGTTTGGAAAATTGTTAGGCAGCATGCAATTGTGTAAGCCGCCGGAATGTCAACAGTTAAAACTGACAGATGATGATAGATCACTTTGGTGGAATTTACAGTAAACATTTCAGGAATATGCGCTTTGTGGTTCAAACAGTAAGGAAGGAAATTCAAAACAAATCAAACTTATATCAAAATCTTCTTGACTAACACATTTTAGCTTATACTGATTTTCCTTTCTTATACAAATTTATCACCCAATTTTAGCTGTTGACAATTGGCATACTTCACAAACAATCATCTCTATGTTCCTAATGCCAAAAATAAATATATGAACAAAATGTCACTGTGGTTAATTAGCTACTCTTAGAGCCCTTCACCCAAAACTGTACTGTTGTTAATAAGTGTTTTCTTTTCAATGCAAAAAAAAAGTTTCAGTGCAAAATAGGTTAGCAGAAAGTAAGTAACAGACTGAGTATTGCGCTGTGCATGTTTAAACAGTAGCTTTGCCAGGTGATTGATGTTCAGTGATAGCCATGAGTTGCAGTCCAATACAATTAAAAATATGTAAAAGAAACAAATAAAAATAAAAAAGTGCCCAAAATCAAAACAACAGATACAGCATAAAATCAAGTAAATGACAACAAAAGCGAATAAATTAACTGCAAAGCAATCATGTAGTATTTGTTTAGTGTCAGTCAATTATCAGTATTGATATAGTTTATTCCTACTGCATTGCCAACTAAAATGTTTGTGCATCTTTCATGCAGTATCATTACACAGAAGCATTACTGTCCAGGACAATCAACACTTTCTTCTGTGTGTGTGTGTGTGTGTGTGTGTGTGTGTGTGTGTGTGTGTGTGTGTGTGTGTGTGTGTGTGTGTGTGTGTGTGTGTGTGTGTGTGTGTGTGACATTACAAAAAATCCAAATAATAACATAATCAAATGAGAGTCAGCCAAAGAGATGCCACCACTGCACTCAATTTGGTTCTCCATTACCATTAAGGTTAAACCACCAAAATGATAAGCAATATGCCCATTCTTTCTTCATAAAATCAAACTGAGCTTAATTATCATCAACTGTTTTTACACAGATCAAAACAGGTACCTGCTATGGCAAAGGAATGAACAGTCTCTACATATATACCTGGGAATTAAGGTTAAACTCTCTCCCTTAAAAAAAAAAAAATTCCCACACAAACACTGGCACCATTCATTATTTTGCTGTATTACCAGATAAATACATCTGAGTTGAAAACTCAAGCAGGTGACAAGTCAACTTACCTCCTCAGTTGTTGCAGAAACAAAGAACTCTTGTTCAGACATCTTTGTCTCCTTGAGAATTTTAACCTGTTCTCTGGCCTGTAAAATAATCAAACATGATCCTCATCATATGTGTGTGTGTGTGTGTGTGTGTGTGTGTGTGTGTGTGTGTGTGTGTGTGTGTGTGTGTGTGTGTGTGTGTGTGTGTGTGTGTGTGTGTGTTGTGTTGTGTGTTGCGTTGCGTTGCGTTGTGTTGCACTGTGTTGGGTGTGTGTGGTGTGTTTGATGGGAACACAATATGATTTGATATTATTTTTCAGGTTTTAGCTATATATACATTTTTGTAGATCTCATAATGTGCAGAGCACTTACCCTCGTGGGAGAGATGCGGACAGCAATAACCATTATTATTATCACACCAGCACAGCTTCACAGAAAATATGAAAATAAGGGATTGTATCAAACTGTTCACTGATATTGTTTGACACCTTTTGTTTTGCACCAAAAAAGTGTTTCTTCTTTCCTTTGTGGGGGTCCATCATTTACAGTGTTTATGAAGTTGCACACTTCATCTATTGTGAGCCTTCATATTTATTCTTATTTAAGATATAACTTGTCAGTCTCACTTGGGGGTTTCCACTTGGAAGAGAGACTGTTTTTCATTGGATAGCCTGCTACAACACAGATGTATTACCAAGTGTGTGTGCAATGTCTGTGTGCTACAAATTCCTTGTGTATAATCTTCTCTTTTTTTCTTTTCTTTTTTAGGACATCCCAATCAAGATCTTCAACAGACCAAGCAAAAGCATGTGTATTTTAGCATTTGCATGGACTGAATCAAAATGAAATCAAAGGCCTAAGCATTACTGAGAGAGCTCTGCCCATCCTCACTGGGGACACTGAAAGAATGGTTGAGTGATTCACATTGCAGCTTCCTGCATGCTTGCATTCTTTCGTTCAGTTTTATATATCAGCACTTAGTGGCGACTTCAGTGCCTACCTTGTAGCCCCGGAAGGCAGCCTGTATTTTGGTGGCAGCCTCCTGGACAACTGTCTCAGGGATGGGTTCATCCTGCTCCTCATCTTGTCGTGACCCCACTGAACTGACCTCTGACGCAAGCTCTGTGGAGAACAGCCATAAGTATAAATGGTGACTTGTATCATGCCAAAACACATAGTTCAGGAGCTGTGTGAGAGTCAAGGTGGCCGTCCTGGACTGTCCATCCTAACGAGCCTTCTCGCTTCCGTGGACATAAAGATTTATTGAACCATGCTTCAGCATTGGTCTCAGCTTGTCCCTATTATGTCAGCCAACATCCAAGGACATTAAGCATCACTTCATCATGTCAAAACACCAGGGCCATACAGATTTTACTTCAGACATAGCATCAAAAACAAATTAGATTTTGCAAAAAATTCAAACAGATCAGACCACAAGTACATACCATACTGAAGAATTTCATCATCACAATACCAGGCTACCTCCTCCCCCCCCCCCCCCCCCAACACACCCACCCAGAGCTGTGACTGGCCACACATTCCTGCAACTTCACACACACACATGTACACACAGAGTCTGAAACAGCATAAAAGACATGTGTCAGGCAGTCAACCCAGCTGTGTGCTCCCCGGCAAGTCACATCATTTGCACGGAAGGGACACAGTTTCCACATACCTTCTACAGTGAGGACAGCTGAGCATTCTGTCTCTCCAGCACTGTTGATGGCGCGGACAGTATACTCTCCAGAGTCCTCAGGGAAGGCTTCGGCAATGATGAGAGAGCTCTGCCCGTCCTCACCGGGAACAATCTGGAAGATGTCATCAGACTTGATAGGCTTGTTCTGGTGGTACCACACCAGGGTGGCTTCAGGTAAACTCTTAACCTGGCAGTCGAAGCGCGCTGTTTCCCCCTCCCTGATGGTCAGGTCTTGGATGGGCACCAGGAACTCCGGTTGTGTCTCCTCTGGGCGAGCAATCTGGAACACCAGTAGGACTGTGCAGTATGACTGTTTCCCTTTGGGTGTGGGAGGAGAGGAGCCCTCTACAGGCCTTAAGGTTAATAATAATCTCTTTGGAAGGCTTGCTTGGTTAACTGAACAATTGAATTAAAAAAATATGCATCAAAGAGAAAAAAAAAGCACTTGTTTTAAAATGCAAAAGTACATGCTTTAAAATGCAACTTTTGCTGCTTGTATGTTTATAACACAATGTCTTAAATTATGTCACTAAGGGCAGAATGCTGACAGAATAGCTCACATTTGATCAGAAATCTAAAATGTGTGCCTATCCATCCACACTGAGTGAGACTAACCTCAACAGTAACTTGTTCTACATCGGCCTGCTCTGGTTTTTCCTCTGGGATATCCTCAACTGTGAAGGTGCTCTCTGCAGCTGTCACGTCAGTCTCAAATTTCCTGTCAGACAGTCACATCACACAGTAAATCACTTGCATATATGGTTTTTGTCCGCTGACACCATGAAACATATGTACGAATTTTTTTGTTCAACAATGACAAAGAAAGGAAGAAAGAAGAAATGAAAAGAATGTAAAAAACAAACAAAGAAAAACAAAAAGTAAATAAAAAGAACAAAGTAGTGCCCACAATTGTAAACCATTCTTTTAGCTTAAAACCATGCACTGCAAAATTATCTCACAAAACCGTGCCATCACAATCATGCATATTTACTTTATTAAGTCTTAATGTAGTAGTGGTAGATCATAAACCACACATGCTATCAAAAAACCAACAAATCATGCTTTACTCCTCTTCAGATTGCCATGCATATATAAATAAACTCAGCACACACAACAAAACTGGTGGCTAATTGCATTAGTGGCAAAAAATGCACACTGAAAGTGCATCCAGCAAGTGGGGGTGCAGACCACCCCTAAACTTTCAAAAGACATTAATATCTGCCTAGTCAGATGCATTCTTGATCCAAAGTTCAACATACTCAGTGTCATTTTTGGAATATTCATTGTAATAATCTACATTTACAAGCAGAACACAAGCCCCACGGCCACTGAAATCAAGAAAACCATGGATACCCTTGATCAAATCAAGCTTCAAGGTGACTGGTTCTGAAGTTGACATATACACACAAGTACACATACAATCACCACACCTCCATATCTTGCTGTCAAAGGACTTACTTAGACTTCTTTGTTGATTTTTTCAACAGATGTCTGAAGTCCAGTTGCTCCATCTCAAACTGGACACCTACTTTAGTTTTCCTGTGTCACAAGAGAGTGTATCATGCATTCAACAGCACACAAGCACGTGCAAACATTCGTGCAAATCTGCAACCCTTCTGGCTGTTCTGGAAGACACCAGTAGTTGGAAAATCATGTCATATTTCACTATGCACCAACACTTTCTTTCTCTAGGTAAGACTTTTTTTTTTTTTTTTAATCATTCATCTATATGTCTTTCATCAGACTTCAGTTTATGGACACTGTCCAGTGACTGTCATCCGTAATTAGTGAAACAGCAAAATGCAGAGACATTGTGGCCCATCTCAATGCAGAATCATTCTGGTGGTGACAGTGTAGTGTAAGTATAGGTTCTCTTTTCCTCCCTAACAACCCCACCAGTACCTCTTGAAAAATAACTTGGAATTAAATCTAATACAAAGCTATAAAGAACTCCTGCCCCCTCACCCCCACCCCTCCACTCCACTGAACCACAATTTTCAGGTGTCAGAAGTATTATTGGTGCAAAGTCATGGAAATTGCCTGATGATGGGGAAACAATGCCTTTTACTGAAATGTACAACCCAGCAAACTAAAATGTTTTAGGTTTTGTACAATTGTTTTGTTTGTTTCTGAACACTGAAGTTTAGGCAATAGTCTCTTTAGACTTTGGTCTTTCAGAACACAGCCAAGACGGGTCACAGGGAAAACAGTATAGAACAGCAAACAAACACATTACATTCTGCTCAACCACAGATGTATCTATCACCTCTTAAAAATGCACTTTTGTTGTTGTTTATGACATAATGAAAAGCTTGCCCACAGTCATCCTTTTTTAACACAATAACACCTTTACAGCACAGTTATTTATGCTTGCCATTAGTTTGCAATTCCAATATAAACATACACACTGCTAGCAAATGAAACTTCAACTCCCCCTTCCCCACCACCATAACTTTGTTTCATGTAAACTTCCAACATGCATAATACTGATGGTGTTGTTTTTTACACCGGGTTAAAAAGAGAAACCACCCCTTCCTTGTGTAGCAAGCATATTTTTCATTTGTTTCTCCTTTTCTGTTCCACTCTCCCCCCCCCCCCCCTCTTCATGTTTGTCTTTACAGTTTACAGAGGTATTGTGCTATGTTGCATCATACTGTGTTGTGCATGTGCTGTAGGTGTAGTTTTCCCATCCGCAAAACAGCTCAGAATAATGTTCCCCATAAATAAAGAAAATCTGGCTGAAGAATGTTCATACATACCATTCACACTACCAGGTACACACTATAACTCCTCCATACTGGCATTACAATACAAATTGCAGAGCACTACATATTATTAGTCTTCTGGCTCAGAAATGTTCATGCATACCTTTCATATTACCTGGTACACATTATCGCTCCTCTACATTGGCATGGCAATACAAACTGCAGAGCACTATTTGTTATTAGTCTTCAGCATTCATGCACATCCACTGCTTCATATGCTAAACATTTTTTACTTATTTTGTGACAATAATTTAGTCAAGCTCCACTATCAAACAGCACAGCTTTGTTAAAAAGAAGAAGAAGAAAATACCTAATTATTCACACTTTTGAAACTGCATCTCCACACAAAATGCACATGCATTTGAGTTACATACAAACAAAACAAGAAATTTAAATTACCCACATATATATTCTATATCATCCACGACAAACCTGTCTTTGAAGATTTGGATAAAATCCATAAAACTGAGCCAGCAAAAATCATTCTTCCTAACCTAGGAAGGCAAAATAATCAAATGTTTTCTTTTGTTCTGCCCTGAATCTGGGTTTGATGGTAAATAAAATCACTGCAGTATTTCCAGAAACAAACTTCAAAGAAGCACAATCAAACTGTTTGAAATTCCTTGTTCATACATCAAAACATGCACACAGGCACACAAACACAAATCAGTTTCAAAGCCTTATTTCTACAAATCTCTGCAAAAACAAAACAAAAGCCAAAGATGTCATCAACACTTTCAGTATTTTTTTTTTTACTACCCTTGTAGCCGATGCATATTGTTAATCAGGCTGAGTGTGCAGTGCACCACCACTCTGAATGGGATGTACAGCAACTTACACTTCTGTCGTGAGCTGGTGGCGGAAGTCCACCTGTTCAACCTCCTCAGTTGCTGGCTCTTGTGGGATCTCCACCTCTGTTCGCTGTAACTGATCCCTGAAGTCTGTCTTCTCCTCAGATAAGCCTGGCAACAACAAAATTGAAGTCTATCAGCATTTGTTACATTATAACAATGTAAAAGCAAAGCATGGTTCTGCTGCTCCATGAAATCTTTCACGTGTCCAACATGTACCCTTTTCATCAGCATTGTCTGTTTGTTTTAGTTTTGTCTTGGGGGATGAGGCACGGTGAAGGAGATTTGAGAGAGACAGACATGTAACATGCTTGTAAACAAAGAGAAATACTTTTAACAAAGAGGGAGACATATGAAAACACAGCTGACACTGAAAGAGATGGAGAGGAGAGATCATAACATTAACAACAACAACAACAAAAAGGAAATGGACAATGCAAATTGTCAAGTGAAGGGGACACACTAAACATTTCTTCTTCTTTTTTACTGTTAAGCCTGAAAGACAGATATTAAATGTGGACAGTGTGGTAGATGATGGAAACAATATACTGGTGCATTACTGGAAAGAGGAACATGACATACTGGTAGTACTACTGATTTGACAGACACAACATACTGATACTCTTGATGGTATTAAGACAGACACAACATATTGGTACTCATAACGAAAAGAGGTATGAAATACTGGTATCTTAATGGTAAGACAGACACAATATACTGGTATTCTTACTGGTAAGAGAGACACGGCATACTGGCACTCTTACTGGTATGAGAGACAACATACTGGGACTCTTACTGGCAACACAGGTATGACATAGTGGGACTCTTACTGGTAAGGCTGACACAGCACACTGACATTCTTACTCGTAAGATAGACACAACACAATGGTACTGTTACTGGCAAAATGGACACAACATGCTACTCCTAATAATGACAGCAGCAAATGATACATTAGAGATATGCAAGATATGCATGTACTGTTTACAGCCAGTGGGAGACAAACCAGACATCCTATTTGCAATGAGATGGGCAAACTATTTACAATGAGGGAGACAGATAAAACAGACACAACTTTTTTTTTATGTAAAGGAAGGTTGCAAAAACATGCTGTTGGCATATCAGAGAAACAGACAATACATTCTGTTAATAATAAAAATGTTGTCTTTTAAACCCACAGAAGATATACACTGTTATTAATAACAGACAAAACAGGTTAGCAATCAGAGGCACAGATGAAATGTACTGAAAGCAACGAAATGGATGAAATTTAAAGCTGACAAGAAGGTAGACAATTTAATTAATGTATCATTAATGTATCCTTGACAAAGACGGGGACAGGAAAAAGAAACTTACGGTTGACAATGAGGGAGACAGAGGCACTCTCCTGCCCAAGGTCATTGGTGGCCTGGACACGGTATGTTCCAGCATCCTGAGTGGTCACGTCACTGATGGCCAGGCTTACATGGTGCACAGTGCTTGTTGTCTCATCCTGGGTCATCGACACCACAAAGCGCTGGTCATCTGGCAGTTCCATGTTGTCACGTGTCCACAGGATCTGGACAAGACAGGCAAGTCAACGATGGTGCAGACATATTTTACCCATTTTTGACTCTCGTGTAATCATTTAGTTTTCACTTCTCATTGTCTACTCCAGTTCCTGCAGTAGGTTGCATGGTGCCCCTATCCAAATACTGGCCTCTACTTTGCCAGAATACCTTGGATACCATTCAATGGTCAAAGGAAATACTGCAGGCTTTGTATGGCTGCATGTTCTATCACTATTTATGTAACAGAGATACTTTTTTTTTTAGCAGCCATGTTTGTCACTCCTTACCAATGAAGCACATGAAACATGGCTGATGGCATACTACTTTTAATAGACACTTGTGCCACACATTCTGGCCTTTGTCATGATGTCACAGACACAGAATGCAAACACACTATGGCAGTGTCACAGTTGTGTTTATGTGACTTTCAAATGCCAATTCTTGATAATAATGATGATGATGTACTCTTTAATGTGCTGTTGTTCATTACAAATCTAATTACATAGCCCATTACAAAGTAAAGAACCAAAACCCAGTCAAAACAATTTTGTTTTATTGTCATTTATTGAAAGTTTTAAGTTATTGGTGAGCCAGAAGAATGTTTGTGTGTGTGTGTGGGTGGGGTGTGTGTGTGCGTGTTTGTGTGTGTTTGTACATTGTTATTGTTAAGTATTTTCCTTGTATTTGTGTGTTTTTTAGCTCCGTGTTTCATTGAGTTGTTGTTTTATTGTTAATTGTATTGAATGTTTTTACGTAAATGACGAGCCAGAAAGCAAATTTCTCTACACAGAGACAATAAAGTTGTATTGTATTGTACTGTATTGTATTGTAAAACAAACTCTCTCTTTCTCTCTCTCTCCCTCTCTCTCTCTCTTTCTCACACACACACACACACACACACACACACACACACACACACACACACACACACACACACACACACACACACACACACACAGAGTCAATACAATAGCTTCAAGAGTTGAGATTTCTTAACAAAGTTGACCACAAATTGACCCCCCAAAATTGCTGAGAGTCCATGTTGTATTCTATCCCTACTGCTGAGATGTTGCTTTGCTTCTGGTCCCCTTTAAGACAAACAGGGATGCTAACCTCAGGCTGAGGTGCGGCCTCCACAGTTCCCTTGAAGGTGACGGTTTCTCCCTCATTGACGGTCTGGTAGCGAGGCTTCTCCAGGAACTCTGGGGCCAAGCTGGACACCTCTTCTGGCTTCGCTTCCTCTGCCACTTCCTCCACTGTCAGGGGCATATTGACAAGTACTTTATGTTGATGCAGGCATGTGCGCGTGCACGCACGTGCACACACACACACACACACACACACACACACACACACACACACACACACACACACACACACACACATCCCACACACACACTCATACACATGTACCCTGGATGCATACAAATTAAAACAAAGTTTAACTCATTTCATCACCTTTCAATTCAATGGCCCATCTATCAAAACACCCACATACCCACACATCCATATGCCCACATACTCACACCCCAGACAATCCTTGGATGTGGGTGCATGAGTATGCGTATTTTCAAATGATTATATTTAACCCACTGGTAAAACATGCCATTCAAATCAAGCCATCAACTCACACCTAACTCTACACACATATGTTGCATACGATATATGGTAAACAATGAAGGAACTAATTTCCATCAAACATCTCAACACAAAAAGAATCACAGACAACCTTCACTCTCTCACCTTCAACAGTGAGCTGAGCAGATGATGTGACTGTGCCAAACTCATTTTTGGCAACAACAATGTATTTCCCAGAATCTTCAGGCAGGACATCATGGATGAAGAGCATGTAATTATTCTGGTCATCTTCGGTGATCTCAAACTCGTCAGAGTTGAAAAGGACCTCATCTTCTTTGTACCATGTGACCTCAGGCTTCGGGACACCAACAATGTTTGCAGTAAGGCGAACCTGGCCACCATCGTGGGTCACAGTGTCCTCCAGAGCTGAACGTATCTCTGGGGCAAAGCGCTCCTCTTGCACTTCTGTCATAAAGTCAGTTAAAATGAATGATTAGTCAGAACCTGAAAGTGCTGAATGCTACTCACTTTACAGACTTTTCTTTTCTTACAACTTTTTTTAATTTAAAAAAAGAAGAAATTATGCCCATGTGAACTCATAAAATAGATGTAAAATATGTTGTCCAAAGAGAATGGTAGAAACAATTTTCTGTTACGTCCAACAGAAGGATGCAGATGACAGGGGTATGGCTATTGATGCTCACAAATGTGGGGTGCTCAGCTTTTCATAGGACAGCCAACTATGCAAAGTACTGAACAACACTACATATTTTTATATACCACACACTTAGAGGGCAGGTGAAAGGAATCATGCATTTGTGTGTGCACTTTTGTGACTCACTTACCAACAAATTGTGCTTCAAGCACTTCTGGTGAAGTTTCTTTCCTGTCCTCATCTGACACAGCATCTTTTTCTTCTTCTGCGTTAAACAATTTTAAAAAATAATACAAATGACTGCATCACCACAAGCCCATCAAGGTTAACAGCCAAAGTAAAAAAAAAGAAAAGAAAAAAAGAACAGCACCCCCCAAAAACAACAACAACCATGTGTTCTTTGCTGATTAATCCATACGCTGCATATCACTTTAATAATCACAGAAAATAATTAACCCTTTCACTGCCATACTTGCCACACTGTCACTCAGAAAATGACCAATAAAAGTGCCAAATCTCAATCCATTAAGGCTTTTTTGCCCCCTTTGAGTGAACATGTGAAAGGATTTCTATAAAAATGCACAGTATTGAAAGTAGATTTGTTATAGATCCATCAAAAACACTGTTTGGAGGCAAGTATGTGAACATTTTTCAGCATGGAAACAGGTTCATACAAATGCAGTACTGAACACTAGATAGCTAGTTGGTTGGTGCTTCAAGCCCAGACAACCACAGAGGATTACATCAGGGCTATAGGACTAAACACTAAGTTTGCATTTACTCAAGAGTTTCATAAAACTGAATCAAGTAATTGAGCACAGGGTACAGAAATGAAAACAAACCTGCTGTGACCAACTTTTCTTTCTCAGACAGCACCTCCTCTGTGACATGGACTTCCTGTTCTTCCAGAGGTCCTAAAAGAAACACGTATTTTATCGCAAATTTTTCTTCATGAAATCAATGATCAGAACACATACAAGCATTAAACAGTTCACCAAACATACCAGACACAGCTGCAAGATTCAAGTTACAAGTACTCACAATACTGGGACCAACATGATTAACATATGATATATGCAAATCAATATGGCGGTAAAGATGACAAGGATGGTGACAAAGTGGTGACAGAAATGGTAATGACTGTAAAGAGGATTGTAGCACAGTCAAGAGCATACCATTTTTGCACAAGCACACAGAGTGATGCAGTATCCGACATCAACTAAGAACAGACACCGTTGAAAAACTACATTAATTTCTACTACCAGGTGTTGTGTTCTATCACAATATCAGGTAGTAAACTAAAAACTAAAATTAAATACAACAGTTACAGCCATGACATATACTACCTATGTCTACTACTGCATAATTATTAAAACTCAGTACCCGATTTATTTCAACTGAAAATATAAACTATTCACAATCAAAACATATGCAGCTCAAACAGGACTTCTAGAAATATAAAACTAACAACAAAATAAATCAGTTAATTTACAGCATCTTACCTCCAAGATGTTTATAAGAAAAAGAAATCAAACCCAATGACTAGCAACAAATACACTTCATTCAAAATTTATAGATACTCATAACTTTAGAACATGCTCACAGCATTGCACTACTTCAGCATACTACTAAAACAATCTTTCTAGAAATAGAAAAAAATGATGAAATGAAATTGGCAGAAAAGAAAACTACAGCAAAAGCAAGCAAACTTTAAAACAGTAAACAGCATTTTGCTCTTTCTGACAAATGAACAGAAAACAAAATGTTGTATTTCTTGACACGCTGACACTCAGCAAATGTTATTCAGCATAACCAAAAATATGCAAACATCTACAGCAAATAAAAACTGTACACTAAACAAAAACGTAATCCACACAACAACAACAAAACGGCTGAGAAAATGTTTTCTCAATAAGAACTAAAACATTCCAAAAACAGAAGAAAAATGAGTACAGAAACCTTATCAGCCAACAAAAAAACAAATATTGCACAAAATAATCTGACCCCCATTAATAACCTGCCAGTAGCAGCAGTGCTGTAACAAAATGAATGCATCAGACATTTGTTTTGATTGAACAATTGTAGCAACTAAAGCTGCCAAGCTACAAATCAAACAGCAAGCAGTGCGCTTGAGCGGTCAGTTGGCCAGCATGGCAGACGGCACCACCTGTTCACTTGGGATGCTCATACCTGTGGAATCCAGTGCAGTGAGAACGTCAGTATGCTGAATCAGAATATCCTGTCTCTTTTCAGGCTCTGTGGACATGTGGCCTTGAAACTCAGTGGAGGCCTCCAAGAGTGTGATCTCACTGCTTTCATCTGGGGCCTCTTCTTCCACAATAACTGCTTCTACAGTCTCAATGAAAGTGGTTTCTGATGGTTTCAAGTCAAAATCGGCTTCAGCTACATCAGACACTTCACCTTTTGTCACTTCAAAAGCAGCTGAAGGGGTTGCAATAATAGAAGATTCAGCAGTAGCCACTTCAAAGTCTTCATCCTCCTCAGGAACAGCCTCTTTGGGTACTTGAACCTCAAAGACAGCCTCGTCAACATCTGCAGGTTTCTCTGGAGAAACAGTGATTTCTTCTTTGAAATGTTCCTCTTCAAAAATCTCCACAGTTTCGGCTTGGGAAGAAACGTCTGTGGGACCTTCAAAGCCAAGGACAACCTCTTCGGTTGTTGGTTTTGGAGAGATGGTTATCTCCTTGCTGACAGTTTCTGTAATGTCTGGTTTTTCATGGACAAACGATTCCCTTACTACAGTCTCTGTTGTTTCTTCTGGTCGGGGAATTTCTTCTTCAACAGCTTCAGGGAATTCCTCCATGACAACTTCTTCTGTGACTGATTCTGGGATTTCGTCTTCAGTTTCAAAGGTAACTGTCTCTTCCTCTTCTTTCACTTGTTCTTCCTCCATCTGACTATCTTCTTTTGGCACTTCAACCTCAAGGACAACTTTCTCTACGTCTGTGGGCGTCTCGGATGAAATGGTGATCTCTTCCTTGAAATGTTCTTTTTCCAACACTGTGGGCTGCTCCTCTTCAGTTGCCACCTCATATTCTGGAACATCTTCGGGAACACGAACTTCGGCGATCACACCATCAATGTCTGTGGGTTTCTCCGAAGAAACAGTGATCTCCTCTTTGAAATGTTCCTCTTCTCCCTCTTCCAGGTATTCTTCCTCTGTGGGAATACCCTCCTTGGGCATCTGAACCTCAAGGACAACTTCACCAACGTCCGTGGGCTTCTCAGGAGAAAGAGTGATCTCTTCCTTGAAGTGTTCATGTGTTGCCACTTCAAAGTCTTCTTCCTCCTCAGGAACGTGCTCTTTTGGTATCTGAACCTCAAAGACAGTCTCATCAACATCTGCAGGTTTCTCCGGAGAAACAGTGATTTCTTCTTTGAAATGTTCCTCTTCCAAAACTTCCACTGCTTCATCTTGGGAAGAAACGTCTGTGGGACCTTCCAAGCCAAGGATAACCTCTTCGGTTGTTGGTTTTGGTGAGATGCTTATCTCCTTGCTGACAGTTTCTGTAATGTCTGGTTTTTCATGAACAAACGACTCCCTTACTACAGTCTCTGTTGTTTCCTCTGGTCGGGGAATTTCTTGTTCAACAGCTTCAGGGAATTCCTCCACGACCACAACTTCTGTGACTGATTCTGGGATTTCGTCTTCAGTTTCAAAGGTAACTGTCTCTTCCGTTTCTTTCACTTGTTCCTCCTCCATCTGACTATCTTCTTTTGGCATTTCAACCTCAAGAACAACTTTGTCCACATCTGTGGGCATCTCGGACGAAATGGTGATCTCTTCTTTGAAATGTTCTTTTTCCAACACTGTAGGCTGCTCATCTTCAGTTGCCACCTCATATTCTGGAACATCTTCGGGAACACGAACCTCGGCGATCACACCATCAATGTCTGTGGGTTTCTCCGAAGAAACAGTGATCTCCTCTTTGAAATGTTCCTCTTCTCCCACTTCCAGGTCTTCTTCCTCTGTGGGAACCTCCTCTTTTGGCATCTCAACCTCAAGGACAACTTCACCAACGTCCGTGGGCTTCTCTGGAGTAAGAGTGATCTCCTCTTTGAAGTGTTCATGTGTTGCCACTTCAAAGTCTTCTTCCTCCTCAGGAACGTCCTCTTTGGGTACTTGAACTTCAAAGACAGCCTCGTCAACATCTGCAGGTTTCTCTGGAGAAACAGTGATTTCTTCTTTGAAATGTTCCTCTTCCAAAATCTCCACTGTTTCATCTTGGGAAGAAACGTCTGTGGGACCTTCAAAGCCAAGGACAACCTCTTCGGTTGTTGGTTTTGGTGAGATGGTTATCTCTTTGCTGACAGTTTCTGTAATGTCTGGTTTTTCATGGACAAACGATTCCCTTACTACAGTCTCTGTTGTTTCTTCTGGTCGGGGGATTTCTTGTTGAACAGCTTCAGGGAATTCCTCCACGACCACAACTTCTGTGACTGATTCTGGGATTTCGTCTTCAGTTTCAAAGGTAACTGTCTCTTCCGTTTCCTTTACTTGTTCTTCCTCCATCTGACTATCTTCTTTTGGCACTTCAACCTCAAGGACAATTTTGTCTACATCTGTGGGCGTCTCGGATGAAATGGTGATCTCTTCAATGAAATGTTCTTTTTCTAACACTGTAGGCTGCTCCTCTTCAGTTGCCACCTCATATTCTGGAACATCTTCGGGAACACGAACTTCGGTGATCACACCATCAATGTCTGTGGGTTTCTCCGAAGAAACAGTGATCTCCTCTTTGAAATGTTCCTCTTCTCCCTCTTCCAGGTATTCTTCCTCTGTGGGAATACCCTCCTTGGGCATCTGAACCTCAAGGACAACTTCACCAACGTCCGTGGGTTTCTCTGGAGAAAGAGTGATCTCCTCTTTGAAGTGTTCATGTGTTGCCACTTCGAAGTCTTCTTCCTCCTCAGGAACGTCCTCTTTTGGTATCTGAACCTCAAAGATAGTCTCGTCAACATCTGCAGGTTTCTCTGGAGAAACAGTGATTTCTTCTTCGAAATGTTCCTCTTCCAAAACTTCCACTGCTTCATCTTGGGAAGAAACGTCTGTGGGACCTTCAAAGCCAAGGACAACCTCTTCGGTTGTTGGTTTTGGTGAGATGGTTATCTCCTTGGTGACAGTTTCTGTAATGTCTGGTTTTTCATGGACAAACGATTCCCTTACTACAGTCTCTGTTGTTTCTTCTGGTCGGGGAATTTCTTCTTCAACAGCTTCAGGAAATTCCTCCGCGACCACAACTTCTTCTGTGACTGATTCTGGGATTTCGTCTTCAGTTTCAAAGGTAGCCGTCTCTTCCGTTTCTTTCACTTGTTCTTCCTCCATCTGACTATCTTCTTTTGGCACTTCAACCTCAAGGACAATTTTGTCTACATCTGTGGGCATCTCGGACGAAATAGTGATCTCTTCAATGAAATGTTCTTTTTCCAACACTGTAGGCTGCTCCACTTCAGTTGCCACCTCATCTTCTGGAACATCATGGGGAACACGAACTTCGGTGATCACACCCTCAATGTCTGTGGGTTTCTCCGAAGAAACGGTGATCTCCTCTTTGAAATGTTCCTGTTCTACCACTTCGAGGTATTCTTCCTCTGTGGGAACACCCTCTTTGGGTACCTGAACCTCAAGGACAACTTCACCAACGTCCGTGGGTTTCTCTGGAGAAAGAGTGATCTCCTCTTTGAAGTGTTCATGTGTTGCCACTTCAAAGTCTTCTTTCTCCTCAGGAACGTCCTCTTTTGGTATCTGAACCTCAAAGACAGTCTCGTCAACATCTGCAGGTTTCTCTGGAGAAACAGTGATTTCTTCTTTGAAATGTTCCTCTTCCAAAACTTCCACTGTTTCATCTTGGGAAGAAACGTCTGTGGGACCTTCCAAGCCAAGGACAACCTCTTCGGTTGTTGGTTTTGGTGAGATGGTTATCTCCTTGCTGACAGTTTCTGTAATGTCTGGTTTTTCATGGACAAACGATTCCCTTACTACAGTCTCTGTTGTTTCCTCTGGCCGGGGAATTTCTTCTTCAACAGCTTCAGGGAATTCCTCCGCGACCACAACTTCTTCTGTGACTGATTCTGGGATTTCGTCTTCAGTTTCAAAGGTAACTGTCTCTTCCGTTTCTTTCACTTGTTCTTCCTCCATCTGACTATCTTCTTTTGTCACTTCAACCTCAAGGACAATTTTGTCTACGTCTGTGGGCGCCCCGGATGAAATGGTGATCTCTTCTTTGAAATGTTCTTTTTCCAACACTGTAGGCTGCTCCTCTTCAGTTGCCACCTTATATTCTGGAACATCTTCGGGAACACGAACCTCGGCGATCACACCATCAATGTCTGTGGGTTTCTCCGAAGAAACAGTGATCTCCTCTTTGAAATGTTCCTGCTCTACTACTTCCAGATATTCTTCCTCTGTGGGAACATCTTCTTTGGGAATCTCAACCTCAAGGACAACTTCACCAACGTCCATGGGTTTCTCTGGAGAAAGGGTGATCTCCTCTTTGAAGTGTTCATGTGTTGCCACTTCAAAGTCTTCTTTCTCCTCAGGAACGTCCTCTTTTGGTATCTGAACCTCAAAGACAGTCTCGTCAACATCTGCAGGTTTCTCTGGAGAAACAGTGATTTCTTCTTTGAAATGTTCCTCTTCCAAAACTTCCACTGTTTCATCTTGGGAAGAAACGTCTGTGGGACCTTCCAAGCCAAGGACAACCTCTTCGGTTGTTGGTTTTGGTGAGATGGTTATCTCCTTGGTGACAGTTTCTGTAATGTCTGGTTTTTCATGAACAAACGATTCCCTTACTACACTCTCTGTTGTTTCTTCTGGTCGGGGAATTTCTTCTTCAACAGCTTTAGGGAATTCCTCCGCGACCACAACTTCTTCTGTGACTGATTCTGGGATTTCTTCTTCAGTTTCAAAGGTAACTCTCTCTTCCTCTTCTTTCACTTGTTCTTCCTCCAGCTGACTATCTTCTTTTAGCACTTCAACCTCAAGAACAACTTTGTCCACATCTGTGGGCGTCTCGGACGAAATGGTGATCTCTTCTTTGAAATGTTCTTTTTCCAACACTGTAGGCTGCTCCTCTTCAGTTGCCACCTTATATTCTGGAACATCTTCGGGAACACGAACTTCGGTGATCACACCCTCAATGTCTGTGGGTTTCTCCGAAGAAACAGTGATCTCCTCTTTGAAATGTTCCTGTTCTACCACTTCTAGGTATTCTTCCTCTGTGGGAACCTCCTCTTTGGGTATCTGAGCCTCAAGGACAACTTCACCAACGTCCGTGGGTTTCTCTGGAGAAAGAGTGATCTCCTCTTTGAAGTGTTCATGTGTTGCCACTTCAAAGTCTTCATCCTCCTCAGGAACGTGCTCTTTTGGTATCTGAACCTCAAAGACAGTCTCGTCAACATCTGCAGGTTTCTCTGGAGAAACAGTGATTTCTTCTTTGAAATGTTCCTCTTCCAAAAATTCCACTGTTTCATCTTGGGAAGAAACGTCTGTGGGACCTTCCAAGCCAAAGACAACCTCTTCGGTTGTTGGTTTTGGTGAGATGGTTATCTCCTTGCTGACAGTTTCTGTAATGTCTGGTTTTTCATGGACAAACGATTCCCTTACTACAGTCTCTGTTGTTTCTTCTGGTCGGGGAATTTCTTGTTCAACAGCTTCAGGGAATTCCTCCACAACTTCTTCTGTGACTGATTCTGGGATTTCGTCTTCAGTTTCAAAGGTAACTGTCTCTTCCGTTTCTTTCACTTGTTCTTCCTCCATCTGACTATCTTCTTTTGGCACTTCAACCTCAAGGACAACTTTCTCTACGTCTGTGGGCGTCTCGGATGAAATGGTGATCGCTTCCTTGAAATGTTCTTTTTCCAACACTGTGGGCTGCTCCTCTTCAGTTGCCACCTCATCTTCTGGAATATCTTTGGGAACACGAACCTCGGCGATCACACCATCAATGTCTGTGGGTTTCTCCGAAGAAACAGTGATCTCCTCTTTGAAATGTTCCTCTTCTCCCACTTCCAGGTATTCTTCCTCTGTGCGGACATAATCTTTTGGCATCTGAACATCAAGGACAACTTCACCAACGTCCGTGGGCTTCTCAGGAGAAAGAGTGATCTCTTCCTTGAAGTGTTCATGTGTTGCCACTTCAAAGTCTTCTTTCTCCTCAGGAACGTCCTCTTTTGGTATCTGAACCTCAAAGACAGTCTCATCAACATCTTCAGGTTTCTCCGGAGAAACAGTGATTTCTTCTTTGAAATGTTCCTCTTCCAAAACTTCCACTGCTTCATCTTGGGAAGAAACGTCTGTGGGACCTTCCAAGCCAAGGATAACCTCTTCGGTTGTTGGTTTTGGTGAGATGCTTATCTCCTTGCTGACAGTTTCTGTAATGTCTGGTTTTTCATGAACAAACGATTCCCTTACTACAGTCTCTGTTGTTTCCTCTGGTCGGGGAATTTCTTGTTCAACAGCTTCAGGGACTTCCTCCACGACCACAACTTCTGTGACTGATTCTGGGATTTCGTCTTCAGTTTCAAAGGTAACTGTCTCTTCCGTTTCTTTCACTTGTTCCTCCTCCATCTGACTATCTTCTTTTGGCATTTCAACCTCAAGAACAACTTTGTCCACATCTGTGGGCATCTCGGACGAAATGGTGATCTCTTCTTTGAAATGTTCTTTTTCCAACACTGTAGGCTGCTCCTCTTCAGTTGCCACCTCATATTCTGGAACATCTTCGGGAACACGAACCTCGGCGATCACACCATCAATGTCTGTGGGTTTCTCCGAAGAAACAGTGATCTCCTCTTTGAAATGTTCCTCTTCTCCCACTTCCAGGTCTTCTTCCTCTGTGGGAACCTCCTCTTTTGGCATCTCAACCTCAAGGACAACTTCACCAACGTCCGTGGGCTTCTCTGGAGAAAGAGTGATCTCCTCTTTGAAGTGTTCATGTGTTGCCACTTCAAAGTCTTCTTCCTCCTCAGGAACGTCCTCTTTGGGTACTTGAACTTCAAAGACAGCCTCGTCAACATCTGCAGGTTTCTCTGGAGAAACAGTGATTTCTTCTTTGAAATGTTCCTCTTCCAAAATCTCCACTGTTTCATCTTGGGAAGAAACGTCTGTGGGACCTTCCAAGCCAAGGACAACCTCCTCGGTTGTTGGTTTTGGTGAGATGGTTATCTCTTTGCTGACAGTTTCTGTAATGTCTGGTTTTTTATGGACAAACGATTCCCTTACTACACTCTCTGTTGTTTCTTCTGGTCGGGGGATTTCTTGTTGAACAGCTTCAGGGAATTCCTCCGCGACCACAACTTCTGTGACTGATTCTGGGATTGATTCATCAGCTTCGTACTCATCAACATCTGCAGATTTCTCTGGAGAAACAGGGATTTCTTCTTTGAAATGTTCCTCTTCCAAAACTTCCACTGTTTCATCTTGGGAAGAAACGTCTGTGGGACCTTCCAAGCCAAGGATAACCTCTTCGGTTGTTGGTTTTGGTGAGATGCTTATGTCCTTGGTGAAAGTTTCTGTAATGTCTGGTTTTTCATGGACAAACGACTCCCTTACTACAGTCTCTGTTGTTTCCTCTGGTCGGGGAATTTCTTGTTCAACAGCTTCAGGGAATTCCTCCACGACCACAACTTCTGTGACTGATTCTGGGATTTCGTCTTCAGTTTCAAAGGTAACTGTCTCTTCCTCTTCTTTCACTTGTTCTTCCTCCAGCTGACTATCTTCTTTTGGCACTTCAACCTCAAGGACAATTTTGTCTACATCTGTGGGCGCCTCGGACGAAATGGTGATCTCTTCTTTGAAATGTTCTTTTTCCAACACTGTAGGCTGCTCCTCTTCAGTTGCCACCTTATGTTCTGGAACATCTTCGGGAACACGAACCTCGGCGATCACACCATCAATGTCTGTGGGTTTCTCCGAAGAAACAGTGATCTCCTCTTTGAAATGTTCCTGTTGTACCACTTCTAGGTATTCTTCCTCTGTGGTAACATCCTCTTTGGGCATCTGAACCTCAAGGACTACTTCACCAACGTCCGTGGGCTTCTCTGGAGAAAGAGTGATCTCCTCTTTGAAGTGTTCATGTGTTGCCACTTCAAAGTCTTCTTCCTCTTCAGGAACGTGCTCTTTTGGTATCTCAACCTCAAAGACAGTCTCGTCAACATCTGCAGGTTTCTCTGGAGAAACAGTGATTTCTTCTTTGAAATGTTCCACTTCCAAAATTTCCACTGTTTCATCTTGGGAAGAAACGTCTGTGGGACCTTCCAAGCCAAGGACAACCTCTTCGGTTGTTGGTTTTGGTGAGATGGTTATCTCCTTGGTGACAGTTTCTGTAATGTCTGGTTTTTCATGAACAAACGATTCCCTTACTACAGTCTCTGTTGTTTCCTCTGGTCGGGGAATTTCTTGTTCAACAGCTTCAGGGACTTCCTCCACGACCACAACTTCTGTGACTGATTCTGGGATTTCGTCTTCAGTTTCAAAGGTAACTGTCTCTTCCGTTTCTTTCACTTGTTCCTCCTCCATCTGACTATCTTCTTTTGGCATTTCAACCTCAAGAACAACTTTGTCCACATCTGTGGGCATCTCGGACGAAATGGTGATCTCTTCTTTGAAATGTTCTTTTTCCAACACTGTAGGCTGCTCCTCTTCAGTTGCCACCTCATATTCTGGAACATCTTCGGGAACACGAACCTCGGCGATCACACCATCAATGTCTGTGGGTTTCTCCGAAGAAACAGTGATCTCCTCTTTGAAATGTTCCTCTTCTCCCACTTCCAGGTCTTCTTCCTCTGTGGGAACCTCCTCTTTTGGCATCTCAACCTCAAGGACAACTTCACCAACGTCCGTGGGCTTCTCTGGAGAAAGAGTGATCTCCTCTTTGAAGTGTTCATGTGTTGCCACTTCAAAGTCTTCTTCCTCCTCAGGAACGTCCTCTTTGGGTACTTGAACTTCAAAGACAGCCTCGTCAACATCTGCAGGTTTCTCTGGAGAAACAGTGATTTCTTCTTTGAAATGTTCCTCTTCCAAAATCTCCACTGTTTCATCTTGGGAAGAAACGTCTGTGGGACCTTCCAAGCCAAGGACAACCTCCTCGGTTGTTGGTTTTGGTGAGATGGTTATCTCTTCGCTGACAGTTTCTGTAATGTCTGGTTTTTTATGGACAAACGATTCCCTTACTACACTCTCTGTTGTTTCTTCTGGTCGGGGGATTTCTTGTTGAACAGCTTCAGGGAATTCCTCCGCGACCACAACTTCTGTGACTGATTCTGGGATTGATTCATCAGCTTCGTACTCATCAACATCTGCAGATTTCTCTGGAGAAACAGGGATTTCTTCTTTGAAATGTTCCTCTTCCAAAACTTCCACTGTTTCATCTTGGGAAGAAACGTCTGTGGGACCTTCCAAGCCAAGGATAACCTCTTCGGTTGTTGGTTTTGGTGAGATGCTTATGTCCTTGGTGACAGTTTCTGTAATGTCTGGTTTTTCATGGACAAACGACTCCCTTACTACAGTCTCTGTTGTTTCCTCTGGTCGGGGAATTTCTTGTTCAACAGCTTCAGGGAATTCCTCCACGACCACAACTTCTGTGACTGATTCTGGGATTTCGTCTTCAGTTTCAAAGGTAACTGTCTCTTCCTCTTCTTTCACTTGTTCTTCCTCCAGCTGACTATCTTCTTTTGGCACTTCAACCTCAAGGACAATTTTGTCTACATCTGTGGGCGCCTCGGACGAAATGGTGATCTCTTCTTTGAAATGTTCTTTTTCCAACACTGTAGGCTGCTCCTCTTCAGTTGCCACCTTATGTTCTGGAACATCTTCGGGAACACGAACCTCGGCGATCACACCATCAATGTCTGTGGGTTTCTCCGAAGAAACAGTGATCTCCTCTTTGAAATGTTCCTGTTCTACCACTTCTAGGTATTCTTCCTCTGTGGTAACATCCTCTTTGGGCATCTGAACCTCAAGGACAACTTCACCAACGTCCGTGGGCTTCTCTGGAGAAAGAGTGATCTCCTCTTTGAAGTGTTCATGTGTTGCCACTTCAAAGTCTTCTTCCTCTTCAGGAACGTGCTCTTTTGGTATCTCAACCTCAAAGACAGTCTCGTCAACATCTGCAGGTTTCTCTGGAGAAACAGTGATTTCTTCTTTGAAATGTTCCACTTCCAAAATTTCCACTGTTTCATCTTGGGAAGAAACGTCTGTGGGACCTTCCAAGCCAAGGACAACCTCTTCGGTTGTTGGTTTTGGTGAGATGGTTATCTCCTTGGTGACAGTTTCTGTAATGTCTGGTTTTTCATGAACAAACGATTCCCTTACTACAGTCTCTGTTGTTTCTTCTGGTCGGGGAATTTCTTCTTCAACAGCTTCAGGGAATTCCTCCGCGACCACAACTTCTTCTGTGACTGATTCTGGGATTTCTTCTTCAGTTTCAAAGGTAACTGTCTCTTCCGTTTCTTTCACTTGTTCTTCCTCCAGCTGACTATCTTCTTTTGGCACTTCAACCTCAAGAACAACTTTGTCCACATCTGTGGGCGTCTCGGACGAAATGCTGATCTCTTCTTTGAAATGTTCTTTTTCCAACACTGTAGGCTGCTCCTCTTCAGTTGCCACCTTATATTCTGGAACATCTTCGGGAACACGAACTTCGGCGATCACACCATCAATGTCTGTGGGTTTCTCCGAAGAAACAGTGATCTCCTCTTTGAAATGTTCCTGTTCTACCACTTCTAGGTATTCTTCCTCTGTGGTAACATCCTCTTTGGGCATCTGAACCTCAAGGACAACTTCACCAACGTCCGTGGGTTTCTCTGGAGAAAGAGTGATCTCCTCTTTGAAGTGTTCATGTGTTGCCACTTCAAAGTCTTCTTCCTCTTCAGGAACGTGCTCTTTTGGTATCTGAACCTCAAAGACAGTCTCGTCAACATCTGCAGGTTTCTCTGGAGAAACAGTGATTTCTTCTTTGAAATGTTCCACTTCCAAAATTTCCACTGTTTCATCTTGGGAAGAAACGTCTGTGGGACCTTCCAAGCCAAGGACAACCTCTTCGGTTGTTGGTTTTGGTGAGATGGTTATCTCCTTGGTGACAGTTTCTGTAATGTCTGGTTTTTCGTGAACAAACGATTCCCTTACTACAGTCTCTGTTGTTTCTTCTGGTCGGGGAGTTTCTTCTTCAACAGCTTCAGGGAATTCCTCCGCGACCACAACTTCTTCTGTGACTGATTCTGGGATTCCTTCTTCAGTTTCAAAGGTAACTGTCTCTTCCTCTTCTTTCACTTGTTCTTCCTCCAGCTGACTATCTTCTTTTGGCACTTCAACCTCAAGAACAACTTTGTCCACATCTGTGGGCGTCTCGGACGAAATGGTGATCTCCTCTTTGAAATGTTCTTTTTCCAACACTGTAGGCTGCTCCTCTTCAGTTGCCACCTTATATTCTGGAACATCTTCGGGAACACGAACTTCGGCGATCACACCATCAATGTCTGTGGGTTTCTCCGAAGAAACAGTGATCTCCTCTTTGAAATGTTCCTCTTCTCCCACTTCTAGGTATTCTTCCTCTGTGGTAACATCCTCTTTGGGCATCTGAACCTCAAGGACAACTTCACCAACGTCCGTGGGCTTCTCTGGAGAAAGAGTGATCTCCTCTTTGAAGTGTTCATGTGTTGCCACTTCAAAGTCTTCTTCCTCTTCAGGAACGTGCTCTTTTGGTATCTCAACCTCAAAGACAGTCTCGTCAACATCTGCAGGTTTCTCTGGAGAAACAGTGATTTCTTCTTTGAAATGTTCCACTTCCAAAATTTCCACTGTTTCATCTTGGGAAGAAACGTCTGTGGGACCTTCCAAGCCAAGGACAACCTCTTCGGTTGTTGGTTTTGGTGAGATGGTTATCTCACTGGTGACAGTTTCTGTAATGTCTGGTTTTTCGTGAACAAACGATTCCCTTACTACAGTCTCTGTTGTTTCTTCTGGTCGGGGAATTTCTTCTTCAACAGCTTCAGGGAATTCCTCCGCGACCACAACTTCTTCTGTAACTGATTCTGGGATTTCTTCTTCAGTTTCAAAGGTAACTGTCTCTTCCTCTTCTTTCACTTGTTCTTCCTCCAGCTGACTATCTTCTTTTGGCACTTCAACCTCAAGAACAACTTTGTCCACATCTGTGGGCGTCTCGGACGAAATGGTGATCTCTTCTTTGAAATGTTCTTTTTCCAACACTGTAGGCTGCTCCTCTTCAGTTGCCACCTTATATTCTGGAACATCTTCGGGAACACGAACTTCGGCGATCACACCCTCAATGTCTGTGGGTTTCTCCGAAGAAACAGTGATCTCCTCTTTGAAATGTTCCTCTTCTCCCACTTCTAGGTATTCTTCCTCTGTGGTAACATCCTCTTTGGGCATCTGAACCTCAAGGACAACTTCACCAACGTCCGTGGGCTTCTCTGGAGAAAGAGTGATCTCCTCTTTGAAGTGTTCATGTGTTGCCACTTCAAAGTCTTCTTCCTCTTCAGGAACGTGCTCTTTTGGTATCTCAACCTCAAAGACAGTCTCGTCAACATCTGCAGGTTTCTCTGGAGAAACAGTGATTTCTTCTTTGAAATGTTCCACTTCCAAAATTTCCACTGTTTCATCTTGGGAAGAAACGTCTGTGGGACCTTCCAAGCCAAGGACAACCTCTTCGGTTGTTGGTTTTGGTGAGATGGTTATCTCACTGGTGACAGTTTCTGTAATGTCTGGTTTTTCGTGAACAAACGATTCCCTTACTACAGTCTCTGTTGTTTCTTCTGGTCGGGGAATTTCTTCTTCAACAGCTTCAGGGAATTCCTCCGCGACCACAACTTCTTCTGTAACTGATTCTGGGATTTCTTCTTCAGTTTCAAAGGTAACTGTCTCTTCCTCTTCTTTCACTTGTTCTTCCTCCAGCTGACTATCTTCTTTTGGCACTTCAACCTCAAGAACAACTTTGTCCACATCTGTGGGCGTCTCGGACGAAATGGTGATCTCTTCTTTGAAATGTTCTTTTTCCAACACTGTAGGCTGCTCCTCTTCAGTTGCCACCTTATATTCTGGAACATCTTCGGGAACACGAACTTCGGCGATCACACCCTCAATGTCTGTGGGTTTCTCCGAAGAAACAGTGATCTCCTCTTTGAAATGTTCCTCTTCTCCCACTTCTAGGTATTCTTCCTCTGTGGGAACATCCTCTTTGGGAATCTCAACCTCAAGGACAACTTCACCAACGTCCGTGGGCTTCTCTGGAGAAAGAGTGATCTCCTCTTTGAAGTGTTCATGTGTTGCCACTTCAAAGTCTTCTTCCTCTTCAGGAACGTGCTCTTTTGGTATCTCAACCTCAAAGACAGTCTCGTCAACATCTGCAGGTTTCTCTGGAGAAACAGTGATTTCTTCTTTGAAATGTTCCACTTCCAAAATTTCCACTGTTTCATCTTGGGAAGAAACGTCTGTGGGACCTTCCAAGCCAAGGACAACCTCTTCGGTTGTTGGTTTTGGTGAGATGGTTATCTCACTGGTGACAGTTTTTGTAATGTCTGGTTTTTCGTGAACAAACGATTCCCTTACTACAGTCTCTGTTGTTTCTTCTGGTCGGGGAATTTCTTGTTCAACAGCTTCAGGGAATTCCTCCGCGACCACAACTTCTTCTGTGACTGATTCTGGGATTCCTTCTTCAGTTTCAAAGGTAACTGTCTCTTCCTCTTCTTTCACTTGTTCTTCCTCCAGCTGACTATCTTCTTTTGGCACTTCAACCTCAAGAACAACTTTGTCCACATCTGTGGGCGTCTCGGACGAAATGCTGATCTCTTCTTTGAAATGTTCTTTTTCCAACACTGTAGGCTGCTCCTCTTCAGTTGCCACCTCATCTTCTGGAACATCTTCGGGAACACGAACTTCGGCGATCACACCATCAATGTCTGTGGGTTTCTCCGAAGAAACAGTGATCTCCTCTTTGAAATGTTCCTCTTCTCCCACTTCTAGGTATTCTTCCTCCGTGGTAACATCCTCTTTGGGCATCTGAACCTCAAGGACAACTTCACCAACGTCCGTGGGTTTCTCTGGAGAAAGAGTGATCTCCTCTTTGAAGTGTTCATGTGTTGCCACTTCAAAGTCTTCTTCCTCTTCAGGAACGTGCTCTTTTGGTATCTCAACCTCAAAGACAGTCTCGTCAACATCTGCAGGTTTCTCTGGAGAAACAGTGATTTCTTCTTTGAAATGTTCCACTTCCAAAATTTCCACTGTTTCATCTTGGGAAGAAACGTCTGTGGGACCTTCAAAGCCAAGGACAACCTCTTCGGTTGTTGGTTTTGGTGAGATGGTTATCTCACTGGTGACAGTTTCTGTAATGTCTGGTTTTTCGTGAACAAACGATTCCCTTACTACAGTCTCTGTTGTTTCTTCTGGTCGGGGAATTTCTTCTTCAACAGCTTCAGGGAATTCCTCCGCGACCACAACTTCTTCTGTGACTGATTCTGGGATTCCTTCTTCAGTTTCAAAGGTAACTGTCTCTTCCTCTTCTTTCACTTGTTCTTCCTCCAGCTGACTATCTTCTTTTGGCACTTCAACCTCAAGAACAACTTTGTCCACATCTGTGGGCGTCTCGGACGAAATGCTGATCTCTTCTTTGAAATGTTCTTTTTCCAACACTGTAGGCTGCTCCTCTTCAGTTGCCACCCTATATTCTGGAACATCTTCGGGAACACGAACTTCGGCGATCACACCATCAATGTCTGTGGGTTTAGAAACAGTGATCTCCTCTTTGAAATGTTCCTCTTCTCCCACTTCTAGGTATTCTTCCTCTGTGGTAACATCCTCTTTGGGCATCTGAACCTCAAGGACAACTTCACCAACGTCCGTGGGTTTCTCTGGAGAAAGAGTGATCTCCTCTTTGAAGTGTTCATGTGTTGCCACTTCAAAGTCTTCTTCCTCTTCAGGAACGTGCTCTTTTGGTATCTCAACCTCAAAGACAGTCTCGTCAACATCTGCAGGTTTCTCTGGAGAAACAGTGATTTCTTCTTTGAAATGTTCCACTTCCAAAATTTCCACTGTTTCATCTTGGGAAGAAACGTCTGTGGGACCTTCCAAGCCAAGGACAACCTCTTCGGTTGTTGGTTTTGGTGAGATGGTTATGTCCTTGGTGACAGTTTCTGTAATGTCTGGTTTTTCGTGAACAAACGATTCCCTTACTACAGTCTCTGTTGTTTCTTCTGGTCGGGGAATTTCCTCTTCAACAGCTTCAGGGAATTCCTCCGCGACCGCAACTTCTTCTGTGACTGATTCTGGGATTTCTTCTTCAGTTTCAAAGGTAACTGTCTCTTCCTCTTCTTTCACTTGTTCTTCCTCCAGCTGACTATCTTCTTTTGGCACTTCAACCTCAAGAACAACTTTGTCCACATCTGTGGGCGTCTCGGACGAAATGGTGATCTCCTCTTTGAAATGTTCTTTTTCCAACACTGTAGGCTGCTCCTCTTCAGTTGCCACCTTATATTCTGGAACATCTTCGGGAACACGAACTTCGGCGATCACACCATCAATGTCTGTGGGTTTCTCCGAAGAAACAGTGATCTCCTCTTTGAAATGTTCCTCTTCTCCCACTTCTAGGTATTCTTCCTCTGTGGGAACATCCTCTTTGGGAATCTCAACCTCAAGGACAACTTCACCAACGTCCGTGGGCTTCTCTGGAGAAAGAGTGATCTCCTCTTTGAAGTGTTCATGTGTTGCCACTTCAAAGTCTTCTTCCTCTTCAGGAACGTGCTCTTTTGGTATCTCAACCTCAAAGACAGTCTCGTCAACATCTGCAGGTTTCTCTGGAGAAACAGTGATTTCTTCTTTGAAATGTTCCACTTCCAAAATTTCCACTGTTTCATCTTGGGAAGAAACGTCTGTGGGACCTTCCAAGCCAAGGACAACCTCTTCGGTTGTTGGTTTTGGTGAGATGGTTATCTCCTTGGTGACAGTTTCTGTAATGTCTGGTTTTTCGTGAACAAACGATTCCCTTACTACAGTCTCTGTTGTTTCTTCTGGTCGGGGAATTTCTTCTTCAACAGCTTCAGGGAATTCCTCCGCGACCACAACTTCTTCTGTGACTGATTCTGGGATTTCTTCTTCAGTTTCAAAGGTAACTGTCTCTTCCTCTTCTTTCACTTGTTCTTCCTCCAGCTGACTATCTTCTTTTGGCACTTCAACCTCAAGAACAACTTTGTCCACATCTGTGGGCGTCTCGGACGAAATGGTGATCTCCTCTTTGAAATGTTCTTTTTCCAACACTGTAGGCTGCTCCTCTTCAGTTGCCACCTTATATTCTGGAACATCTTCGGGAACACGAACTTCGGCGATCACACCATCAATGTCTGTGGGTTTCTCCGAAGAAACAGTGATCTCCTCTTTGAAATGTTCCTCTTCTCCCACTTCTAGGTATTCTTCCTCTGTGGGAACATCCTCTTTGGGAATCTCAACCTCAAGGACAACTTCACCAACGTCCGTGGGCTTCTCTGGAGAAAGAGTGATCTCCTCTTTGAAGTGTTCATGTGTTGCCACTTCAAAGTCTTCTTCCTCTTCAGGAACGTGCTCTTTTGGTATCTCAACCTCAAAGACAGTCTCGTCAACATCTGCAGGTTTCTCTGGAGAAACAGTGATTTCTTCTTTGAAATGTTCCACTTCCAAAATTTCCACTGTTTCATCTTGGGAAGAAACGTCTGTGGGACCTTCCAAGCCAAGGACAACCTCTTCGGTTGTTGGTTTTGGTGAGATGGTTATCTCCTTGGTGACAGTTTCTGTAATGTCTGGTTTTTCGTGAACAAACGATTCCCTTACTACAGTCTCTGTTGTTTCTTCTGGTCGGGGAATTTCTTCTTCAACAGCTTCAGGGAATTCCTCCGCGACCACAACTTCTTCTGTGACTGATTCTGGGATTTCTTCTTCAGTTTCAAAGGTAACTGTCTCTTCCTCTTCTTTCACTTGTTCTTCCTCCAGCTGACTATCTTCTTTTGGCACTTCAACCTCAAGAACAACTTTGTCCACATCTGTGGGCGTCTCGGACGAAATGGTGATCTCCTCTTTGAAATGTTCTTTTTCCAACACTGTAGGCTGCTCCTCTTCAGTTGCCACCTTATATTCTGGAACATCTTCGGGAACACGAACTTCGGCGATCACACCATCAATGTCTGTGGGTTTCTCCGAAGAAACAGTGATCTCCTCTTTGAAATGTTCCTCTTCTCCCACTTCTAGGTATTCTTCCTCTGTGGGAACATCCTCTTTGGGAATCTCAACCTCAAGGACAACTTCACCAACGTCCGTGGGCTTCTCTGGAGAAAGAGTGATCTCCTCTTTGAAGTGTTCATGTGTTGCCACTTCAAAGTCTTCTTCCTCTTCAGGAACGTGCTCTTTTGGTATCTCAACCTCAAAGACAGTCTCGTCAACATCTGCAGGTTTCTCTGGAGAAACAGTGATTTCTTCTTTGAAATGTTCCACTTCCAAAATTTCCACTGTTTCATCTTGGGAAGAAACGTCTGTGGGACCTTCAAAGCCAAGGACAACCTCTTCGGTTGTTGGTTTTGGTGAGATGGTTATCTCCTTGGTGACAGTTTCTGTAATGTCTGGTTTTTCGTGAACAAACGATTCCCTTACTACAGTCTCTGTTGTTTCTTCTGGTCGGGGAATTTCTTCTTCAACAGCTTCAGGGAATTCCTCCGCGACCACAACTTCTTCTGTGACTGATTCTGGGATTTCTTCTTCAGTTTCAAAGGTAACTGTCTCTTCCTCTTCTTTCACTTGTTCTTCCTCCAGCTGACTATCTTCTTTAGGCACTTCAACCTCAAGAACAACTTTGTCCACATCTGTGGGCGTCTCGGACGAAATGGTGATCTCCTCTTTGAAATGTTCTTTTTCCAACACTGTAGGCTGCTCCTCTTCAGTTGCCACCTTATATTCTGGAACATCTTCGGGAACACGAACTTCGGCGATCACACCATCAATGTCTGTGGGTTTAGAAACAGTGATCTCCTCTTTGAAATGTTCCTCTTCTCCCACTTCTAGGTATTCTTCCTCTGTGGTAACATCCTCTTTGGGCATCTGAACCTCAAGGACAACTTCACCAACGTCCGTGGGTTTCTCTGGAGAAAGAGTGATCTCCTCTTTGAAGTGTTCATGTGTTGCCACTTCAAAGTCTTCTTCCTCTTCAGGAACGTGCTCTTTTGGTATCTCAACCTCAAAGACAGTCTCGTCAACATCTGCAGGTTTCTCTGGAGAAACAGTGATTTCTTCTTTGAAATGTTCCACTTCCAAAATTTCCACTGTTTCATCTTGGGAAGAAACGTCTGTGGGACCTTCCAAGCCAAGGACAACCTCTTCGGTTGTTGGTTTTGGTGAGATGGTTATCTCCTTGGTGACAGTTTCTGTAATGTCTGGTTTTTCATGGACAAACGATTCCTTTACTACAGTCTCTGTTGTTTCTTCTGGTCGGGGGATTTCTTGTTCAACAGCTTCAGGGAATTCCTCCACGACCACAAGTTCTTCTGTGACTGATTCTGGGATTTCTTCTTCAGCTTCAAAGCTAACAGTCTCTTCCGTTTCTTTCATCTTTTCTTCCTCCACTGGACTATGTTCTTTTCGCACCTCAACCTCTTCGTGAAATTCTTCTTTGGGCACCTGAACTTCAATGACCATCTCTTCGGATTCTGTAGGTTTTCCTGCACTTATACCCATCTCCTCTTTGAAGTATTCTTTTTCTACCACTTCAGTCTGTTCTTCTTCTGTGAGAACATCGCTTGGCATCTGTACGTCGAAGGCAACCACATCAACATCTACAGGTTTCTCTGGAGAAATGGTAATCTCCTCCTTAAACTGTTCCTGTTTGAACACTTCTGGTTGTTCTTGTGAAGAAACATCTATAGGTGCTTGGATGTCAAGGACCACCTCCTCTGAGCTACGCTGATCACCAGCAGAGGGCCCAGAGAGAGGATATTCTGATTCAACAAGGTGCTCCAGGGGGACCTGTTCAACCTTCTCCTCCTCAACATCTTCTTCCTCCTTCTCCTTGTCCTCAGGTGACCCTGTGCGGTTGACAGGACGTTACAATCCAATCATTCACTAACTAACCTTCTGTGCTGGTTTCTCCTTTTCTGACTGTGGTCCTTTTGACAGGAGGTGTATGATGTGTGTTGACTGAACCTACCATTTGAATACATGCTTTCTTTTCTAGTTACTTGGTTATTAACACAAAATATAAAGAATTAACTACATAAAAAGTCTTTCCTTCATGAGATTGCACTGAAAACTGACATCAAAAGCTTTTGAAATATTGCTTAAATTATTTAAATTTTAACAAATTTGTCTCATGTAACACACAGTCAATATATACTACATACAATTTATACATGAATGTATTTCATTGTACTCTTACAATCACAAAATAAAGGTTATTAATTTCAAGAATGAAATATCCCACTCAGCACTGTTATAGGCATGATGGATTACTCCCCCCCACCCCCCACCCCCCAACCTGACCCAAATAAGGGAAGAAAAGAATAGAAAATGCTTAGTGGTGTGAATCATTATTTAATTTTGATGTACATGTATATGTTAGGAATGTAACAGATTCAAAGCCAACAGGGCAGTTTAAAAAAAATCCCCCCCCCCTGCCCCCCCCAAAAAAAAATCCACACATCAAAATTTTACTGCCTGTTCTGTGACTCTGCCTGTCAGCAAGCATGCAAACATGCACACAAATATGGTGCAATATGTTACACCTCAGTACATTTCTGTGGTAAATATTATATGTACAGAGCTATTCTTGTTAAAGTTTTTGTTAATCTGTTGAAAAACAAGACTAACAATATTAATAAGCACAGAAAATGATCGGTTGACTCACATTCAAAATGAAAAAATATAACTTTTACTATCTTGTTCACACTTTTCTCTGAGGTCTGTGTCAACATGATAAAAAAAAAATCTATCAACTGACTTGATTTGATATTCAATGGCCAATCAGCTGTCAAAGTCATATAAAGATGATGCAAAACATATTAGTAACAATAAAAAATTTGACCCCCCACTCTTCACAAAGGTCACTTTTTACATTTGAAGAAGGCTTGCAGAAATGAAGTTGGGTGAACATGGAAGACAAATATCAAAGCAGATTTCCTGACAGCAAACAAAGAATGCAAGTTGACTTAATCCTGCTAAAAAATAAAATAAAAGCTCTGGACTCTCAGCAGAAGGGAACTTATTTTTTCTACCTATGGTACCCTAGCTTCCACAGTAACTTTATGCCTAACATCATGAAGAGGATTCTGGAAAAATTAGGTTCAATGAACTAGACAGAAAAAAGAAAAGAGAGAAAAAGGCAGAATTTCAGGCTAGGTTAATATACATAAGCTATACATATTCTGACCTACTTCAGGCTTCAAAGAGCCCAGATGGAACCTTTGATAGTTCTCAGCTGATGGGACCATTTCTGCATGCACAGTAAGTATTCCACCAGGAAAGGTATCAATTATTAAAGGCAATATTAAAGTTTTCAATATGACATATGGCTGGATGGCCATAAAGCCAGCACACCAGACAAACACTCATCATTACAAAACAGACTCACTATCAGTAACAAAACATTGATCATTTTCCAGATGAAACAACAAATTCTGCTTCATGCATAGAACAAAATGTACCGATGTTGTCCTCAAATGAAACAGAGATGGTAATGGTCATGCAGTGTCATGAGGTGAAATCACATAAATTATACAACAATGCAGCATCTCTCGGGTGCACAATGTGGTGTCTGTTAACGTGCTGAAAACAAGACATTACTTGGCAAAACAAGCTGCAATTTTTAACCAACACTAAACAGTACTGTATCAAAATAAATGTAACAGTCTTTCAAGGAGGCCCCAAGTAAACATGCACCATCGGCCCTATCAACAGAAGTGGGTTAAAAAATAGACAGCAATTTTTCAATAGATTCATGGTACAATTTTACTAAAAGTCTACATTTTGAAGTCTTGAAAACAGTTGTGAGTGCTGCCATTTTGTGTCTGGCAGTCCATGTCTCTGATGTCATGAACAAGGTGGGCATGAGTGGCCAACCTTTTAATTTTCTGCTCTTCATTGGTAAACAACAAACTACCTTGACTGCACTATAAACAGCTCAAAGAGTCCAATCTGAAGCAAAAAAGTACCTCTGTTGATACTGCAGTCACACAATGCCAGCAAATGGAAACATTTGCAAATTTTCTCCTTTATCAGGCCAGTTTGCATCTTGGTTTGAGGTCTCCTTCCAGCAGTTTAAATATATCACAATACAAGAATCACTAAGTTTGTATTATGATCAAGAAAACAATATGTTAGAATATGACATAAAAATACATACACTTAAAGTCTTTCAACTGGTTTATGTCAACAAAAGCTGTGCAGAATTCAAAGCATCAAACATAGAAAAGAAAGGAAAAAAGAAAAGAAATAGGAGTGTTTGTGTGTGTGTATGTATGTGTGTGTGTGTGTGTGTGTGTGTGTGTGTGTGTGTGTGTGTGTGTGTGTGTGTGTGTGTGTGTGTGTGTGTGTGCATGTACTGTGCATGCATGTGTTTGTGACTGAGACAAAGAGAAGGAAACAAAGAAAAGAGGTAAGAATATAAGAATAAAGAGGGAAAAGCACAAGAGGTTCCCTGAAAAGATGGAAAGGATAAAGTTGGGGGAGGGGTGGAGTTGGGGGAGGGGGGCAAAGGAGTGAAAGAAGTCATTTAAAAAAAATCTGAACTGGATGAGAACATCACAGGAAGCAATAAACACTGGGTTTGGTGTAAAAACAATCTGAACCACACTCAAAATGGGCAACAACCCCCAAATGCTGCCTGTATTATTATTTGGCAAATTTTCTTGTGACCTCGAAAGTGGTTCATGATCACCAGATCTGGTTTTAATGTTTTGAGTAAAACTTTAGATGTTATCATCAAGCAGGTTTTCATAATTCAAAAATATCACTTCAACAACATCCAAGAAAATGTTGATACTTCGGTTTTTGCCATGACAGAAAATATGTAAATTAATCCCACAATAAATGCAAATGTTCCTCAAAACATTATAGTTATAATGACATCCAAATAACAATCATTCAAAGCTTGAATTTAGCTGGATAAGAACTTGTCAAGTAAAATGTTCAGCAGCCACTACAACTTTGAAATTCAATAGAGGTTATCATTTGAAATGTTCAAAACAGTTCACTTGAACAGTCTGAAAAACAGCCCATGTTTCAAAGACTTCACTTAACAGGTAGAGTTCTGCAAAGGTAATTATTTGCCAAATTTGAAAAACTTCACTTAAGCAGTGTCCAGAAAAAGTCCAAACATTTTTCAGTCAGCAAATGCACCAGTTATCACCTGTATATAATTGCAAAAATAAAAAATAGCCTTTCATACCAGATCCCATACCTACATGTATCTATGAAAATCATGCAACATTTGAATTTGACCTGTTAAGAATTTACCAAGCTTTAAATTTTTAGTTTCAACAGTTTGCTATTGCAACAGCCTTGAAATAATGACAAGGCCATCCATGGCAGTACACATGAGTTTAACTTCAATAACTTTTAAGTACTACAATCTTAATCCAAAGTCTGACACTAATCACATTTGCTGTGTCCAAGAGAATAGCAAAAATAGTTTTACCTCAGATGGACAGTTGGCTTTTAGCACTTTATAGCCTTAAACTCAAATTACCACATACACATACTTTTCATGTGTGTCAAAAAAGAAGAAGTCATATGGGTTAACAGTTAATATCTTTTACACCCATTTTTTAAAGCTTTTTCAAATATTTTTTACTTGGATTGCTTTTCTCTGATTACTTTTAAACAAACAAACGTGTTGGGTATAAACTGGGAGATGTTGCACAAGACAGGATTTGGAGGGACTACATCTTGTTATGTTCTCCATCCAGTTCTGGTAAAAATAGAGACTTCAAAGACATCTGGACTTCTGATTCACAGCTAGGTACATTCATTGTACATTGTACATTCATAGATAATATATATATATCTGTCCATGTGCTGCTCCAACCTGTGTTGTGCTGCTTCAGGCAGCCCATACATTTTGTGTGTCTGTGCTCTATCTACATGTAGTTTTCGATGACAAACATGTTCTTAGTCTTATGTGCGTGCACGCGTGTATATATGTTTACCCTAGATCAAGCTGATTTATATATATTTTTTTTTTTAATGCTCATTATCTGCTTGTTTCTCGGTTTGCTGGTGTCCATTTTAACATGAACTGTATGAATGTACATGTACTCAAAACACTGTAGCTCACTGTATCTTTAGTTAACAGTAGTTTCCCTCATGGGCGAGGGCTGGATGTAAAAAGACCTCGAGTCTTCTCCACTACCCTCGTAAAATAAAGTTTATTCATTCATTCATTGTTAGTTGCTGTAACAACATTTTGTTAGAGTTGCAAAAAAGCAGAGTGGCAAATAGAGGCAGTGAGGTGAAGCAGGCAAGGCAAAAATAAGGTGAAACACTCTGTGTGTGGAGGTGGGTGGGGTTTGGGGACTGAATCGGATTGGGCTGAAATAAGGTAGAGTGGGCAAAAAAGGAGAAAAACAAAGGGAGCTGACCTTTAATATAGAGGTCTGCTTTGGTGCTGGCAGTTCCAAATTCATTGACAGCGCGGCATTCATATTCACCCTCATCCTCGGGGAAGGACTGGGGAAGCTCAAGGATGCAAGTGCCGCTAGCATCAGTGATGACATGATAGACTGGGGACTCCTTGATGGGCTCTCCATCAAGGAACCAGCTGACCTCCGGCTGTGGGATGCCGGTGACTGTGGTCTCGAAACGAATGGGTTGCCCTTCTTGGGCCTCCACGTTCTGCAGAGGCTGCATGAACGTCGGGGCCTGACCCACGGGCCTCTCCTCCACTACCTCCCCTTCAACGTCCTTTGTCTCAGGCAGCTCAATGATCTCAAAGCCTTCTTCTGCAGTGGCTTCTTCCTCCTGTACGGGAATTCCTGCCACTGTTGGCCTGGGAAGTTCACCTTCTTCTTCAACAATTGGGACTTCTTCTGCATGGTCTTCGGCAAAGGCTTCTTCAATCTCTGTGATGAGTGTTTGGAAACTTTCAGCAGCTGCCCTCTCAGAGGCTGCCTGTTCAGACTCAGGGAGAGGTGTTTCCTCTAGGGTTACTTCGCTAGAAACAACTTCTGCTGTTTCTGTGATGACGAATTCATGTGAAACTTCCTCCGTCTCGGTTGTTGGTTTTTCAGCAACGGTTTCCACAGAGACGACTTCAGTGGTTTCTGGGGCCATGGCCTCTGTGGTTGGTGCTTCCAGACCCTCCAATGTAATTGTGACTTCATCTTTGGCAACTAGGGGAGCGGCAGTTTCTTCAGAGTCAGGGATGTCTGAACACAAGAGGGAAGTAAAGCAAAGCAGTGAGCTATGAAGCAGTCACAGCACCCATCACCCATAATTATTTGCACCATATGTAGATACACTATTTAAGCATTGCAACAGCTATTTAAGCTTTCAACAGCAAAATTTCACACGCTAATTAATTTCACTCAATCTACTTACTATCTTCAAGGATTATACACTCTGATATAATGTGGATTGTCCATAACTTTTATGACTCCATGACTTTGTTTTGGGGGTGGGGGCGTGGGGGATCTAAAGGTAATGGTTTTGAAAGATGATGATGGAGGTTGAGCAGCGAATACACACATTCATGGAAAAAACATACAGAATGATAATTTAGTATCTGATGCCAACACTGATGGAGGTTATACATACTGATGAGTAGCAGATTTGATCTAAACACAAAAGATTGTCGTTGGGAAAAACACCTCTTTTGGGTGATACAGAAAAATGATACAAACAAAACAATGGAGACAGCATACAGTACATTTAACTTTGGAATAAAACTACCAATTATGTACTGTCGACATCTGTTTGTTGCTATGCTCAATACCTCAGTGACTGATACCTATATGCAGCCTGGACCCTGGATCACCTCCACTGTACCATTCCGGACCAAGACCTGGCCATGATGGACACAGGCAACCACTTCCAGCCTTGGTGTACATGTGAGCTTGGTCTCCAGCATGTAATCATTTCTTTGAGTGTGACATTGCTCATGTTTTCAGGCTCTGGTAAGTGGTTTTGTTTTCTTTCACTGTGACCGTATTGCTGTTTATATGTTGTTGTTGTTGTTGTTGGTGGTGGTGGTGGTGGGGTGTGTCTCTGTGTGTGTGTGTGTTGTTTGCTTGTTCAGTTTTGTTGCTTTTTAGTTTGTGAAGTTTTTCTTGGTTTTGTTTGTTTGTTTGTTTGTTTGTTGTTGTTGTTTTGTTGTTGTTTTTTTGTTTTGTTTTTGTGTGTGTGTGCGTGCGTGCGTGCATGCATGCGTGTGTGCATGCGCGCACGTGAGTGTGTGTGTGTGTGTGTGTGGGGGGGGGCGCGTGCATACGTGTGTGTTTTGTTGTTTTTTGTTTCTCTTTTTTTAAGGGGATGTTTTTGCTTTTTGTTATTTTGCTTCTTTTATTTTCCTTCATTGTGGTATTGTATTGCTTTTCTTTGACATTACAGTGGCAAGGTCTACAGTCACTTGACCGATTGTCAGTGACATATGTATCAATACTGGTTAACTGACTGACAGAATAAGTGAGCGAAAGAGTGAGTGATTGAGTGAGCAGCCGACTGAGCGAGTGAATGGGTCAGCCACTGGGTGATTTAACCATTCTGACTGGCTGGGTGGCTGAAAGAGCAGTTGGCTCTACAACTGGCCTGATCTGATTGATTGACATAAAAGATGAGTTTGAAATGCTTTGTTGGTTGGTTGATCAACAGACTGGCTCCTGGTTTCCCAAATGGACTGGTTTGACTGCATAACTGATATCTTTGTTATTTTACACCAATATCTTCAAACCCTACTGTTGGTATTGGCTGTAGGTTAGTTGCGTGCTTGCCTGCTTGCTTGAGTTACAAATAACATTTCAAAATATAAAAAAAGGAGTGAGATGAGTGTGCAAGAAAATAAATATGTCTGTGGCCTACCACTGTCATGCATGTTCAGATGAAAATGTTCTCTGCACACATGTACAACAGTTACACACAGCAGCCTGCATGAGCAGATGTCATGTCAGTGTTCTCAAACGTCAACAAGTCTTTCAGATCAGTCTTTGTGAAACCTGTGAGGATTTCACTGGACAGAACAAGACAGTATCATTTTTCATGCACCTTGCAGAAGAAAGGCCAATGAGTACCATACCAAACCCTGCATGCAGTTTAAAAAAAAATCATTAACCATGCGTTGGATTTGTCAGGGAAAAAAAACAAAAAACTTCTGAAGTCTGCTCTGATAAAGGAGTGATGTAGAGATAGACCTGCCAACCCATGCAACAGATCATACAAGTATGAAAAGCATTCTGAAACTGCTAACAAGTGATAATTTTGTGAGATGTAATTTATGTGTACAATATGCATTACGTGGGTAGTGAGAGAACAACTAAGGTAGATGTGATTATGTGTACAATATGCATTACGTGGGTAGTGAGAGAACAACTAAGGTAGATGTGATTATGTGTACAATATGCATTACGTGGGTAGTGAGAGAACAACTAAGGTAGATGTGATTATGTGTACAATATGCATTACGTGGGTAGTGAGAGAACAACTAAGGTAAACCACTAATGATTCTCATAATGACCAAAAAGTCATTAAATGTGAGAAGCAACATGATGAGTTCAGCAACATTTAAGTCATGCTGAAGATGTGCCTTGTAAGAGAACATAAACTGACCAGGCACAAACTGGAAGCAAACCAAAGTAAAGTGAAATGTGGGAATGGCTGGGTCTAAAGCTGATCTATTTTACTTCAAGCATGAATGTGTTCTGAAATATGAGTTCAGCATGGGGGGGGGGGGGGGGGGGGGGGGAGCCTGTCTGGGAGTGTTGTGGATGTTGTTGGTTTGTGTCTGCTCCATTTGTTTTTCACCTTTGTGTGCACTTTTAGGGAGTATTCTCTTATCAGTTTGCTAATTAACTGCTCTGTCATTTTGTGTAAAACACCAAATTACTTACTTACTGTCATTTTTATGCATCGTACATGTAGTTCCAAGCAGCTGCTCAATGATGTACTAGCCTCTACATGGGGTAATGCGGATCAGGCAGAACATGCACTAACTGTTTACAGTGACATGACAAATGCATTCAGACAGGAAATGAGATTACTGAAAGGACTGACACAATACATGATGACAGACATGTCATTGCTATTCTTCAGTGAGTGAATGACAAAATGGTAACCCATGGTGCAGTGCCCTGACATTACCTACACTCACTAACAACAAAACCCCTAACAGTAAGACTGAAATTTACTAGAATGATATTTGAGCTAGCACTCTTCAATAATTTAAACATTACTTATTTGATGACTAAACACAGTAAGCACACAATCAAAAGCAGGGCAAATGTATGGTTGCATTGCATAAATTGAAATGATGCAAAAAGAAATCTTCAAATTAAAAAAATCTCTTTAAGCTAAAATAAAAATAAAAGGCATCTGATCAATACTTCTCTTAAAAAAAACTGTCTTAAAAATTAAATTCATAATACCAAAGTAAAATTTATTTCATTAAAATAAAGTACATACAGTGGAAACCCCTTGAAACAAGGAGGCTGGGACCATCAGAACTGTTTATCCCTACACAGAATCTGTCTGAAAGGAACCACAACATGTGGAGAGTGTGCACAAACAGCATGGAAATTTTTCTTGGGAGAGACTTTTTTTTTTTTCTTTTTTTTTTTAAGGAGGATGTCTTGAGAGGGTTCCACTGTATACTTGGAACTACTGGTATGTATCACCAAGCACATAATATAACACCCACAAAAACAGACAGGTCACAAACACACACACACACACAGAACAAAAAACGGAGAGGAAAATGCGGCTCACCGAGTGCAGCAGAGGATACAGCAAGTACACGCTTTACAAAGGAGCATGCTGTTCAGAAAACTTCAGAGAGGAGGATTAGCGACACAGTCAAAATCTCACATCAGTCAGTCACAGAAAATAATATCCACAGAATTAATTTCACACCCAGTTAGATCTGCATGACCAAGACCAGCTTCAGGGAACAAGGGGAGCTAACCAAGTTGCAGTCAAATCACACACATGTCAAGCATTAAAGTCAGAATATTCTGCTGCGAAGTGGATTCATGATTACATGGCTGATAAGATTTCTGATGAGGATTGAAATGAAAAAAGTCAATCTTCATTATTATCAACAATATTTAATCAACCCCAATAAAAACAAAAAATCCCAAAGCAGCAGAAATATACTGTTCAAACAACACAACCATCCAAAGTAACATTCTCCATGGTCATGTTAACAAATCACAACACCCAACAACAACAATGTATTTCATAGAGGCAGATGAGCAGACAACTTTCAACAATAGTCCAGGGGCAGACAACTTTATGCCACTACATTTACAAGAGAAAACAGTCTACTGCAAGGAAAACGGAAGACATCAAGTGGAAGACTTGGCAGAAAGGACGCAAACCATGAGTCACCAAATTTCCATGTCAACATGCAAAGAGAGAAAAAGCAGAAGAAAAAAAAAGAGATGTTGCATGCTTGTTTCAGTAAGTCTTGTCCATCAATGTGTGTGGGAGTCAAGTCATCAGTAACTCAACACAAGAAACAAAGAAAGTTTGTGGTGCAGCAAGTTATTTATTTGTGAGTTGATTCTTTTTTCTCCAAAAGTTCCAATATACAGAACAAAAAAACAAAAAAATCACAACAATTTATTATTATAATAAAAATATGAATCTATGCCTCTGGCAAAAAAAGAACAAAAAAATACACAAAAAGGGTGCTTTAAAATATGCATGTGCTCACCTGCCTCTATGATATACAATCAACAAAATTATTAATAAAAAAAGAAAAGAATTAACAACATGAATGCCATGTCAGCCAATGATGTGAAGAAAAAAGCAAGACAAAAGGGGACATGGAAGAAAGCGCACAAGAAACAATCAAAGCTGTCTTGGAAGGAAAAGGGTTCATGACTGAAAGTGGAAAATGTTCATAAAGACTCAGTGAACATTTTTCACTTTATCAGCAGACAGGTGGTAAAACACTGATGTTTCATGATCTACCAATAAAATGTTTCACAATCAGGAGAGACCTTTAAATGAACCATTTCACTGTCTGAAGGAAACAAAACATTTAAGAATATTGATGAATCTGTGAGTGCTTGTCTGCCATGCCCCCATCAAGTTGGTGTCAGGGAAAAGATTTTTTGCCTGTTAAAACTGAATCAGGAATGATAATAAATTGCTGCGACATTCCTGACCACTAAAACCGACAAAAAATCCAGAGGTGGATAGGATTTTTTTCCTTGGAATTGGTCCAAAGGACGAAAACTTGGTCCACATGGTTCATCTTGCTGTCAATTTCATAGCACTGGCTGCTCACAGGGTACAAATTAAGTGCATCAATAGACTTTATGATGGAAACTCATGTTTCATTTGTAATGCAACAGGCACAAAGCACAACATTTTCATTAAAAACGCAATCTCATGCACAGACACTGAACTGATGATGGTATCAATTTCCCATGGTATTTTCCGGACTCAAGCAAAATGAATCAAATTTTCTCAGCATTGGGCTTTGGGAAACCTGTCTCTGTCCTGAACTCCTGCCTCTGACTTAACACGTTAAAACATTCTTTTAGACTAGAAAAACATGTGCATCAAACTTTGACCTTGTTCAAATGCAAAGCAGCTAAACAATTCCTACAGTATAATTATCTACAAACATTCCTCCTTACTCTCATACTGAAAACAAAACCGAACCAAGTATTTATTGCTTCATTTTTTGTTTTCACCTTTTTATACAAAAATATATTTCTCTTTTTCTCTTTCATAGTTTGTTTGTTTACAAAGAAAGAAATCAGCATATTGTCATCAATATATTCCTTTACCGGGATGTTTCAGTTCACTAAAAAAATATTTGAGCAAACTTCTGCTCCTGGTATGAAATGGCTCAGCCTGGGTTTTGAACCTTAAGCTGGGTATCAGCTAGTCCATCTCTGGCATTTGTACCACAAGGACTGGAAATTGGAGCAGGCAAAGATGAGTTTAACCTAGCCCATCCCTGTAGTTTGGGTGTTGTTTTTTCCATCCTATGAGGCCTCAAAATCAAAGGAGGCAAGGTAAGACCAGAGACAGCAGCCAACACTAAAGAGCCAGGCGAGGAGTCGCAGGAAAAGGATGAGAACTAAAACCAGGAGCAGAAACCACTGCATGCTGGCATCCTCAACATTGGCAGGGGGGTTGTGCCAACCTATAGCTGCTGCTGTAGACTCCTCCTCCGGCGCTTTCTCCAGCGGAGCAAGCTCAGGCGCCGGCACCTCTTCTGCGCGCACCTCAACTTCTACTGTCTTGGGTTCAACGTCCTCAACTGTCTCGGGTGCTACGGGTAAAACAAGGGCACTGAATGAGTACTTTAATTTCTCATTTTTACTTATCCAAACATCAAAGAATTTAAAGAAATCAAAAAATTTAAAAGCCTTACAGCTTAAGACTTGTTTTCATCTAAAAATCACTCAAAACTTATTTTAAGAAAAATAAAAAATGCACATACTGTTGTTTTTTTGTCAACAAAATATATATACATTCACATATATACGTAAATATCTCACAGCTGGCCTCATATCAAGGTAGCATCAAAACGTGTTTGGCTGTACACTCATCCCAAACAAAATGCAAATGTGAGTTTAGTTCAAGCAAAATGCAGCTGTTTTCAAGAAAAGCTCATGTTTGTGGAAGGAGCTAAACATACTTAGGCAAAAAGGGGGGAGAAGACTACACTAACAAAACAAAAACAGAAAAGCATATATAAAGGTCACAAAATAAAGATAAAAAAATCTGACCAAAACCAAATAATCATGACATTTTTGGAGACAAACATCAGGATCAGTCATGATTGAGGACAATGAACCCAAGACAGCATTTTTGACACCACACACACACAGACACGAAACACGCGGGAGAAAGAGTAGCAGCAGTTCTTTCCTGTTGTATTCACACCGCAAAAGTTAAATCAAAATCAGTTTTATCTTCTCTGTCGTATCCATATTATCAGTCAGTTTGATATGTATAGTATCCTGTTCCCATCCTTGGTTACAGAATCTTCAGCAAACAAGCCATATTCATAAAAACACCCCAAAAATCCATGAAATTTACACAATCACAGCGTGAACCCTGAACTTAAATAACGTTCCAATCACATTTTAGATAATCATCTCACAACCTTTTTCGCCAATCTTTTGCAAAACTATACAACATCCTTCCCAGTGAAGCCATTCTAAAAACAATTTTTTTTTTTTTTTTTTTTCAAGTCACTGGATTATTCATTTCATAAAAAAAGTAATCTGGTCTATGTAACAGAAACAGTCAAATACATTGAGGGGGAAGGGGGAGGGGGGGTGGGGGGACAGCAAAGAACATGATAAATGCTCTGCATATTTGTGGGTGGAAATAGCTGATTATGATACATCCAGATTATCTACATAAAGCACCTGTCACTATCATTTAGTCTTCAAAAAAACTAGCAAAAAAACTAACAAAAAAACAGATGAGACTAGCATACAATTTTGGCAGTGAGATGTTTAACTGTTAGTACAGGTCACACTTCATGCAGCAACTATTGGTCTGCAGTGTCTCTCCACTTCTGCAACAGTTTGTTACATGACAGCCACAAAAACTGACGAAAAACAGTCCATATTCCATCAGCGTGTGAGGAGAAAGAGAGATAGGACCGGCTGTGATGTAACCAACTGTTGTAGTGATGAAAAGAGGGCAGGTCAATAGTGGCTGCTTGGAGTATGAGTACATGTTTTCAGTCTGTTAAGTATCATCTGCCTCAGGTGGCTCATCTGGTTTAGAGTCTGGGGATCGGTCTTCCTTGGAGTCTTTCTTCGGCCACTGAACTTCTATTTCAACTTCAATCCGATAGAATTCCTCTCGCACAAGTCTTTCCTCCGCGTTCAGAAATTCTGCTCACATGCAAAATAAAGGAAGAAAACAAGTTCACTTGCATGGTCAAAAGCACAGGGGTCAAATCAGTGAACATCATCAATCAAAGCACACTGCATGTTTCAAGTTTCAAAGAGAATGGATGCAATCACACAAACAGTTTATGGAAAGAAGGAATTTGGGGGAAGAAAAGCAAAAGTATGCAGGTAGGGTTAACAAGGTAAAAGAAACAGGATCACAGCAAAACTTGGGTTTCATTTTGTAAGTATCTCTGTGAAATATGCGTCAAAATTCATATGTAAAATGCTAATATTTGCAGAAGGTGTGTTGCTTGGTTGGTCAACTGATTGGTTGATTACATGCTTGTTTGGTTGTTTGGTCAACTGTCTGACAATGGCTGTCAGGTCATTTGGTGTATATGTGTGATTACAAGCATTCACATCAACACTGCAAAGAAATTAGAAGGATGCACATCAGTAGAAGTGTTAAACAAACAAAAGTCCCTTATAGATGTGCTTCTTTTAGAAAATCTTATCTAAACATTAGCATAACAGTCACAGTTATTTCTTTTTTTGAGGCATGCTTGCAACATGTTAACTGACATGCATAAAATTAGTCAAAGCTAAACAAAAATGATAAACAAACAAAATAAATAGGAAGAAACAAAACCTTTTTTCTCCAGCTTTATTCATAACAAATGTATAAATTTGAAATAAAAAGCATGTCACAAAAGTAAGCGCTGCAAAGCATCAACAAATAAATAACTGTGACTGTGACTACAAAAAATCAACAACAGATGCTGACACAAAAATTATTCACACTGTTTAAGTGATCACTTCCTACTCTACAGACAAAGAACAGGTGAACCTCTACACACTGGACTCCAGTCCTAATACAAGACCCAATTTTCATCTCCCTGGTCTACGTAATAATGCACCAGCAACTGTCAAATGGAGATGATGGAAGAGCCAGTCAGGCAGCACTACATTTATCATGCATCAGCGAACAGCTGATCAGATGGCACATACTGTATCAATCAACAGCTAATCAAGCAGTATTATCAATGAGAAAGCATAGACTGAAATACAGTAAACCCCATTTAACTTGAAAACACATGGATAAATTTTCCACAACAAAAACGTGATAAAAAAGACAGTGAGGTCTTTATAAAAAATATATAAAATTCTCATGTGAATAAACCGTCCTTCTTTACAAAGTTTGCCTGTAGAAGGCTTCAGAAAGAAAGGAAGAAAGAGTTCAGATGAAGTTCACTTGTTTGAAGCCATCTAAATCCAGCATGCTTTTTAACAAGCCTTCAAGGAAGATTCTAAGCTGCTGCCCTGGTTGTCTACTGCTGGTGGCAAACATAAGGCACAGGCTATAATATGTGTGAGGTGAGATCACACTTATTTCCAGGGACCACATACTGTACTGATGCTGGCTAGTGAAGAAGCAACCGATTGGACACTGAGCTTCACCTGTCCTGCATCTGTCAGTCCACTTTTAAACCATATGCACATCTAAACACTACAGTTAGACACAGAAATGCTATATACTAAACAAATACTTACTATATATATTTAGACAAGCTACCATTTCTTCTTAGTCTGACACACAAAAGTAGGAAGAAAGCACCAACTATGAACCCATCGGATAACTTTATGCGTTGATCCCTCTGTAAAAATCTACACCTAGGTGTTTCAGTCTAATTACATACCGCAAAATGATAAAACAGTCTTGAGCCTCTTTTGATTTTCTTTCCAAAATATGGAGCATAAAGCTAGGTCACATTTGGAAGCAGGTGGTTATTAGATTTGTTTATTTATTTCCATGGTAAAACCCTGGAGTATCAAATGGGTTCAGCCACTTGCCATGCAATAAAAAGCAAAGTATGAACATCATAACTCAGTTCCACTATAACTGACTAATTTCACAAAATATGTGTTCACAACACACAGCCAAACACTTGAAACATGCAAAGTGTAAATGCAAACTAGTACATACATGACAATGCATTAACTTTCCTCACATATTCATCATCTAGTTCTGCCTTCTTTTTTTACATTGAGCAACTTCCCTTGCAAAGTGTCCCTGTACATTTTAAGATGTCGTTTGCTTGCCATAAACAAAATACTGATCTCCCACATTTTATGCACACTGTCTCATATAATCTCTCATTTAGGTGCACTTTCTCTCCCACCAAAGCACATTAATTGTCTCCAACCAAGTACACTTGCCTCTTCCCTCTAAGCATATTAACTGTCTCTCACTTAAGCATGCTGTCTCTCCTTCCTAAGTACACGTCTCTCCCGTCTAAGAATATTGTCTCTCCAAATTAATTGTCTTCCACCTAAGCATATTGTTTCTCTAAACTAGGCACATTAACTCTCTCTCACCTAAGCATACTGTCTCTCTCTATTAAGTACACTTGTCTCTCCCATCGAAGCACATCTTCTCTCCTACCAAGGCATACTGTTTCTCCAGTCTGAGCACATTAATTCTCTCTCCCACCTAAGCACATAGTCTCTCCCACCTTAGCACACTGACTTACCTGTAGATGATGGTAAACTGCTTTAAAGAACTTCAACATCAACATTCTCACCCTTTTCCTGCTTTCGCAGCAGCTTCTCTGGCATGACTACAGTACACTTGCCACCCGCATGGGCGCTAGACAAACTAAAGACTCAAGTAGTGGCAAAGCCTGTCCCTTACTTTCAACGAAAATATCGACGAATGTACTGGCCACGCCAGTCTCATTCTTGGCCTGGCAGGTGTACTCAGCTTCATCGTCAAAGGTAATGTCCTTGATGGTCAAGATGCATCGTCCATCTTCATGGTACTCGGTGATGAAGCGCTCACTAGGAGCTAACTCCAACTCCTCCTGATGATAGAAAAAAGTAGGTCACAGAGTAATGAACATGTCCAACAGAGGAAGCACTTCTGCCTTCAGAGTGCAGACATCTAAATGACAGGGGATACTTTTCGCAGAAAAGTATAAGCAGGAAAACTTAACCACAGCTGCAAAATATTACCTGCTTCAGGACAGGTCTCAGCTCCAGCAGGGGAAAAACAGCAACAACAACAACAGCACTACCACCACCACCACCAACAATATATGAAGAACCAACTATCACACAACACCCGGTTGAACATTCGTAAGTTCTCATCTGCTGTAACCAATAATAACAATACACAAAATTCATGAAGTATCCATCCTGTTGCTCTAGTTGTCGAATGCAACAAACAAAACAAATGCACGGAAGTAAGGATTAACATTACCTGATTAAGTTACACAGTTGGAGTGTCTGAGTGGAACAGCGAGCTTTTCACACTGTGATCATTTCAGCAGAGGCAGAGGGGGTTGTTAGCTCTCAAGACTGTGCCTCCAATGACAGCACAGTAACACAACACCCTTCCACTTGGCAAATAAATCCTGAATTAATTCATTCATCCTCACCTTGAACCATATGAGCCACAAAACCATCTCTCCCAACTTACCCGGTACCACGTGACAGTGGGTCTGGGCTGGCCGACGACGATGCACATGAGAGTGACTGACGTGCCCTCAAAGACGTCTAGCTGCCGCTGGAGGGTCTGAGTGAAACGGGGAGCTTCTGGCGCTCCAGTGATTTCAGCAGGGGCAGCGGGAGTTATCTGCTCTTCAGGCTGCACCTCTGCTGATACTTCTGCAAATGACAATATGTTATTTGTTGTACTGTCAACATCATTTATTACCAGTGAACATACTTTCAACTTCACACAACTTCCTACCTTATCCACTGTTTCAAATCCGCTTCAGCCTTGAAGTAAGTTCAAGGTCACAGAAAATGATATGAGCATATAATAGCTGAAAGCAGGTTATTATCATGCAAAGCTTCTATGATCTGAAAAACAAAAGAATGCCAACCAGAATTAAAGGCGGGCCTACCTTCCTCTGGACCTTCAGGTTTGAGTTCAATTTCCACATCCACTTGGGTTGTCTCCTCCACGATCTCTTGTTCGCTTGTGAATGTCTCGCTGACTTCAATCTCTTCAGTTGCAATTTCATCTTCTTTTTGTTTTTCTGGAACTGCAAACCATCCAATAAAATTAAAAATTAAACAAAACAAAGTAAATGCAAGCAGCCAAACTGGTTCCAATTCTTCAAGTAAAATACCACCTGCTACAAACAACATTTCTCATCTTCAATATTGCTTTACGTCCACAGAGATCGTAGGGACTATTTGGAACAGGAAGCCCTAGACGGCCACCTTGACTTTCACACAGCTCCTGCACTCTGTCATTTTTCATCACAAACCTTCTGTTTATAAACTCAACACTGCTGGTCATGATAAAACTGGCTGCAGGACTAACTGCCATCTTTGCCAAGCCTGTAAACCTTTTGTTCACTACACAAGTTACTTGGTTACCGAAGTCGTATCACACAAACAAATTTGTTATCTTCTTCAATTTCAGATATTTGTACAACCATTCCATATATAAATCTGAAACAGAACGAGGCCCAGAGTGCTTGTGCAGAATCAACACACAAGGGAGTTAATTACAGCTTGAAATTTGTAACACAAGTACAACAAAAAAGACCTGAGTCGCTTACAGTAACTCTCACCTGGCATGCATGTAAATGCAAGGTACATAAACTCCACCAGGGGTACATCCTCAAATACATCATCGAAGATGTACCTCTGGTGGAGTTTATGTACCTTGTAGTTACATGCATGCCAAGTGAGAGTTACCATGGACAATAAGGTCTTTGTTGTACTTGTGTTGCAGATTTTGAGTGCTAATTGACTCCTTTGTGTGTTTATTATGTACATAATTATTTCATCCTTACCAAAAAAGCAAAGTGGCATAAACCATGCAATATATATATGCCAATAAAATATTATTATTAGTTGCTTTTTAATCTACAAATTTATAAACCAAACCTAATTATTTCTAATACAGAAAGTTAATTTACTGATGAAGTAGTTTGCAAACATTATCCTCTGCAGTATTATAGAAAATAGAAAAAAGACCCAATGATCTGTACTAATACTGGGGAAAAAAAGGAACTATAGTAAACTCAAAAAGCTCTAAAAGCACTAATCTGCTGTCTACTTTGATTAGCAATAAAAATAAAAATAAAACAATAAACAAACAAACAAGACAACAGGAGTTAGGATGAACTGAGGAATAAAGAAATTAAGGACTGAAAAATCATTCATTATTAGAATGACCATGCAGAGCAGAAATGAATACTCTCACCTTTGACATAGACGCATGCGGTAGAGACACAGCTACCAGCTTTGTTCTCCAGCTGAACTTTGTAGGTTCCTTCATCATCTGTCAAGATTTCAGGCATGTACAGTTTGCTGAAATCATGCTCAGTGGTCACTTGGAAATCCTCAGATGGCTCAATAGGCTCGTCATCAAGGAACCAAGTGACTGTTGGGGTGGGGTGAGCACAGAATGACACCTCCAGGGTGACACTCTCACGCTCTGTGACTGTGATGTCCTTCAAGGTGGTGACAAATTGGGGTTGTGTCACTTCTTCCTCTTCTTTAACTTCAACCTCAATGACTTCTGCCAGTTCTGTGACTTTTTCAGTTTCAGTCTCTGTGGGTGCTTCAGGCTGCACCTCTGTTGGAATGTCAGCAGGAATTTCAGCCTCAACTTCAATGGTTGAAACCTCTGAAGGCTTCTCCTCTTCAACTGAAATGACCTGTGACACTTCCTCTGTGACTAATTCTTCTGGTTTGTGTAGATCCAGCTCAACAGGTAGACCTTCCAGTGTTGCCTCAGAGATCATCTCCTCCACGTCTGTCTTTGATAGTTGTTTGTCATCAATACTGATCGTTTCTCGGAGTTCTTCAATGATCTCCTCAGGGGCCTGCTCTGTTGCAACTTCTGTGGGGAGGTCTTCTGGCTTAGTCTCTTCTGGCACAATTTCAACATCAACTTCTGCCAGTTCTTCTTTCTCGACAACAACAAACTCAGACAGTTCATCTGGCAGTTGCTCAGAAACCTCTTCTGTGCCAATTGAAACAATCTCTTCTGTGTCCTGGGTTGGAGCCTCCACTTCCACAACATCCACTTCAAAGGCCGTTTTTGTTTCAACTGCGAGAGTCTCCTTTGTCTCTTCAATGACTTCTTCAGTTGGTTTTTGAGCTTCAACCTCTGTCTCAATTTCTTGAGGTGTCTCCTCAGTAATTTCAAGTGCAGCCTCCACTTCTGAAGGTTTGACTTCTTCAACTACTGGCATATCTGTGGCAACCCCAATGACCTTTTCAGTGGTCTGCTCAGCTTCAACCATCTCAAAGTCCTCAGGAGATTCCTCAGGGATCTCATCAGCTGCTACCTCTACTTCAGCTGGTTTCTCTTCCTCTGTGAATGTTGTTTCAGTAACAGTCTCAGTGACCATCTCAGTTGGTTGCTCAGGTGTGATCTGAACTTGCAAGTCTTCTGGTGCTTCATCCAAAGTTGTGTCCAAAATCACTTCAACTTCTGCTGGTTTTCCCTCCTCAACAGTGATTGTCTCCTTGACCTCTTCCACCACCTCTTCCATGGGTTTCTCAGCTTCCAGCTCCACTTGCAGTTCTTCAGGGGCCTCTTCAGCAGATTCACTTTCCACCTCCACTTCTGAAGGCTTCTGCTGTTCCACAGTCAAGGTTTCAATAACTGTTTCTGCCATTCCCTCGGTGGTTTGTTCTGTCTGGATGTCCACCTGCAGCTCCTCAGGCACTTCACCCACAGTCTCTTGAGCCACCTCAACTTCAGTAGGCTTCCCTTCCTCAACAACAATTGATTCCCTGGTTTCCTCCACCACCTCTTCCATGGGCTGGGCAACTTCGAAGGCTTCCTCTGTGAGGTCCTTGCTTTGTGATACATCAGTGACCACTTCAGCCTCTTCTGCCTTGAATGGAGTTTCTTTTTCGATAATGATAGTTTCCTGCATCTGCTCAGCAACCTCCTCAGCAGGTTTTTCTTCTTCATAGGTTTCTTGGATGACATCGCTTTCAATGAGTTCAATGGTTTCTTCAGTTTCATCAGCTTTAACAGGTTTTTCTTCTTCTATAACAGCAATTTCCTCAACCAGCTGAGTGGTTTGTTCAGAAGGCTGTTCAACTTCAGGAGCATCTGCATATTCTTCACTTTCAATGGTTTCAGTAATTTCAACTGCCTCCTCAGCTTCTGCTGGTTTCTCAGATTCAATCGAGATGATTTCTCTAACTTCTTCAACAGTTTCTTCAGCTGGTTTTTCAATGTCAAATTCAGCAGGCTGCTCATCGGTCTCCTGTTCTTCAATGGCTTCTTCAACCACTTCTACTTCAGCTGGATGACCAATGTCTATTTGGATTTCAAGTTTGGATTCTTCAATTTCTGTCTCTGACGGCTGCTGTATTTCCATCTCAGAGATGTACTTGTCAGCCTCGGTTTCCTCCACTGTCTCCTCTGTTTCTCTGACTTCATAAGAGATCTGCCCTTCAATTGTGATGGTTTCAGTGGTAGTGTCAATCTCTTCTTCCTCTGGCTGAGTTTCTTCCGGCCTCTCTACAAGAACTTCAACAGTGCTCTGTTCAACAACTGTCTCTGCTTCTTCTGTCTCGAAAGGCTGCTCTTTCTGGATCACCAGGGTTTCTTCAAATGATTCCACCACTCTCTCCTCAGGCTGTTCAGCAAGGACCTCCTCAGATATTTCTCTGGCATCAATGGTGTCTACTGTTTCCTCGGTCTGTTCCACCTCATAGGGAACCTCCACTTCAACAGTGATGGTTTCCTTGGTCTCCTCCACCTGATCTTCTTTGGGTCTCTCTGTCTCCACCTCTGGAGCCAGCTCCTCCACTTTTGACTCCTCTGCAGTCTCTTCTGAGATCTCCACCTCAAACTGCATTTCTTCCTCTGCAATGACAGTTTCTGTTACAGTGCTTGTGACTTCTTCAGTGACTTGTTGAACTTGAGTTTCTTCGGGTACTTCTTCAGTGTCGTCCTTTTCCACCACTGTCTCAGTTTCTTCCACTTTGAAAGGCTCCTTGGAGACTGAAATGGTTTCTCTGATTTCTTCAGTGGTGTCCTCAGATGGTTTCTGTGCCTCCACAGCAGTCTCTTCTTGAGGTATTTCTTCAGTGACTGTTTCAACAGCTTCTTCTACTTCTGATGGTTTTTCTGTCTCAATTGCTACCACTGTCCCAGTCTCAACAACCGTGTCTGCTGTGGGTTCTTCTGATTCCACATCAAATGAGACTTCTTCAGTTTCTTCTGGTGTAACTTCCACCTGCACTTCAGACACTTCAGAAATGGGGACATCATCCAGTTCAATGGTTTCCCTGATCTCTTCTGTTGTTTCTTCCATGGGTTTCTGTGTTTCTGTCTCTTTGACAGAGTCCACTTCAGCTTCTTCGACAGCAGTCTCTAAGGCTATGACATCTGAAGGCTTCTCCTCTTCCACTGTCACCAGTTCTGAGATTTCCTGTGTGACTTCTTCCTGTGGTTGCTGGGCAGAGATCTGGATGCTGACTTCTTCAGTGTGTGAAGTTTCCACATCCTCCTGTGTAAACTCAACCTTGAAGTGTTTCTCCTCCTCCACAGATACAACATCAGTTGTTTCCTCAGCAATGGTGGGGGAGATTTTCTCAACCTCAGTCTCTGGTGCAATGTCTTGGGTTCCAATGTCTTCAATAACCAGTTCCACTTGGTCAGTTTTCTGGGGCTGTTCCTCTTCGAGAACAATGACCTCTCTTGTTTCTTCCCTTACCTCTTCCTCTGGCCTCTCCACCTGTGCAACTGTAAGATCTTCCGGGGATGTTTCTCTGGGGATGAACTCAAGGGAGACTTCAGACGGTTTCTGTGACTCGAGCTCAATTGTCTCTCTAACTTCTTCTGTGGTCTCTTCAACTGGTTGAGCAGTCTCAAACTCTGGTTTTATTTCAGCTTCTTGCTCATCCACTGTCACTTCAAGCTGAAATACTTCGGAGGGCTTTTCCTCTTCTACATCAAAGGATTCCCTGACTTCTTCCATAGTTTCTTCTGCAGGGCGTTCAATCTCAGAGACTTCAATTTCTGATACTTCAGCTGCTGTGATATCAGTCTCAAGCTGTTTAACTTCGGTGGTGGTCACGCCCTCAACTGTAACAGTTTCTCTTATTTCTTCTGTTGTTTCTTCTCTCGGTCTATATACCTCAAAATCTCGTTCAGGAGAAACGTCTTCTAAGGGTTGCTCTGACACAAGCTGGTCAACCTCAGAGGGCTTCTTCAGCAGTGTCTCTTGCACAGCTGTGACAACTGGAGTAGTTTCCACCTGAGGCCTTTCCTCAACAACAGTTTCAATAGATGGTGGTGTGGTTTCGAGCTCAACCTCTTCCTCTCTGACTTCCGCATCAAGTTGGACTTCTAAAGGCTGAGGCTGGGGTTCCATGGAGATCTCCTGCTTAAAGCGTTGGTCTTCTGTGATCTCAACTTCCTCCTTCTGTTCCAGCTCAATCGTTTCCCCAAATGACACTTCTGTCTCTTTGCTGGTTGTATCAATCTGGAACTGGACTTCTTCAAGTTCAGGTTGTTCCCGGGAAATGTCCAGAGTCAGCTCTTCCCTGAAATGTTCATCTGGACCAACCTCCACTTCGGTTAAATCAGTCTTTTCAACTTCTAAAGTTTCTCTGAAGGTTTCCATGGTGACCTCTTCAGGCTGCTCCACCTCTACCTCAACTTCAGAACGAGGTTGGGGTTCTATGGAGATCTCCTGCTTAAAGCGTTGGTCTTCTGTGATCTCAACATCTTCCTTTTGTTCCAGCTCAATCGTTTCCCTGAATGACACTTCTGTCTCTTTGCTGGTTGTGTCTATCTGGAACTGGACTTCTTCAAGTTCAGGTTGTTCCCGGGAAATGTCCAGAGTCAGCTCTTCCCTGAAATGTTCATCTGGACCAACCTCCACTTCGGTTAAATCAGTCTTTTCAACCTCTAGAGTTTCTCTGAAGGTTTCCATGGTGACCTCTTCAGGCTGCTCCACCTCTACCTCAACTTCAGAATGAGGCTGGGGTTCTATGGAGATCTCCTGCTTAAAGCGTTGGTCTTCTGTGATCTCAACTTCCTCCTTCTGTTCCAGCTCAATCGTTTCCCCGAATGACACTTCTGTCTCTTTGCTGGTTGTGTCTATCTGGAACTGGACTTCTTCAAGTTCAGGTTGTTCCCGGGAAATGTCCAAAGTCAGCTCTTCCCTGAAATGTTCATCTGGACCAACCTCCACTTCGGTTAAATCAGTCTTTTCAACCTCTAGAGTTTCTCTGAAGGTTTCCATGGTGACCTCTTCAGGCTGCTCCACCTCTACCTCAACTTCAGAACGAGGCTGGGGTTCTATGGAGATCTCCTGCTTAAAGCGTTGGTCTTCTGTGATCTCAACTTCCTCCTTCTGTTCCAGCTCAATCGTTTCCCCGAATGACACTTCTGTCTCTTTGCTGGTTGTGTCTATCTGGAACTGGACTTCTTCAAGTTCAGGTTGTTCCCGGGAAATGTCCAGAGTCAGCTCTTCCCTGAAATGTTCATCTGGACCAACCTCCACTTCGGTTAAATCAGTCTTTTCAACCTCTAGAGTTTCTCTGAAGGTTTCCATGGTGACCTCTTCAGGCTGCTCCACCTCTACCTCAACTTCAGAACGAGGCTGGGGTTCTATGGAGATCTCCTGCTTAAAGCGTTGGTCTTCTGTGATCTCAACTTCCTCCTTCTGTTCCAGCTCAATCGTTTCCCCGAATGACACTTCTGTCTCTTTGCTGGTTGTGTCTATCTGGAACTGGACTTCTTCAAGTTCAGGTTGTTCCCGGGAAATGTCCAGAGTCAGCTCTTCCCTGAAATGTTCATCTGGACCAACCTCCACTTCGGTTAAATCAGTCTTTTCAACCTCTAGAGTTTCTCTGAAGGTTTCCATGGTGACCTCTTCAGGCTGCTCCACCTCTACCTCAACTTCAGAACGAGGTTGGGGTTCTATGGAGATCTCCTGCTTAAAGCGTTGGTCTTCTGTGATCTCAACTTCCTCCTTCTGTTCCAGCTCAATCGTTTCCCCGAATGACACTTCTGTCTCTTTGCTGGTTGTGTCTATCTGGAACTGGACTTCTTCAAGTTCAGGTTGTTCCCGGGAAATGTCCAGAGTCAGCTCTTCCCTGAAATGTTCATCTGGACCAACCTCCACTTCGGTTAAATCAGTCTTTTCAACCTCTAGAGTTTCTCTGAAGGTTTCCATGGTGACCTCTTCAGGCTGCTCCACCTCTACCTCAACTTCAGAACGAGGCTGGGGTTCTATGGAGATCTCCTGCTTAAAGCGTTGGTCTTCTGTGATCTCAACTTCCTCCTTCTGTTCCAGCTCAATCGTTTCCCCGAATGACACTTCTGTCTCTTTGCTGGTTGTGTCTATCTGGAACTGGACTTCTTCAAGTTCAGGTTGTTCCTGGGAAATGTCCAGAGTCAGCTCTTCCCTGAAATGTTCATCTGGACCAGCCTCCACTTTGGTTAAATCAGTTTTGTCAACCTCCAGAGTCTCTCTGAAAGTCTCCACAGTGACCTCTTCAGGATGCTCCACCTCCACTTCAACCTCAGGCTGAGGTTGAAACCCAGTAGTGATTTCCTGTTTGAAACGTTGATCTTCAGGAATTTCAATACTTCTCTCCTCTTGCTCAATCTCAAGTGTCTCCTTGAAAGTGGCCTCTGTGACTTTCTGTGAAATTTCCACATCAATGGTACTTTCTTCAGGTTTGGGCTCAATGGTCACCTCCTCTTTGAAGGAGACCTCCAAAGGCGACCCAGGCCCTTCAGATGAAGGAGCACTGGATGCTGGAACAATAAGAGGGGACAAACTGCAAGTCGTTCCACTGGCAATGAGCCAATACAATGATGTGAATGATTCTGCTCTCCTTGGCTTGGTGTCGATTTTTGTTCATTCTTCGGTTGTTGTTTTTAGCCTGCTCTCTTCTCAAAATTATAGCCATGGAAGATTGTGTCATTAGGGCATCCACCCTCCTTTGTCTCGTGCCTCCATTTCCATCTTTTTTCACACCCATTTACAGCCTAAATCACCAGATAGGAATTTTGTATCTGGGCCAGTTTTAAATGAACTGCAAGCAAATCCCACAATGCCATTTTCCTCACCAACACATTACTTACCTTTCGCTTATCAGCTGTCCTGCTTTATGGGCCTTCCTTTTTCGGGGGTGGGGGGTGGGGGTAAATTAAGAAGATCTGAATATAAGGTTGTGGGATTTAAGGTTGTGGGATTTAATGGAAAACATTAACTGCAAACGGTAAACATGGACTTGCAACAGGGAGTTGGCTCTGTGGATTGAGTATAACAGCATAGGTTCACTGAAAGTTTTAACAGGTGGAACTACTTGTATTTTCTGGACTTTACAACTACAAAAATAGGCAAAAATCTTACAAATGGAACTATGCACACTCTGCAGGACTGTTTGTTTCGGCACACAGGCTGAAAGGGATGTTGCTGACAACAATGGACAGCAACTAGCACGCTACAGAGGAGATTCAAAGTTGTTTCACTCTAGAAGTACCTAAGTAAAGCCACAAAAAAGCAGACTTTCATATCTCAAAATATCTACCATCAAATGCTATGTAGCCAAACAGCACACGGCTAAATCAGGTCCTCACGGAAACTCTAGCCTAATGATATCATTACAGTGGGAGACTGCATTCATTATAGTATTTGGTGCCACATCTCAGGCAGCAAATCTGAGGTAAAATGGGATTTTACAGGCTGGGAACAAAACACGAGATGGTGAGGAAGGTGGCAAAATACCCAGCAACATCAGGAGAGAAAACAGGTCTCAAACTGTGGCATGTCGGAACATGGTATGGTACGGTTTGGCACAGATAACACAGTATGGTACGGTATGGTACAGGGTGTGGAAAAGGAGGGAAAACCCGGCAAGGAGGAATCACCCAAAAGTTTGTCCAAATGGCAAACAGGACAAAGGAGGGTCGGGTGTAAAACGCTGCGGATCATCCATAAGGGAGGAATGGGAGGGACAAACAACATCCAGTTTTAAAATGTTTCCAGGAAGAACCAACACCAAAGACAAAGAGAGATCAACAAAAATCAAAGATGTACATTCAAAGATGTGTACACTAGCTTTCAGAGAAACACTAAAAGTTAAAACAACAGTTGGCATAATTATGAAAGCCACCACCAATTTACAAGAGAAATTCAAAAAGTTTTACAGAGGAAAATACACCTTAAAAAAGGAAAAAAGTCTGATTCCAAGAAGTAAATGGCAAATCTCAAAATAGGTTCTGTTATGTTGTTCCAGTACATATACAACATAATTATAATATAGAACATAAAAGATATCAAAACAAGTTCAAATTTATATGTTTGTTCCTCTGTATACAAGGCTATATAATGTTAATAATTTGTCCTTTGTAAATAATTGAATTTTGAGACAGCCTATTACTCTGTAGATTTTGGAATCAAACTTCTGAGTTTGTATAACAGCAAAATTACAATATCAACAAGGCAGGCAATATTGAAGTTTTACTAGAAGGAGGGGAAAGTGATCTAATCCAGGAATATTACCCATTCTTCAAAACACGAAAGGGGAAAGTAAATGTGTTGCCAAAACAAACCAATACTCACGCAGCACAGTGATGTAGGCGACTGAGGTGCAGCGACCGACCTTGTTGACAGCCTCTACACGGTACTCGCCCTCATCATCAGGTAGCACCTCCAAGATCGTCAGCACCGAGTGGCCTTTTTCTGTCACAACGGTGATCTCCTCAGACAAGGTAAGAGGCTGATCATCAAGGTGCCAGGTCAATTCAGGCATGGGTCGGCCAGTGGCCACCACTTCCAGCCTCATCATTGTGCCCTCCATGACAGTGATGTCAGACAGCATGACTGTGAAACTGGGGGCCTCCAGCTCTTCCTCTTCTTCGGGTTTGGCGGGTAGTTCAAGTTCAATCTCTTCCCTCACAACCTCTTCTGTAGTTGGCATTTCAACCTCCACTTTCTCCTGGACTGCGGTACTGATGGTTGACACAACCTTGGTCTCAGCCTCTTCAATGATGTCATGGACCAAACCAGAGACGTAGGTGTCCAGAGCCTCATCAGGTTGTTCTTCAGCAGGCGTCACCTCCTCTGGGGCTTGTTCCTCCTCCAGTGGTGCCTCCTCAGCAACAATGGGTTCCTCCGGGGCCTGCATCTCCTGGACCTCTGTGATGATTTTCTCTACAAATTCTGTCGCAAACTGCTCAATTTCCTCCTGCACAGCCTTGCTGATTGCTTCTTCAGGCTGCTCTTCGACGTCCGACACCACAATCACTTCTTCTGTCTCTTTGGTCTGGAATTCTTCAGGTTGTTTGGTCACTGCATCAAGCACCTCAACAGTGACTTCCTCCATCTCAGGTTTAACCTCTGTTTCTGGCTCTACACCTTCTGCAACTGTCACTGCTGGGATCTCTTCCTCTACAGGCTTTGTCTCAAATTCTGCTGGCTTTTCTTCAGCTGTCTCAACCAGCTCAGAGGGAATTTCAATGATGCCAGCTTCACTAGCTCTTTCTTCAGAGATTGCCTCAACTTCAGGCTGGGTCACCATCTCATCTACAGTCTCAGTCTTGAACTGCTCTGTAGTTTCTATTATGGTTTCTTCAGCTGGGGCAGGCGTGTCTACTGTGATGGCTTCCTCACTTTCTTCAGAAGGAACTTCAGCAACTTCAGGCTGTTCAACAGTTTCTGCTATAATCTCTGTCTGGTATTCTGATGGATGCTGAATAACTGAAGTCAGTGTTTCCTGTGGGATTTCAGCTTCTGCCGCCTCCTCAGTAACTTCTTCAGCAACAGGGGTGACCTCAGCTTCATCAGTGACCTCTTCAACAGCTTCAGTCTTGTACTCTGAAGGCTTTTCTTCTGTGCTTTCAGCCAAGTCCACTGTGATGACACCCATCTCAGCTTCCTCGAGTACTTCTGCTTCAACACCAGTTGTCTCAGCTGGTTCAACTGTTTCTTCGACAGTCTCAATTTTGTACTCTGATGGGTATTCCTGTTCAGTCCCCACAAGTTCAACAGAGATTTCAGATGGGACAGCTTCTTCCATTGTTTCCTCCTGAACATCAGTCACCTCAGGCATGTCAGTGACCTCAAGGACAGTTTCTGTTTTGTATTCCAATGGCTGTTCCTGTTGGACGCCAACAAGGTCCACAGAAATTTCAGACGGGACAATTTCTTCTGTTGGTTCCTCTGCGACCTCAGTCACAGTAGGTTGTTCGGTGATCTCTTCAACAGTTTCTGATTTGTACTCGGAAGGCAGCTCCTGATCAGCCCCAACAAGCTCCAGAGAGACTTCAGAAGGAACTACCTCCTCTGTCGTTTCTTCAGTAACTTCTGTGACTTCTGACTGCTCTGTGGTTTCTTCGACAGCTTCAATCTTGTACTCAGAAGGCTGCTCTTGCTCGGCTCCAACAAGATCCACAGAGATTTCAGATGGGACAGCTTCTTCCATTGTTTCCTCCTGAACATCAGTCACCTCAGGCATGTCAGTGACCTCAAGGACAGTTTCTGTTTTGTATTCCAATGGCTGTTCCTGTTGGACGCCAACAAGGTCCACAGAAATTTCAGACGGGACAATTTCTTCTGTTGGTTCCTCTGCGACCTCAGTCACAGTAGGTTGTTCGGTGATCTCTTCAACAGTTTCTGATTTGTACTCGGAAGGCAGCTCCTGATCAGCCCCAACAAGCTCCAGAGAGACTTCAGAAGGAACTACCTCCTCTGTCGTTTCTTCAGTAACTTCTGTGACTTCTGACTGCTCTGTGGTTTCTTCGACAGCTTCAATCTTGTACTCAGAAGGCTGCTCTTGCTCGGCTCCAACAAGATCCACAGAGATTTCAGATGGGACAGCTTCTTCCATTGTTTCCTCCTGAACATCAGTCACCTCAGGCATGTCAGTGACCTCAAGGACAGTTTCTGTTTTGTATTCCAATGGCTGTTCCTGTTGGACGCCAACAAGGTCCACAGAAATTTCAGACGGGACAATTTCTTCTGTTGGTTCCTCTGCGACCTCAGTCACAGTAGGTTGTTCGGTGATCTCTTCAACAGTTTCTGATTTGTACTCGGAAGGCAGCTCCTGATCAGCCCCAACAAGCTCCAGAGAGACTTCAGAAGGAACTACCTCCTCTGTCGTTTCTTCAGTAACTTCTGTGACTTCTGACTGCTCTGTGGTTTCTTCGACAGCTTCAATCTTGTACTCAGAAGGCTGCTCTTGCTCGGCTCCAACAAGATCCACAGAGATTTCAGATGGGACAGCTTCTTCCATTGTTTCCTCCTGAACATCAGTCACCTCAGGCATGTCAGTGACCTCAAGGACAGTTTCTGTTTTGTATTCCAATGGCTGTTCCTGTTGGACGCCAACAAGGTCCACAGAAATTTCAGACGGGACAATTTCTTCTGTTGGTTCCTCTGCGACCTCAGTCACAGTAGGTTGTTCGGTGATCTCTTCAACAGTTTCTGATTTGTACTCAGAGGGCAGCTCCTGATCAGCCCCAACAAGCTCCAGAGAGACTTCAGAAGGAACTACCTCCTCTGTCGTTTCTTCAGTAACTTCTGTGACTTCTGACTGCTCTGTGGTTTCTTCGACAGCTTCAATCTTGTACTCAGAAGGCTGCTCTTGCTCGGCTCCAACAAGATCCACAGAGATTTCAGATGGGACAACTTCTTCAGTGACTTCTTCTCCAGCTTCTGTGACCTCGGGCTGCACTGTGACTTCTTCAACTACTTCAGTCTTGTACTCAGAAGGTTGTTCTTGCTCAGCCCCCAAAAGTTCTACGGTTATCTCAGAAGGCGAAACTTCCTCAGTTGTTTCTTCAGTGACGAGAGACACCTCAGGCTGTTCTGTAACCTCTTCAACAGTTTCAGTCTGGTACTCAGAAGGTTGTTCCTTGCTAACGTCAATCAGCTCCACAGAGATCTGGGACTCAGAGGCTAGTTCTTCTGCTTCTTCCTCCACAAGGGAGATGGTAGGCTGTTCAATGTCCTCTTCAGTTGTCTCAACTTTGAGCTCTGCAGGCTGTTCCTTGGCGGCATCAACCATGTCAGCAGGTACCTCCACCTCAATGGCAGCATCAGATGGCACCTCTGGGACAGCTACTACTTCAGGTTGGTCAACAATTTCTTCCAGAGACTCTGTTTTGAATTCTGATGGGACTTCCTCGCTTGTTGTCATCAGATCCACAGGGATTTCTGAGGTTTGGGCTTCATCAGGGATGCCAGTGACAACATCGCTCACTTCTGGCTGCTCCACTGATTCCTCCACCACTTCCGTCTTGTACTCGGCAATGGTTTCCTCAGTTGTGGCAGAAATGTCAATGACCACATCCTCTTCAGCAGCAGAGGTGGACTCAAATGGCACCTCGGAGACTTCAGGCTGCTCAGCAGTTTCCTGGACAATTTCTACCTGGAACTCTGCCTCGGGCTGCAGGGTTGTCTGGGACAGTTCTGTAATCACTTCTGAAGGGACTGCAGCTTCCTGGTCCTCAGAAATGACCTCCTCCACCTGGGGAACCTCGGATACCTCCTGCACAGGTTCCGCCTGGAATTGGGTCTCTTCCGCTGACACCTGCAAGGCCTCACTAGGCTCCTGGGTCTCAGCAGCTGCTTGGGATGGGATATCACTGATGACTATGACAGCCTCTTCTTCAGGCTGGTCCTCTGCCTCGGCTTGCACCACATATTCTGGAGCAGCTTCTTCTTTGGGAACATCTTCCTCACGCTCAGTCAGCTCTGTTGAGATCTGCTCTTGAAGCCTCTGGATTTCCTCCACAAACTCGCGTGAGTGTGTGGGCATCTCAGTGTCTGAATCAGCAGGAGTTGGTTTGGGAGAAGATGGTTCAATGGAAGACATCATGGACTCTGAAGCTTCCTCACTATCAGGTACGTATTCATATGCTGAAAAGAGAAATAAATACAATAATGAGTATGTGCTAGTCAAACTTTTTCCAAACACTGATAAATGCACAATGTACAAGCAAAAAATATAGATGTATAAAAAGAAATTAAATAAATGAGAGAGAAAAATAAAATTGTGAAACAAATGGAAATATACCTCAAACTGGAACAAACTGCAAGTACAACATAAAACATTGTGAGACTGAAGGTGACAAAGTATCTTATTTTTTTCAATAATACACAAAGAAAACATGCTACTCACATTCCACCTCGAGGTAGGCTCGAGTGACAGCTTCCCCATGGATGTTGACTGCAACACAGCGGTATTCACCAGCATCCTGTGGAAAGACCTCTGCGATGAGAAGGGTGCATGCCCCAGACTCCGTGTCATATGACAAGGTGAAGTCCTGATTCTCTGCAATAGGCTTGTCATCATGGAACCACGAAATGTCTGGCATTGGGCTGCCAGTGACCTCACAACGAAACTTAACCTCTTCTCCATCCATGACTTTGAGTGACATGAGCCCCCAGGTGAACTCGGGGGCCTTGCCCTCCACTGTCTCTGGCACCTCCAGCACCTGCAACACACAGCAGGGAAGAGGAGCAATAAGAATGGTTTCCCTGACACACTGTTTGAATATTAAGTAAAAAATAACCAGGCATACTTGAGGACAGACTGCAGTCTCAGAACCTTTGAATATTAGTAAAATAATAACTGGCATGCTTGGGCATACTTGTGAACAGGCCACAAGCTCAGTCAGAGAGTCAGTAAACCAATGAGTGAACTAAGTCAGTTAATTAGCTGTCTGTTGGTTAGTCAACAGCAGGTTACATCCTGAAAGCAAGTCTGCTGCAAATCTATACTTCCTCCATTTACTATTTGCTTCATAAATATACAACATCCAGTCAACCTTGAAGGTCACATCAGGGAAAATACAACTAACCACATCAGATATTATATTAAATTTAAAAAGTCAACTTTGTGTACATATAAAAGATGTTTGTTTTTGTATTTAAAAAAAATGTAACGCACACAAACTCTATTATTAATATTGCATCACTTTAAGGAAACTAAGTCACTTTACAACAGATGATTAATTCAAAATGATAAACTCTTCCAACATAAGTCAGTTCTTTGATTTTTGTTTTTACGTATGAAGAGGGAAAAAACAAAATTAAACAAAACACTATCCCCCCCCCCAAATACTCACCTGCTCTACTGATGGGGCTGCAGCTTCCGTCACTGGAGTTTCTTCAGGCTGCTCTTTCTCCTCAACCTGCAACGTTAACTGCACCTCCTCCAACTCCTGCTGTTTGCCTTCAATCTGAAGGGTGAGTTCTTCACGGTGCCTCTCCTCCACTTCCTTCTCTGCTATCTCAACTTCAGACACGAAGGATTCCGTTTCAATGGAGACCTCTTCAGACACTGGGATTTCAAGCTCAGTTTTCTCCTTGACGGGTTCTGTGGGTTGGACCTGCAGTGTGAACTGGACTTCCTCCTGTTCCAGCTGTTTGCCAGCAATCTGCAGTTCTATTTCTTCCCTGTGGCTTTCCTTCACTTCCTCAACTTCAGAGACTACAACCTGTTCAACTTCTGCGGTGGTCATTTCTGGTTCTACCCCTTCCTGTTCTTTCACTTTGATGTCCAAAGTCACCTCTTCAAAGGGGACTTCCTGGATCTGGATGACCTGCTTCTCTGTTACAAAGCTTTCAGCAGTGTCAGGAACTTGAATGATTTCTCTGACTTCGACTTGTGTCTCTTCTTCAGGAGCAGATACCTGGGTTTCCAATTCCACAGGCTGGGTGTCAATGGTGGCTGTCTCTGTAATTGTTGGAGCTCCCTGCTCTTCTGGCTTTTCCTCAGGAACAAGTTCAATTTCCATTTGAACCTTGGAGGGTACTTTTGCGGACTTTTCCACCATCTCCCTCTCTGTGATGACGGTCTCTGCTATGGGAGCTTTCACTTCTGTTTCTTCAACCTCTGTGGTTTCTTCTGGTGCTTGCCCCTCGGTCACATCCTCAACTTGGGTTTCCTCCACTGACACTGTGATCTGCGTCTCCGTAGCAGGAGCCTCAACGTCAACAGTGATGGACTCCTCAAAGGTGACAGCTTCTTGCTCCTCTGGTTTCTCTTCAAGGACAAGCTCGGTCTCCATCTGGACTTCTGAGGGAATCTCTTCTGCCTTGGCAACGGTTTCCCTCTCACTGACAATGACCTCCTCTGTTGGAGCTTCTGCCTCAGTTTCTGGGACATCGGTGGTGATCTCCACTGTCTGAATCTCCATCACACCCTCGACTTTGGACTCCTCAACGGGAGCTGCAACTGGTGTTTCAGCTTCAACAGGTTCAGTGTCAACAGTGATGGTCTCCTGGAAGATCACAGCTTCTTGGTCTTCTGGTTTCTCCTCTGGTACCAACTCAACTTCCATCTGGACCTCTGATGGAACTTCTTCCACTTTCTCAATGATTTCTCTCTGTGTCACAATAACATCTTCAGTAGGTGCACTCAACTCAACCTCCTCTACCTCAGTGGTTACTTCAGGAGCCTGGACCTCAACAACATCCTCAACTTTGGATTCCTCAGTTGGGACGGTCATTGGTATCTCAGTGTCAACCGCCTGTGTGTCCACAGTGATAGTTTCTTCATAGGTTGGAGTTTCCTGTTCACCTGGTTTCTCTTCCGGAACAAGCTCCACCTCGAACTGTACCTCTGAAGGAACAATGTCAGATTTCTCAACAGTCTCCCTTTCTGTGACAATGGTCTCTTCTGTGGGTGCCTTCATTTCTGTTTCTTCTACTTCAGAAATGTCTTCTGCAATCTGCAGCTCGATGGTGTCTTCCACTTTCGATTCCTCAACTGGAGCTGTTACTGGAGCTTCAATGCCAGTTGCCTGAGTGTCCACTGTGACAGTCTCCTCAAAGGTGACAGCTTCTTGCTCTATTGGTTTTTCTTCAGGAACCAGTTCAATTTCCATCTGGACCTCCGATGGCACTTCCTCTGACTTGGCAACAATTTCAGTTTCAGCAATGACAGTGTCTTCAATGGGAACTTTGACTTCTGTCTCCGCCACATCTGCAGCTGATTCTTCTGGGACCAAGCTGACTTCGACCTGAGCTTCTTCTAACATTGGCTGTGGTTGTTCAACTTCAAACTGAACCACCTTGGTCTCCTTGACAATGGTCTGCCTGGTTTCTTCAACAATGTCCTCAGTTGGTCTGGAAGCTTCAGTGGCTGGAGCATCAACAACATCGATATCAATCTCTGTTTTGGAGACTTTGCTGATGGGAATCTCAAGCTCCTGAGGCTTGGGTTCTCTCTGTATTTGAGTCTCGTGGATTTCAATCTCAATGCGCTGAGCAGACTCCCTGCGATGTTCAACTTCTCTCTGAACCTCGACAGTCTCTGTCCTGGTGACAGGGACTTGGATCTGCATCTCAGGTTGCCCCTGCTGGATGATCTCGATGGTCTCTGAGTGCCTCTCTTCAGAGGGTCTCTCCTGAACAGGGATCTGGCGGACCTCTGACGTGACCACACGGGTGGCCTCAGTCAGGTGCTCCACCACCTGACCCTCTGCTGGCTCCACAGGGATACTGACTCTCAGCTCAATGGGTGCAGCCTCTTCCCCTTTGCTCATCACCACCGAGGTGGTTCTGGTGGTTGGACCCTCACTGATGCCTGTGGTGTCTTCTTCCAGAACTTCTCGTCTAACCTGAGTGTAGGTGGTGGTCTCCTGAACGATGGTGGTGGAGGTGGTCTTTGGCGCCTGAGGAAGACCAATCTGGATCTCAAAGGTTCCAGGTCCACCTGGCTGTACCTGGTGCTCAACAACCTGCTTGACCATGGTGCGGTCATCCACAGGCACCTCCTCTGTCATCTTTGGCTGCTCCTTGGAGATGTCGATCTCAATGGTCTCCTTGTGAACTTCGTCAGACTCTACTTCTACATCCTCCTCTGTTGCTGTTAACAAACGAAGGAGAAACCCTTTAGTAAATCTTTGCAACAGCATTCACAGTATATACCACATAAAACATAGACTGATTGGGTATGGAAGCAATTGCAAATTCAATAAAGGAGACTGCTGACTTTGGCTGCACAAAATCTTAAACCCAATGAGCAGTACGTACAGAATAATAAGTAATACAGATTAAAAATTAAAAAACCACACTAAAAACACGTCCAAGACAATCTGCTTCTATCTGAAGTCAATAATATCAAAACTTTTAAATTTGCAGTGGTCAGTTTGGTGACCTTCAAGTGTAGTCAGTAAATTTAAAAGTTTTGATATTATTGAGCACTGGGCGTGTGTGAATGGGGTGATGAAGATGTGAGGTCTCACCAGTGTGCTTTTGTCTCATTGCAGTGGTGTCTGTTCATGTTAGTTTGGTGACCTTCAAGTGTAGTTAGTAAAGAGACAAAAGCACGCTGGTGATACCTCACATCTTCATCACCCCATTCACACACACACCCAGTACTTCCACTCCTCCCTGCCCAAATCAGACCCAAAAAAATCAACACTTACTAATGACAGTGAGTCTGCAGGTCGTGATCGACTCTCCGACTTCGTTGACAGCAATGCAGGTGTACTCGCCCTCATCCTCAGGGAACACCTCAACAATGATCAGGGTGCTCTCCCCTTTGGTGTGGTCCACAAAAATTTCAAAATCAGGGTTGGGCTTCAGCTCCACACCATTCTGGTACCACGTGATCCTGGGTGAGGGGCGACCAATGAAACGGACGGTCAACACCACACGCTGCCCGTCCTCCACTTGCTGTGGCTGGAGCAATGTGGTGAAGAGTGGAGCTACAAGCTCTTCAGCCTGAGGGGTCTCTGTGGGGACCTCTGGGGCCTCTTCTGGTTTAGGAGCTTCAGCTGCCTGTGTTGGGGCCTCTTCAACAGGTTTCATCTCCTGTTCTTTTTCAATGTCCTTGGGTTGGATGACTACCTCTGTTCTGTGGATTGCTGCAGAAACAGGCACACACAGTGTGTTTTATCGTGTCAGTCAAAGGTTTTAATTTGCTGTTCAAAATGCTACCTGCTTCAAATGTTTATCTTTTTCTTTTCTATTTTTTTCTTTTTTACAAATGAACCCAAAATCATGTTTTGTATGCTTGAGTGAACAAAACAAGTATACGATTTCTGATGGTTTATACACAACTACTGAAACTACCCCCTCTCCCCCCCCCCCCCCCCAAAAAAAAAGTGAATGAAAAACACCCAAAACAGCTATTTACTACTGAAATCAGCTGACATAAATAAACATTTAAACAACAGCTAGAGTGTGCTATCCACACACAAAAATTAACACCACCAATATAAAATGTTTTTGTTTTTTTTGTTTAAAAAAAAGAGAGACACAAGTATGAAAGTTTCAAACTTGTGTGCACTTACGTGTGACAATGAGAGTGGTCTTGCAGGTGACAGTGCCATGGATGTTTTCAGCCTGGCAGATGTACTCTCCAGAATCTTCCGGCGTGACATCAATGATGACCAGCACATGGGTGTTACGGTCCTTGAGGACCTGGGTACGCTGGGTGGGTGTCACTTGCACCTCATTCACAAACCACTTCACCTCTGCTTCAGGCTGTGAGTCAAGCTCCACTTCAAGCCTGAAAACACACAAAATGGTTCATGGTCATCTCTGCTTTGAAGTTAATCTCCACCTCACACTCACAAACAATAACAGTGTCATTGACTGTTTTGCTTTCGAACACTGATCCTGTTAAAAATAGTCACTGGGGTACAGTGGAACTGTACTGGGGTGGGGGTGATCTTCCTTCAAGGGTTCCACTGTGTTTAAAGATGGACCATTATAGCTATATATGCTGAGGCACAAGCAGAGATATGTGTGAGCTGAGCTTGCCTAGTGTGCTAGGTAGTGGACTGATTCTCAGTTCACTGCTGTCTGGCCCTGTGTGCTAGTCAGTTCAGCAAGACAACCTAAAGAGACAAGCCATACTAATATAACAATAACAAAATGCCTTTTCTTCAAGCTGCTAGGACCCATGTTTTGATGGATCTCAGCTTCACTCTCCAACTCCAAACAGCCATAGCCTAGCTGTAAAAGACTGACTGTGCAAGTACCTTCCATAGCACCCTGAAGGGAAAAGAAGTTCATGATATAATGAAAATAACGGCAGTTTTCATTCCACCAGAGGCAGAGGCTCACCCAATTGTAGGGTGAGATTTTGTGTGTGCAACTTTGTAGGGTGAGATTTTGTGTGTGCAACTGTCAATTTTTCCACACGTATGCATGAATCCAGGAACAGGTAGTGTCAGTCTAATGGCTGCAGGTCAGTGGATGAAGGTCAGTGAAAGGTTAGGCTCGCCTTGTCTGGAACAACCTTCCTGCTCACATCCAACACTGCAGTTCTCTCTCACAGTTCAAAAACTCCTCTCCAAACTTTTCTCTTCATTTCTGCCTATTCTGAACTACTCTAACCCTTTCACAGGCATTGGATGCTGTACTTGATTTGACCTTGATTTTGCTGCTGATGTCTTCACTGGCTGACTGATGGGTGTGGGGTGGATGTGGAGAGAGACTGGGAGAGAGAGGGTGAAGCGAGGGGTTGCGAGATGTGTATGTGTGTGTGGGTGTGGTGGCACGCGTATGCTGATGCAGGGGAGGAAGAGGGATGGAATGAAAAATGTAAGGTATTATTAAATTAGGTTGTGTATTGTAATGTTTCATGCATAGCACTTTGAGCTTCACACATGTATAGTCACAGAGGGATTTGGCACATTAGAAATGCATTTATTTTTTATTATAAATGCAATGAATATTCCATGTACACCCATAAATCAGGGATGGGGGCGTGAGGGTTGGGGCTCCTCATGTGCAAGTTTCCAATGGCTGCTCTACACAACCTCCACAAACACACAGCATCTGACTCACTTGACAGTGCCTCCCTCCTCCACCTCTGTGGTGGGAAGCAGGGTCTTGGTGAAGTTGGGTGCAATCTCCACGGTGGTGACATGCTGTTCGTCCACAAGCCGCACCTCTGGCATCTCCTCTCCTTCCATTGTCTCGGTCACCAGGGTGGTCGTGGTCACCGTCTCTGTCACTGTTCTTTCTGATGTGGTCACTGTTTCGGTCTCTTCAACCACTGAAAATGTAAACAAATCATCCACACCTGAAAATGCCTTTCAAATGACTGCACATAAAGATCCAAAATAATTCCAGACTGGAGGGTTTTGTTGAGGTAGAAACGTTCTGGAGATATGTAATATTCTTGACAGTAAGGTCAAGGTCAACATCCTGGCATGAATGAACAGAGCTCTGTAACAGTTACTTTCCAGAGACAGAAAGATCTAGCTGCTTAAACAGTGTATGGGGGAAAGGTCAGTGTGGGAGGCATCTGTCAAGCCTTTTATTTAACAGTTACACAGCTTGATCAGAAAAGTGCTAAACAACAAATACAACTTTTAGTTTCAAAAGTCAGGTGCATGACCTTCAAACAGCCATTGTCACAGGAAGTGGTAGGGACAGGTAAAGCTCAGTAGCTATCGCCATGCAAACTAAGAAAATCTGAATGTTACGGCTTTTGACATGGACAGCTAAGGCTGATTGGCGGTACATTTTTTATTATGCAAGTCAAAAACTGACTCCTTTCTCTGTTACAACACACAAGAGTCGTTCCTTATTTGTCAGAAATCCACACAGCTTTTGATGAGGATCACATTGTTGCTTATCACACACACACACACACACACACACACACACACACACACACACACACAGCACAATATTTAACAAAGCTGTAAACAGACCTTGCACAAGAAGATTAGCCGAGGTCATGGCTTCTCCAAATGGATTGACAGCACGGCAGACGATCTCGCCGGCATCATCAGGGAAGACTTCAGAAATCTCCAGGGTGCAGAGGCCGGTGGTGGTGTCATAGTACACCTTGATGTCAGGCCCAGCCTGGATCACAATGCTGTTTCTGTACCATGTCACAGCCGGGGCCGGTGAGCCGACCAACTTGCATGTCATGGTCACCGACTCACCCTCCATGACCACCTGGGGTTGCAGCATCTCCACAAACTCAGGTGGGATCTCATCTGGGGCCTCCACAGTCAGGATCTGGGGCTGTTCCTCAACAACTTCGATCACAGCCTCAATGACACCTTCCTCTGGCTGGGTCTCCTCCGGTGGAGTTCTGGATTCCAGGACAGGTTTCTCCTGTAACAGTATATAATTCCAAATTGCAGCTTTCCCCAAACTGAGACCGTTTCATCAAACAGAAGGGAAACACACACAAAAAATAACAGTTTTTAACTTCTTTAGAAGTAATACTGGTTGTACTCTCATGTTTACAAGTTTTAAAACTGTTTTCAAAGTGCATCTCACACACACACACACACTCTCACACATCAATGCACACACAGACACCAACACACCCATGCTATATACTGATCCCTCACCTCCTCAACAGGAGATTCAGGAATGACAGCCTTCACTTCAGTCTCATCCTCATCAACCTGTGCACCAGGGATGACAAATGTGACCTCCTGAGACTGAATGGTGACCTCTTCAACTGTGGTCTCTTGCATGGTGACTGGAGCCTCTTCCTCAGGCTTCTTCTCCTCAGGGAACTCAGGAAGTTTAAGCTCTCTGGAAGTGACCACCTTCTCTACGAGGTCTTCCTGCACTTCCTCTGTGGGTGTCAAGGACTCAGGAATTTCCTCTTCAATGTCCACTTCCAGAGGAACTATTTCACGTTCCGGTGACTCAGGGATCTTCTCCGGTATGAGGGGGACAAGTTTGGGTCTGTCGATGACTTTGGCCATCATGGATGGCTCTGTTACCTCTTCGTCCACTTCCTCCTGAGCTGTGTAGTACGAGTCAGATGTTTCAGTCCCCGTGAGGGATTCTGGGATGGGCGACTCAAAGACGGGAGATTCCGCCATGGGCTCTTCTTTGACGAGGGGTTCAACCTTGGGCCTGTCAATGACTGTGGGCACAACTTCCTCCTCAGCTGCCTCAGACACCACCATCACCTCCTCCTGGACCGGCTTCTCCTCCATCTGCACGGGTTCTGGTGCCAGAGGAGCCGCCAGGGTGAAAGTGACCTCCTGCCCTTCAGGGGCGGGTGCCTCCACCTGGTCCGGAGCCTGAACTTCCAGTTCCATCGTGGTCTCTTCAGACTCTATGATGGTGAGGTAGGCAGAAGTGGTGGCCTGACCAGCAGGGTTTTCAGCCACACAGATGTATTGACCCTGGTCCTCTGGGAACACCTCCACGATGATCAGGCTCACCTGCAACAGTTAACGGGGTCCATCAATGCAGGACAGCCATCAGCATACTGGGGAGTATCCCACTGACATAAATGATCATCTACCTCCAGAAAAATAAAATGCCTTCTGGACAGTATCCATATAATCTTGTGAGGCAACTACTCCAAGCCATGTAAGAACAAAATACCATCATACTAAAAATCCACAATTATCCATCTCGTCTCACCTCGCCTGTCTCAGCGTCGTAGGTGATGACAAACTCCTCATCCTCATCAATGTTCTTGGAGTCGTGGAAGAATGACACTTTGGGCATGGGCAGGCCAGCCACACGGCAAGCCATTTTGATTTCCTGTCCATCTATGGCCTGCTTGTCAGACAGCGGCTCCAGGAACCGCGGTGCCACCATCGCCTCCATCATTGGGGATGGCTCCACAGTCAGTGATGTGTCTTGGACTTCTGGCATCTCCTCTTGCAGAGGTTCTGCAAATTAGACGGCAACGGTGCCATTCAATGTTGGTTGACATTCAAGAAGAATGCATCACAGACAAAATTAATATCATTACAACACCAATCACCAATTGACAAACAAAACTGTGCATGGAATGTGACACTGTGCTAAGATCACTAAGTAAGACACATCCTGTACATACCGATAAAACAAATGCATAGCAACTGATTTTTTCAATATGAATACATACTCTCACAGCAACCCGAGTACAATTGCCAACAATGAAATCTTGGCACAACCGTAGCCATCTCACTTTAAGCCATATAACTCTGAAAACACATATGGTTCTTAAAACATCTACATAACACAACTGAAGCTAATTAAGGCATCAGAATCAGAGCTGCGGTCAAAACAGTGACCAACCTTGGACGTAGAGCGTGGTGCTGCTGATGGCTTCGCCCAGCTCCGACACTGCGCGGCATGTGTACTCGCCTGTGTCCTGGGGCCCCACCTCAATGATGAGCAGCGTGCTCTTGCCCTCCTCGTAGCGGATCTCGTAGTGAGGGGACGGCTTGATCTCCATGCCGTTCACGTACCACGTCACCAATGGGGGAGGCTGGGACTGAATCTGACACTCCAGTCTGCAAAGATGACACCAACATGGTCAGAGGTGACTTCCTTTTATGCTGTAGAAGTATGTGTGCAGGTATGTGGCTGGGTGGGTGGGATGGGGAAGGGGCAGACAAAGGAAGGATAGTACACACTACCAGGAATCCATTCATGGGAGGGACATAATTCAGGGCATATACATGTGAATCATGAATCAGTATTGCAGGGGGAGCTTTTGTAATAAAATCTTTTTTTTTCTTTTTTTTAATCATCACCATGGGAATTAATTCAAAGTGGAACCCCTTCAATACAAACTGGCCATGGGCATCAAACTTACTTTTTAACATACGCTTGTTTTAAGAGATCTCAAAATACAAAGAAAGAAATCTTTAAATCATCCCATCCTAAAGTAGATTTTCATCCAAGTGGATTCATTCTGAACAAGTTCCACTTGTGTTCAGAAAGTTCCACTTGGGTCAGCAAAGCTGCTAAATCTCTTGAATCTTTTGCGCTTTATTCACAAAAGATTGAAGAGGTTTAGTAACTTCACTGACCCAAGTCGCCGATCAGCAACAGTGGTGTTCTCATTAAGAGCTGTTGCTTAGTGACAGTGGCATTTTTATTACAAGTGCTGCACGGCAACATTAGCAGCAAAAAGGTTAACATGCAGGACCACGGCCACCTTACCTAGCAATGCCTCTCTCTCTGACGAAGATCTCTGGCTCCAGTGGTGTGGTGATTTGGGGCTTCACCATCTGAGTCACAATCTGTTCTTCACGTTCGATGGTGGTGACTGTCCTTGTCACTGTCAAGGTCTCTGTCATGTCTGAGTCAGGAATCTCGATAAACTTCTCCTGACCTGCAGAAACAATGTCCAAGTAATTAGACACAAGACCAATCCAAACGTTCTTTAACAAGGTCGTACTGATCATCCAAAATAAAGTCATGATGTAACGAAAACGAGTTACTGATATTACTGGTCAAAATGTGATGTTTCTGCTGTGATAACTTGTATTCTGGATTTTTTTCCCCTTTCCATCCAGTATGTCCATTTAATATTATTAGTTTAAATGCTCTTTTTTTCTTTTTTTTTAAACATGCTCTTTTGTTGTTGTTGTTGTTTTTAACTTGTTCATACTCTGTTCATTACTTTTCACCACCAGAGACTTACCCTTGATGATGAGTGTGGTCTTACAGGTGACCTCTCCAAGCTCATTCTGCACCTTGAGCATGTATTCGCCAGAGTCCCGGACCCCAACATTGATGATGATCAGTACGACAGTTCTTCCCTCCTGTACGATGCGTGTATGCTCTGAGGGGTGAATCTCAATGCCGTTGATGTACCAGACAACTCGGGACACAGGTACTGATGTCATCTCTGCTTCCAGTCTGAAGCACAAGTTAAAAAATAAAATCAAAAATCAAACTTAGTAACATAGTAATGGTAGTAACATTGTCATAGAGACAAAGATGCAGTCACACATCAATAATGAACCCATTAAAGCAGATGTTTATGCTGTTTACCCAGGTAAAAAAAAAATTATGACTTAGTACCATAGTAATGGTAGGCTTAGTAATCTTGTCATACAAAGATGCAGTCACACATTAATAATGAACCCATTGAAGCAGACATTTATGCTGTTGTCTAATATCACGAGAGAGCATGAGAGATCTAGACAAGAGAAGGAGGCACGGGTTGGGTGGGTGATAAGACAGATTCAAATTGGTGTTGTTGTTTGAGATCATTAAATTAATATTTTGTTAATTATTGTATGAGTGGACGAGCAGAGACTGGTGTGCGCATGTCATTGTGTGTGTGTGTGTGTGTGTGTGTGTGTGTGTGTGTGTGTGTGTGTGTGTGTGTGTGTGTATGTGTGTTTTGTTGTTGTTGTTGTTGTTTTGTGTGTGTGTGTGTGTGTGTGTATTGTTCAACAGGCAATAATGGTAATTTAAGCTACAATAATTAAGGTTTTGTTTGCTGAAATGTATGTTAATGTAGTTTTTGTGATAAGATGTTTGTACAGCGCAGTGAGTTTAACTCTGGTTAAAGAACAGTGCTTTATACGAATTAATTATTACTATTATTATTATTATCACCTTGCTGTGAACACACCTTGCAGTGAACAGACATAAAATACTGACTGATTGATTCACTGATGTTTGTGCCATCGGTGAGTGTTCTGTGTGAAAGTAAAACAGTTTGTGGCTGTAAACAGTTTGTGACTGTAAAACAACCAAAAGGTTAAAACTGTGATGAAGAATTGCCCAATGACAGTAAATCTGTAAACGACTGAAGCAGTGCATACCTGGCTGTCTGTCCAGGTTCCACCTCGAGAACAGGCTGAAGAGGTTTGAGGAATTCTGGTGGTGCCCTCTGGGCCACTGTTACGTGCAGCTGCTGGGCCAGCTTCTGCACTTCTTCCTCCCCTGTTACACACAGTGACAACCCCTGTTACATGCACCGACTACCCCTTTCATATATATATATGCCATGACAACTGTTACGGTGACAAACCCTTATCCATACAGTGCCAGTCCATGTTACATGCAGTGCTAAACCCCTGTTACACACATGGATGACCCCTGTTACATGCAAGGATTACTGCTGTGACATACAGTTACACTTCTGTTACATCAGGTCAGCTCCTGCTATGCTGGGATTGTGTTGAACAGTGGCCATCCGTTACACACAGTGAACCCTGTTATATACATGTCAGTGACACTGACAGACCCTTGCTAAACAAAGTATAACAACTCACTTTAGCAAGGGTTCTGGGGGAGCTAATATACAAGTCTGCATTATCATCATCCTCTTCACCACCATCACCATCAGAGACGCACCCAGCTGCCAAGTACTGAAATCTGCCTTTTACAGGTTGGTGTCTGGCACTGAACCATCGCATTTTGTTTTTTAATTAGCTCGCCAAAAAGAAAACACTGCACCATTGCACACAACAAGTGCATGGAGCCCAAAGAGATGGATGCTTCGAATGCCACTGAGACAAAAACAAGTGCACGGAACCTTGTTTATCCCCCTTCTCTTTCCTGCGATCATGTGCCTAACTCTATATAGACTGTATGCACTGCTGCAAAATGCCTGTCAGCCTATCAGCTGGTTAGCAGCAAAATGATGATAAGGTGGCAGTGGCAACTTAGCACCTGTGTTGGCAGATGGTAGATCTCTGGTCCCCTGAGGGGGGCAGTGAATTTTAACCTCTTGCATGTAACACCAATTTTTTCACTGGTTGCTGTGGATCAGGGGGAGGGGTCTACTTGCCCCCCCACCTGCCCATCCCCTCTCCTACTTAGGTAAAAAGATCCATTAACATGAACTTTCAAAATGCAAAGAATTTTAATTCATACAACTACTGAAGAATATAAAAGCACACCTGTGCACAGTAAGTGTACAGCAAGCTCATAGTAATTAAGTAAGAGTAGTTACAGCTGGATTCAAAGCCTCTGGCCTAGTATTGCTTGGGGCTAATTCTAGGTTGCAGCACTGGGAAGTGTTTCAATCTTCAGATCAAGCTTTAGTGTATCTTCCAGTACAAATTCCACCACTTCTTTTCAGCATAGTGCTTAGTTAATATGCTCAGCATGCACTTACATTACCCATAACAGAAGGTCATAAACTGGTATAATCAATTTGGTTTGGGGAAGGGAGTTCAATAATAATAATACATGTAATATGTTAACGACGGTGAGAGAAAGCAGATTGAAATATATGTAATATGTTGATTAAAAAAATGGAAGACAGCTTCCTGAAATATGCATAACCTATTAATGAAAATGATGAAACAATACAGAATGCAAGTAGTATGCTGATGAAAATAACAAAATATGTTTTTGCCTTCTGATACATGAACAGGAGTAAGAGGATAAATGGATGTTAAAGTGACACTCACATGAAAACAAAGGTCTGGGATTGGACATGCACTGGGTTATTTAAACATCATGCCCACTAAGTGTTTTGATCTTCATAGCAAGCAAATCTTTCAATACACATTCTGCTACTTCTTTCCTTGACGTCTGATAAATTACTTATCATACTGCCAATGGCTTTCTGCTAACAAGAAAATATTTCGTATCATTATCTGACCAATAACTGCATAACGCTGGTATTCAGAATCAAAAAACATTCTCATGGAATATGGATTCTTCAATAACAAGTCCAGATCAAAATGCTGGGGGATTTTATTTTTTATTTTTTACTTTATGTATAACAGATGGTGGGGTGGGGGGGGGGGGGGGGGGGGAGCGAGGAGCATTACCTATGCATCCCACAGATTTTGTGTTTGAACAGATCCAAAAATGTCACCCTCTGAACAAAGCACTGACTAATTTTACCAACAGGTGACACAGCTTTGTCCCACAAATTAGATCCCCCAAGATATACCTGACCTAGTGGTAATTAACTCTTTCATAGCCCTCCACCCAATACAGTGTGACATGCCCCTCTCCCAGCCCCCAAACCTTGGCTTCTTGGATATAATAGGATTTGCACAAGCAGCAACAGCAGAAAGACAGAAAGAAGGTTTTGGGGGGAGGAAGAAGAGGAGGAGGAGGAGGAGGAGGGGGGGGCGCAAAGGGTTAGGTAGGAGAGAAAAATGGTTACTCACAGGCCGGTACACTCATGCTGGTCAGGCCCTCGCTCATGCAGGATGAGTGTCAGTAGTAGGGGGCGGTGAGAGGTGGGTAGGTGGGTGATTAGGGCGGTGAGTATCAGAGCTGGTGAGTAGGGGACTGGTTCACCGGTTCAAGCAGGCTCACCCACAAGGCATGCATGCCGCGTCTTTCTCCAGCTTCTCTGCACTCTTTCTGTCACCAGCGCATGCACTATCTGACCTCACCGAATCTGCTAGCGGGCGTGACGCGGTGGTGACGATGGGCGGGTGAAGGGTAGACAGCTCACTCGCATGCTTAACAGCATGCACGGTTGCTCGGCTGTCCCGGGGCTGTTGGCGAGGTTCCTTTTCCTAGCCTCTGAACATGCTACTACTGTCCATAGCATGCTTTTCATTCAGGTATCGCACACATTTCAAAATCATCTTCACAATTCACAAACAAAATCCATGCAAGAGCTGACGAACAAAATCAGCAGAGAAAAAAACAAAACCCCAAGTATCAACACACACACACAAAATCTCAGGCATATATACAGAAAGAAAACCTGCAAACAAAGTCACATCACCATTATTACAGAGGGGCTGAAACTGGGTTTGGCCATGCAGACAAACGTTCCTTATCCACAGTAATGTTCAGCACTGGGTACTTTCAAACCCGCACACATTAGAGTGTTGTTACAATCAGCACGCATTATTCTCTCACAAACACACACAGAGACGGGGACAAACAGGTTTCATCATGCAGAACATTACAGGCTCTGAGTATGATGAGAGCAGCCATGCAACGGTGTCCGATATGGCTTTGAGGTAATGATGATAAGAGTAATGGGATGAATACTGTGATAAATTAGCAGTAATGAGTACCATATGTCAAGTGAGCTGCTGATAATGGTGTACACATAGTGTGAGAAAGAGAGACGACTGGTGAAGTTTTACAGTAAATACACCCATTGACCCGCCCACAGCAGACGCAGCAATTACAGCATTATGGGTAAAGTAACGGACAATCCACACTTCCTACCTTTCCAGCCACTGACCCCTCAGAGAGGTATGGCTGTCACCTGTGATTACAGGCACCTGCAAGCAAATGACAGCTGACAAGAGAAGACACAACGAGAGATCTAAGTCTTACGCTGGACATAAAGTTCGGCGGAGCACTCAGCGGTGCCGGCCTGGTTCTTGGCCCGGCAGGTGATGAGACCAGTGTCTTCTGGCAGAGCGCTGAAGATGGTCAGTGTTGTCATGCTGTCTTGGGTCTCGATCTGCCAGACAGAGACAAATTAAGGTATCAGTGATCCCCAGTGTCTTCAGGTAGCTGAGACAGTGTTGCATGCAAGGCTGGCTTTGGCATCAGCCTAGGGATCACAAAGACATCAGTAAACCTCATTTAAGTAGAATAAGAGCGACTGCACAGTCCACTTCCAGACTGGAGGTATTCATTTGCGAGTGCCATGACCTGAAAACTCCAACACTTGTCCTAAATCTGAACCTTTCAGTTTGCCACCCAACACCCTCCACATGATGTTCTTTGCATGGCATTTTCAACTTTTGGGGACTAGCACAGTAAAAACAGCCATTGTTATTATCATATTTACCACTATTACTACAAAGCTCCTCACCTTGAGGTCCCTTGAGTCATGCAGTGTCTGGATGCCATTGCGGATCCAGGAGATGTCCGGTGTGGGGTGGCCAGAGAAGATGGCATCAAAGCGGGCAGGTGTCCCCTCTGGTACCATGGTGTTGGCCACTGGGCGGATGAAGCTGGGTGGCTGAGCCAGCGCCATGGGCTGACTGGGCTCTGGCTCGCTCTCGATACCTGCACACAACAAGTCGCAGCGTCAGTTACAGCAGCAAGATGCATGTGCCTCCCTCAGGCGTCAGCTATGGACACGAAGAGGCTTGGTGACTGAAAGTCACAATGTCAGTTACAGCAGCCAGGTGTTAATCCCTCAGGCGTCAGTCAGCTATGGATGTGAAGAGGCTTGGTGACTGAGTTAAAGCTACATGCAGGCTGGTTTCGGGTTCACTCCCTCACCTATGAACCTTCCCACTCTCCATCAACTACAGGCTGATCCTTTCTGTCCCCAGGATAAACACTCCAGCGTCCCTTCCAGTTTCAAGATCTGGCTTGTCTGGAACTCTATTCCAGCTTGCACACACAACTCTGACACTCTCCCTTCCTTCAAAACAACTCTCAAAACCCACCTGTTCAGAGGAGCTTTCTCTGTGTAAAATTCCTAAAACGTTTTGTGCCTTGTAAATAAATCAGAACAGAAACTGTGTTTGTAAGTTTAAATGATTTGCCTGTGTCAGTTGTGATGTTAAAAGTGCAAAGGTATATAAGTGAATACCATGTGCTATTACTATTAAAGTTAAATATTTCTGTGCTAAAGTGGCATAGGGCTCCTTGTAAACTCTCCCCCCAACTCCCCCCTTTTTGTGTAAAGCACACAGAGCAGTGTCATTCTAGCTACTGGAGGTGCATTCTACACTAAATATTCATGATGATGGTGATTATTATTAGTAATATAACAAAAACATTTTGCACAAATCGTTCTCCTCGGCCCTTCTTGCACCTGGAGAAGGACACGCATCACACCTGGGCGCATGGTTCAAAATCTCCTGCACAAGACTAAAGAGGAAATCCTAGACCTCTGGCCCGATCACCATGCAGCGCTAAACCCACTGAATGCAAGACGGTTTGAGACCCCAGTCCTGACCACCGTTTCCTTTGCACAAACTCCTCTATAAATTTACCGTGTTCTACAGAACTGAATTCATTACAAAGGGGAGCTGCACTGAATTGTGCTGTGCTGCCTCACTCACCGTGCACTTTGAGGAACGTGATGCAGGCCACCTCGCCGATTTTGTTGCGAGCGACGCACTTGTAGGTGCCAGTGTCTTCTGGGAAGGCTTCCATGATGGACAGTGTGTGGAGTCCCTCTGTGGTGGAGGACATCTGGAAGTACTTGGAGGGTTTCACCAGCTGGTTGTTGCGGTACCAGGTCACCACGGGCGCTGCAGTGGGAGAGGAACAGTTCTTGTTAGAGTCAAGCTGTGTGCAGCCACAAGCATTGCAAAAACAGAGGGTACGCAAAAAAGGTGGTGGGGGAGGGGGGCGGGATGGAGCTGAAAGCATTGCAACACAGAGAATAAGGGGGGGGGGGAGGGAGTAACAGAACTAAAAGCATTGCAAAACAGAAAATAAGGGTAAAAATAACCCAAAACGAAACAAAAACAGAGCTAAAGATTAAGGGGAAGAATTTTTTTTTAAATTATTTTAATTTTTAATGCTCAGTCAACCATGATGGCTATATCAAGGTGATCTTTTTTTGAGATGGCCAGTAAATGAATGGAAACAACCAGGGTGCTTGACAAAAATGATGAAATCTGCAGCTTCCTGCTTTTTCACAAGCTCTAGGATGCAATCCACCTCCGACTTTTCAACATTGTGCTTTATAACTGCATGAGCAGTGACTGACTGCCTGACCATCTGACTGGCTGGCAGACTGACTGATTAACCAACTGATCAAATAATAGATTTTTCTTTTTCCTTACGAGGTTTGCCTGTGATTCTGCAGGTGAACCTGACGGGTTCTCCTTCCTCCACCTCCATGGTCTGTGGTTCCTCCTCTACTCTGGGAGCCTGTGTCTTGGAGTCTAGCACCGTTTCTGCCGGCGGCATCTCCATGGGCTGCATGACAACTGAAAACAGAACAGGTAGAGTCAGCAGAAAAGTCATCAGCATCCCCAAAAGCTGCATTTAAGTGTACATAAGTGCTGCGTGGCGAATCAACACAGAACATGCACCATCAACACAAAGTTCCTCAGCATAGGTCCTCAGCATCCCCAAAAACTGCATTAAGTTTCGGTAACACCATTTCTAAGGGCTGTGAGAAGACTGAAAGTAGAGCGTGCCCTGTCAGCAGAGAGGTGCTCAGCATCCTCAAATGTGTTAAGTTTTGGTGACACCACCACTAAGGGCTGAAAGCTGAGCATGTACAGTCAGCGCTGAAGCCACCAGCATCCTGGGTCTCAGAGTCCAGCTCCGGCTGCTTGGGAGCAGCACCACCTCTAAGGGAACACAGGGAGTCAGGGAACACAGGAGTGCATGTGCACCCAGTGAGTAAAAAAGGTGTTCATCAATGATCTGGGCCTTGCAAGTCCCAACTCCAGTTCTGGGGACATCGTCTTCACACAATGGCTATTGAAATGTTTCAAGCTGAAGCCCCCCCCACCCACCCCCCAAAAAAAACCCACTCAAAACCAAACCCTTCCAAAACACTAACTCTCGCATAAGGAAAGAAAAACAACAACAGCAACAACAAATCCTCTCCCCTAAGGAGACAGCAGATGGGCTTAAACACTCACTTTCCACGTCCAGCCTGGCAGTGCAGGTGGACTTGCCAACGCTGTTGATGGCCACGCAGGCGTATTGGCCGGCATCCTCGGGCTGTACCTCGTAGATCACAAGCGTGTGGTTTTCCTCCTCGTCGATGAACTTCCAGCGTGAACTCTCACCAAGAACAACACCATCCTGTGAGAACAAACACCAGGGTCAGTACTGACGTGACCATCAGCCAAGTTGCTAATGCTAGCCAAAGCTACTATCCTGTGAGAACAAACACCAGGGTCAGTACTGTCTTGACCATCAGCCAAGTTGCTAATGCTAGCCAAAGCTACTATCCTGTGAGAACAAACACCAGGGTCAGTACTGTCTTGACCATCAGCCAAGTTGCCAATGCTAGCCAAAGCTACTATCCGGTGAGAACAAACACCAGGGTCAGTACTGTCTTGACCATCAGCCAAGTTGCTAATGCTAGCCAAAGCTACTATCCTGTGAGAACAAACACCAGAGTCAGTACTGTCTTGACCATCAGCCAAGTTGCTAATGCTAGCCAAAGCTACTATCCTGTGAGAACAAACACCAGGGTCAGTACTGTCTTGACCATCAGCCAAGTTGCTAATGCTAGCCAAAGCTACTATCCTGTGAGAACAAACACCAGAGTCAGTACTGTCTTGACCATCAGCCAAGTTGCTAATGCTAGCCAAAGCTACTATCCTGTGAGAACAAACACCAGAGTCAGTCTGATCTGGCATCAGCCAGGCTGCTACCACGAGCCAGGTAGTTAGTTAGTTGGTGCTTTGAGCCCAGTCAACCACACAGTCAAGTAAGCGCTTTGCAAATACAATTTCTTCCTTTTAATTTATCAGTTCCTCTCTGTGCGTCATGTAATTACTCTTCACCTTGATCGTTCACTCCAACTATGTTTGAACAACTCAAGGCTGGAAAAATGATGTGCAAACTACACTATCATAAAATGTGCAAACCGCCCTTCAATAGGGGCTATGGCCTAACTGAATAAAATGTTTTGTTCATTCATTCATTTGTTCTTCACCTTTTCCCAGTGGACCCTTGGCATGGGGTGGCCAGTCACTTGACAGTCGAAGGTGGCCGGTTCACCCACGGTGGAGCTGCTGTCCCTCATCAGTGAGCGGAACTCAGGGGACGTCTCACGCTCGGGCTCTTCTTCTTCTGCAAACAGCGAGGGAAGGGAGGGAATTAGCAAGTGACTTTAAATCCTCTCACTTACAGCACCGTTCATTTGACATGAGTCTTCACTATGATACAAATTATCCTCATCCACATTGCACATGTCTGAAGAAATGCACACTCACTCTCACAAGCTTAAAGTCCAAAGCTTTACACCTCTTTTCTAAACCATAGCAAAGAATTTTGATGCTGAAGTGCTTGTCAAAGTTCTGCTCAGTGGGTGACAAACACAACATATTATCAGACCCATTTTAACAACGTACATTTCCTAATGTGTATGGAACTGGCTAAAAACAAAATCCTAAATGATAGGCAAGGACTTGGACATAGACATCTATTTCTAGTCCTCTAGATATATAGGAAGGGGAAAAGTTACAGAGGAAGTGAACAGCGAGGCTGCAGACACATACCGACAACAGTGAGCTTGGCCTTGCACTGAATCTGACCAAACTTGTTGTAGGCTTTGACAGAGAACATGCCCGAGTCCTCCAGGAACACTTCTGGGACATGCAGGCTGCTGGTTGTAGCTGTTGTGGAAATCTGAAGAAAAAACCCAGCACAGATTGTGAAGGGTGCAGCCACCAACACTATCTAAAACACATCCATGCGCATGCTCGCGCGCGCGCGCACACACAGACACACACACACACACACACACACACACACACACACACACACAAACACATATATACGTGTATACACGCATTCAGCCAATCTGAACACCAGCGCTACGAGATTATATCATGACTTGTCACAAAAATCAAACGGCACAACTACATGCAGAAATACTGCAGAAGTATTGTAACTGGCATTCCCCAAAGGGACAATCACAACATGGAATACTAGTTGCTAAGGTTTGTTTTGTTGTTGTTTAGCATACCTGGAAGTCTCTGGATGGTTGAATCTCAAAGTTGTCTCTGTACCATGAGATGATTGGGGGTGGGGTGCCTGTGTAGTTCACCTCCAACCTGACACAAAACACAGAACAAAACAATCAGTCAAGAACTCTGCAATGCAAACAACTGAACCCTACATCAAACCTTTTTTTTTTATTCTAAAGGAGCCCTTAAAATGATTAATTCCTCCTTCAAAGGGGAGGGAGGAAGGCTGTCTTTGAGCATGCAGAAAACAAAACTCCACTTACATGACTGGCCCTCAGGAACCTGACCCATCTAACAGAGCTTTAAAGAAGCAGATGGTGTATGCTGGTGGTAGGTGCAGAGGGGAGGAAGGAGGAGGGCAGGAGGGAAGAATGCATAAAACTCCACTTACGTGACTCCACTGCCCTCAGGAACCCTGACAGGTCTCAGGGGTTTAGTGAAGACCGGGGGCTGGCCCCTCTCCAGGGTGATCTGCTGCTCAGCCACTTTGGTGGTGTCTTCCGTGGGCTTGGCCATCTCCATGGTGACCTGCTTGACGTAGACAGGCTGGGCGGCCAGGCTGGGCTCGGTGTGGCGCAGCTGGGAGTGTACGCTGATGTACTGGCGCTCCGTCGTCACCACTTCCTCATCCTTCTGGACTTTGACCTTGGTCTCCGATGCCCTTTCCAGCTGTCGCAGTTCGTACTCTGTGGCTTTCGGTTTCTTGAAGGCCTTCTCCAGCTCGACACTGCGCAGCTTAATCTTGCGACGACGCTCCAGCTCGATCTCCATCTCAGCTGCAATAACATTGTGGCATTGCACTTACACTGTTTATACCTGGACATGCACAGTGCACTAACACTGTTTGCACCTGGACATGCACCATGATCTGACACTGCTTATACCTGGACATGCACCATGATCTGACACTGCTTATACCTGGACATGCACCATGATCTGACACTGCTTATACCTGGACATGCACCATGATCTGACACTGCTTATACCTGGACATACACCATAATCTGGCACTGCTCTTCTATCAGTCTCCATTTTACCTGGGCTCACACTGTAGTTTTGTTAGAACTTTCACCCGAGTCAGCACACTGCTTCAAACCACCACTGCCTCAATTGTTGTACAAGTGAATGCACTGACTAAGGCTAGCAGTCCTGAGACATTTTGAGACCACCAACAAACAAGTTTGGTTACAAAAGCTTCAGTAGTTCAGACAATACTTTCATGACAAATACCAGACACATGGATGCACAGACAGTGATTCCAATATACAAGACGGGAGTGGGGGTATAATTACATAACAGTGGCCAATAAAATGTCCTTTAAAAACCATTATGCCACAACTGCCACTCCATAAACAGTAATATTTTTCACAAACAAACATGCATGACAACCACAGAAAAGACAAAACATGGTACTTCTGTTGAATAAAAATGAAAACCGCTCCATACATATAACGCAGGAGTGACAGCCTATATTTACAGCGAATTTGTGTCAGCAAAGACAGGGCTTTCAACAGACAGACAGGACGAGACTAGACAAGAGCCACAAGCCAGTAACCACCAGAGGGACTTACCTTTGGGGGCCTGCCTGAGGCGGGCACGCCAGTCCTCCCTGGGCATGACTAGCAGTGAGGTGCTGCACTCCGCTTCACCCTGGGCGTTCTTGGCCACCACGCGGATCTGACCTGCGTCATACTCGCGCACTCGGGGGATCTCCATGTGGTGCATCATGCCGTCGTATGTCACCTTGAAGCGTGTGCCCTGTTGACAAGTGTTGTTGCAAAAACATTAACCCCATTCAAAAGGTTTAAATACTTATTTAGGTTGTAAAGCACAGTTAAAAAAAAAAAATCATATTTCTGGATGAATATCTGCAATAAAAGCATTCATTGTCACTCTGTCTCTCCAGGTTATTTCATATGTTTTTAACAGGTGGTAGATAAGTAACCCTTCTTTTTTAAGCAGTCTAAATCCCACATCTAAATCAAGTAACCCTTCTTTTTTAAGCAGTCTAAATCCTGCATCTAAATCCACACCATTTACTATCCCCTTGGATAGCACACAGCTGCTTGAATTGCAGCGGACATTGTACATGTGTTTTCATGTCCATACAGAAAACAGCCACACAAGCAAACTCTCACAGGGATCTAGGTGAGCCTGTAAGATCCAACTAAAAGAAGCGCTACTTACGCTGACGACCAGACTGCCATTAATCCACCAGCTGACACGAGGACGGGGGTAGCCTCCCACCTTCACCAGGAACTTGGCTGGTTCACCCTCACCGGTTTCAACCGGTTCAGGCTTGAGGTCAAACACCGGCGGCGTGCGCATCTGTGGCTCTTCCACATATCGCTCATCCAGCACCATTTGGCTGTTGACAACCAGCGAAGATGCAAATGAACATGCAATAAAAAGTAGGATTTTTAAATGGATGTGGGTCTCTTGGTGGTGATCAGAAAACAAAATAGTAGAAATAAAATAAAATACAAGAAATGGGAAGGGGCTACCACAGTAGCAACATGCTCTATTTAGCAACAAATCCAATGGACTTGTCTCTAAGGGTTTCTTCCTCCTCCCTCTAGTACATGTATGTGCAAGCAAGTGTATGTAGTGTGGTGTGTTATGGTGTGTGTGTGTGTGTGTGTGTGTGTGTGTGTGTGTGTGTGTGTGTGTGTGTGTGTGTGTTGTGTGTGTGAGATAGAGAGAGAGAGAGAGAGAGAGAGAGAGAGAGAGAGAGAGAGAGAGAGAGAGAGAGAGAGAGAGAGAGAAAGAGAGAGACTGACACACAGACATGTCTGTATGTATGTATATGTGCAAGAAAATGTATGTAGTGTGTTGTGTTGTGGTATGTGTGTGCGTGTGTACATGCATGTGTGCACGCATGATAGACAGACAACAGAGAGAACACTTGCTGTGAATGTGATTTTGATGAGCAATGTTGTACTTTTAAAACTAACTGCTCTATGGTTGTTTCTGGTCAGATGCATATTCACAAGACAATCTGCCTGTTCGGGATGTGCTGCAGGCTTTGAAAATACAGACATCTTAAATAATTTCAGATGACAAAATATAAAAAAATCTTCAACACACTACCATGCTGGACTGAATCAGACCATCACAAACTATAGGCAACAGACCAGGGACAAAAAGTCAGGAGTAAACTTCCATTCTTCCCACCTGCGCCAGTGCTCCTCCATTTCCTGCAGACGGGTGGCGCCCTCTCCAGGAAGCTGGCTGTCCATGATGATGCCACGCAGAGCTGCACACAAAACAACACAGTGCTTAGTGAAGTTAACCCTCTGCTGGTAGTCCACCATTTGCAGTCATACAACCACAGAGCTGCACAACTCCATCTGTTGTGAGCTCTAACATGGAACTTTGGTCTGTCTGCAGGTGCACATCTTCTGAGAGACCTCATGAGTCAACTACAAAGTATACAGCGTGACAACAGCAAAACCTTGGGTAAAATCACCTTAAATTCTGGTGGGGCACAATCAGTGTCTTCTCACCTCTGCATTTGACAGCGTAAAATCACCCTAAGTTCTGGTGGGACACATTCTGTGTCTTCTCACCTCTGCATTTAACAGTGGCGGATGTGGAGTCTTCCCCATAGTCATTGGTGGCACGGCAGGTGTACACTCCAGAGTCCTCTGAGTTGACCCACTGAATGTCTAGGCTGACAAAGCCAAAGTCGTAGGCTGGCATGTAGCGAGTGCCTGAAAGAAACAAACATGAACTTGTTGTAGCACGTGCTTCAACGGTAACCAGTCACATCCAGTTCTCACAACCTCAGCAGGTGGAAAGGAGCGACTTCAATGCATGGTGGATCAGTCGCTTGCACTTTGAATTACATTCCCATTCTTTTCACGTCAGTTGGGTTCAGCTAAAGCTGGATCTAAGCACCCACGACAGCCCATACGTACTGTATCCTGTCTCACAGTAGCTTTTCTGTGCTGTAAAAACTGAAGGCTGTTCCTGTAATGAAAGTGAATGATTTACTGACAGACCAGGAGGCTGGACACAAACATGCACGCACATACCCACACACCTACACACGCATGTGCACACATGCACACGCGCGCTCACCCGCACACACACACACATACATACACTGCAGACTAACCATGAATGAGAGGCTCCCCATCCTTGAACCATTCAATCTTCATGGTGGGGTCACCCAAGGGAAGCAACTTGCACTCAAAGTGCACAGGATCGTTCTCCTTCAGCGTCAACAGATCCTTGATATGTGTCTTGAACTTGGGAGGCCGCTGCTTCTTCTTGTCATACAGGTCCTCTGGAGGCGGTGCTTCGCCTTCACGGCGGATGTATTCTTGCACCGCTGATTCATAGTCAAAGCCCTCTCTGGAATGACAAGGTAAACCACTTCATACAATTCTGAAGCTTTCTTTAAAAGTCTTCAGCAAATCTCAGGTGCTTGCCTATCAAGCGACAGTGAAAGTAGCAACCATATAATATATATTTTTGGCTTCAGAGAAAAGAAGAAAGTTCTCAAGTGAAAAAAAAGGTTTATTCAGTTCTTTGAATTGCACTGAAATGTTTAGCCAACATTCAGAATAAAACTAAAACAGAGGACACTGTACACCATCCTCATAACTTTAATATAGTACACACACTGAAAAACGGAAACCAAATTAAATACCACACACAAAAATAAACAAGTTAGTCAATTAAAAAAAGTAGATAAATAAACTGTCAGTTAGGTGCAAAAAGGTGTCTGAGAAATGAAAGAAAATACACACTCAAAAGAACGAATCAACTGATAAAGTGAATTCAACAGATATTCATCAGATTAACATACACATTGTCAATATTTCTGTTTATGGATATAAAGTCAATATTATTTATAAAAGAACAAAAACATTTTTGGAAAAAAACCATATATGTATATATATATATCTATAAAGATCACTGCAACTTAAGCCTAGCTGTGGAATCAAATCACAACACACATCAAGCAGGCAGATGGAAACTGAAAAGATGATTTGTTGAAATCATGGTCAAAATCAAGAAGTGGTTTCATTAGTATGTTAAAGCTGCACACATATATTGAATGAAAAGACATACAGTGTGTATCCTGTTCCTCTAGCTTCATATAATGATCATTTTTGTGACAATTAACTCATGATGATTTTACAGTGATCAGCCATGGCTAATGTATCATATCTTGGACCGAACAAAATGAAACAAATTAGTTTTGAAGAACACTAGATATTTTTCAAAGCCCCCCACCCACCCCTCACCCCCACGAAGAAGAAAAAAGATCATGTAACCACTTTTGTGAACTGATACTGATAGCCTTTAGAAGGGGACATATTCTGGCAGTTTTCCTTGGGGAAAGAAGACAACCTAGCCATTGACATTTGGAACGTTACATCAATTTGCCAATACAGCTGAGTCCTTAGACTTTAACCATGAACGTTTATTCAGCACCCTCAGGCCTTAAACAACACACTGTTGCTTAACAACAACATAAGCTGCAGCTGTGCGCTTTACGCAGTCGCATCATCTGGGACTATGCGAAACAGGAAAATTCAAACTCCTACGCAACTTCACTACAGAACAGGACACACAAGCAATGAAACGCAACAACGCGATTTTTTGTGTTTTTGACAGCTGCTAGCGGTTAGCTTCATCCCACGCATTTCCCAACCTGCCGGTGGCATCGGCCAACTGGATGGCAATTTTGGAGATCTCCAGAGGAGGCACGCTGACTGGCTGGGGTCTGAGGACGAAACGCACACCAAAGTTACTTACAGACTAAGTCTAACAACTAACAACAGAGGCTAATTCCTCTGTGTCACTCTACAGGCTGTCACTATCGGTGCAGGTCGGAGGTGCGCTGCTGCTGTGTGGTCCACCACGTGGATGGCTAGGCTCCTCCACCTGAAGGGATCCTTTGATGCCACATGCACTGGACAAGGTCTTTGATGAGTTCCAGGTTTCTGACCTACTGCCTAGCTACTGATCTGGATAGGTCTTGCTACTGCTACTACCCATTACTGTCTAGGGGCTACCGTCTCTGAGTGGCTGCATGACGATCAAGATTCAAGATGCACCAAAAGCGGCTGAAAAGAGGAGGATGATCAACCTACGACAAAGGACTCACAGACACACACATGGCCACCGGGTGAGGGAATAATGTAGGTGGAATAACAATGAGACACAAACACACATACATGTTTTTCTTTCTCAAACACAGCTGAAACAGGCATCAAGTAAGCCCACAACAAAGCCGTTAACCACCGCATTTCAAACACGGTGAAAAGCAAGAAGGTTCTCTGAAAAGAACATTTTCCTTTGTGGGGTATCTGCCACAGCACGCAGAACCAACACACACGAACTGGTCAAATGGGGAAAGAGGAGCATCACACAAAGGGGAAGACTGAACTCTGGAGGAAGAAAAAACAGGCAAGCCTGAAAGCCCACGAGATGCTGTTTCTGGGACAACTGCTGAGCAGGATCAGGAAGGCAGGAACGAGATGAGTGTGACGTGGAATGAAAACATACCTTTCCCAGTACTCAGCTAAGAGGGTGGAGGAATGGATGAAAAATGGGCCAAGACATCCAACACAACAACCCTTCTTTTTAGAGAAGTGCACATCAGACTTTTCAGGACAAATGCACGATGATGACCAGCTCGCTCATCTCTAAGCTGATGGCGTAAGACGAGAACATCATGACAATGATCGGCGACCACAAACACAGGACCGTCCATTCCGTTCTGCCAGCAAACCCTGCTCCGAGGACTGAACTCTTCTCCAAGAACGCAGCAATGACTCAAGCGTCAGACAGGACAAAGCAGCCAAAATGCATTGGTTGGTCGGAGGAGTCGGGGAGCACATAACCGTGGGAGCAGCGATGCAGGGCATGCATGCGACGGAACAAACCTCCGCTCCAACTGGTCCACAGCCGTGGGGACATCGATCTGCTCGGGCCACCAAGGCGTAGGGGCTTGTTTGAGAACTATGGGCACCTGAGGCTCAGGCTCGGGCTGCTTTCGCACCCTCACCCTCGGGGCCTTAGGTTTGGGGGCTGCCACGGGGGCAGGTTTGGGGGCCGGAGGGGGAGGGGGTTCTGGTGCTGCCACTGGGGCACTGAAAAACAGACAGTCAGTGGGGCGTCAACATTCTGCTGTGGTGTTGTGCAGTGAACCGTTAGCTCCGGATTTTAGCATCCCATCAACCACACAGGGCACCTCAGGATGAAGCAGTGTAACAGAGTGTAGTGTAGTGTAGTGTAGCATAGTGCAAAGCAGTGTAGAGTAGCATAACCCAGCTCAAGACTTTCCTCTCTAGACAGGTCTTTTCACAAACCTAGGCAGACCGCTCCTGTGATTATGTGTACATCAACAGGTATGTTATGTGTGTGAATGCTGTGTGCTAGTGCATGGAGTTCTTGTTTTGCAAAATGATCTGCACTTGATAAGAGCTATCTATTATTATTATTATTACATTAAAAAAATGAAGTGCATTGTAGTGCAGTAATGTATGCAGCATAGCATAGTGTAGTACTGTGCATGTAGTGCAGCAACATAGTGTAGCATAGCATAGTGTAAATGTAGTTGGATCAACATGTGTTGCATTGCACCATGCTGTCCTCATTTGCATCAACTTGTTTTGACATAAAAAGTAAATTGAGCAACTTGTTTTGGTATAAAATCCATTTCTGGAACAAGTACTGCACTTTGCCTGAACACTGAAACAATGCAAACAATGTCCATGCTACACTTTTCACAGCAGCAAGCCCTGCAAACATCCCAGTCAAGTTCTGCACAAGGAAAATGCATACAACTGCAAAGAAGGCACGTACATTACACACAAAGACAAGTAGCCTAAATAAGAGAGATGAAATAAACTGCATCATTGTCGTATAAACAAAGCACACACCAAGAAACAACAGTTACTCAGAAAAGATCTGAGTGAGAAAAAAAATCACCCTTTGTAAGTATCATGTAGCTAAGGAATAGAAAGTTCAATGAGGGCAAAAACTTTTAACGTGTTGTGTAGGCACATACACATCTGCTGCGTCAAATTGAGGAGAATATGAAACAAAAACAAATCGCGCTGAATAACTTAAATGTATCATATGTAACAGTTTTCCCAATTCATTTGCATCAACAATCTGCAAAATCAAGTACATTCAAACAAATCTAGAATACTGAGCATACTTTACAATATTCAGTTTCCAAACTGAATACAGCTAAAACAACACACACGCGCACGCACACACACACACACGCACACACACACACACGCACGCAAGCACTCAAACACACATACACACAAGTATACAAGCAAGCAACCTGCCATCACACACGCATGCACACACATGCAGTGCCACACGAAGAGAGAAAAACATCCAGTCAGGTTGGATCTTCACAAGTCCAGCAGAACAAGACACGAAGCTGAAGTAGTCTAGTGCATATATACTGGTCAGGATGGAGCCTTCAGAAACACATCGAACTGGAAGCTTTCACACAAGACCAAGCTGAAGTGCAACAGCCAAACTGTTAGCTGCTGTAGTCAGGATGTGCAGCCGTTTTAGGAAGAAGACAGAAGAGAGGTGGTAGGAAGAGAGGGAAAGGGGAGGGGACTGGGAACATTCCAAATGTAGCCGGCGAAAAACTGCTGTGCCCGGAGCACTTGTCATCCCTGGTGTCCAAGGTGACCTGAAGCTGCTGAACTGACTCAGAAGAAAGTTAGCTGGTGCTGTCCGGTTGTGCAGCCATTTGGGGAAGAGGCAGAAGAGGGTGCAGTATGAAGCAGAGGAAAGAGACTGAGAACATTCACACACAAAAAACTGCCATGCCTACAACACTGGTCAACACCGGAGTCACAGACTTGATGAAGCTGCTCAAATTCAGCGAGAAGAGTCAGCTCTCGGGAGGTGCAGCCATTTCAGGAGGGGTGCACGCGGCAGGAAGAAGGGGCAGGGTGAGGGAAGGGAAGGGGAGGGAGGGGGAGCAATCCAAAACAAACTGGCGAGAAACTGCCATGCCCGGAGCGCTGGTCATCCTTGGTGTCAAAGGTGGGATGAAGCTGCTAAAACTGAGTAAAAAAAAAAAAAACTGTACATACAAAAGAAAGTGAGGACAGTGAAGCCAGGGGCAGTCAGCTTGGACATGCAGGCAAACTGCAAAGAAGTTAAACATGGCATGGGGGTTCTGGACCAGATCTTGTTTTCAGCAGGTGCTTTCTTTGGGAACACTCATCAGCAGCACGTGGGTCAGTTACGGGATAGTTAGCAGCTGGAATTTAAAATCCTCTCAATCGTGAAAGGGGTTGCCTCAGGATTAATGGAGCACACAGGAAATGCGAAGCCTTCAGAAACAAAAAAAGGACCACAATGCACACTCCATTTCTTCATCACCTGGGCTGTGGCTGAGGTGGTGGTGGTGGTGGTGGTGGTGGTGCAAAAGTGACCTCTTTTCTAACCGGTTCAGGCTTCGCTTTGGGAGCCTCAACATGCCTAGCAAACAAGCACAAGTGAAAGAGTCATTGCTGCCGTACTGTAGATGGTACCTAAGGCAAACAAGCGCGACTTAAAGTGAAAGGTTCACTGTTGCCAACAACTACTGCCATCTGCTGAAGTCTCACTGACCTTTAACAGTCCTTATTCTTTCACAATTCAATGCACAAACCTTAAGGTACTGCTCCACTGGTTTGACTATGCAGACTGATTCTAACAGTTCAATTTTACGATCATTTCAATCTATTTTTTTAAGAGATGTTACTTGAGGAAAGGTAACCTACAAAACGATCTTACTCTTCAAGAAGAAGCAAAGAGTAAAAAAAATTTGAGTTCAGATTTCCCATCAGTTTCAATCAAAATCACTGTATTCCATCAATTTTTGCTCTTTTCAACATTATTTTGTTTTACTTTGGTGTCAAGCAAAGCAGAATAAGCACCTGTAGTCTTTCTCTTTGGGTTGGAATTGCACGGTTGTGGTGACCGGTTCTGGGACGAATGGTGGAGGCGGTGGAGGCTGTGGTGCTTTAACAACCGGTCTGTAGTAACAGGCACAAGAGCCAGAAAGACACAGTGAGAATGGCTCTTTATATCCACTGATGGTATGAACCCATCCTTCAGTACATTTCTCAAAGAAAATTGCAGAAAGGAGAATTTTCTTCTACCTGATTTAGCACTGGAAGCAGCGAAGGAAAATGATACAATGAAGCATGACTCAAATAAACGGTACAAAAAGGAAGAAAATGTAACACAAAATAAGAATACGTCACTGAATATAATCATACATATTCTCAAATATTCCCAACATAAATTACCATTATAAACAAATTGAAAATGTCAAATTCTGGAAACAACTAATCCATTTGTCAGCATGCACACAGCACTTCCTCCATCTAACTGGTGAAAAACAGCACATAAAAAGAAAGAACACAGGCAGGAAAGAGAAAAAAACTCTGAGGACAGAAACACTTTCAGCATGCTAGGTAACACAGCTTACAAAAAAGCATAGAGCATAATATGGATGTGTCATTTATAAACATCCATCAATTCATTGCATCAACAATCTGCAAAGTCAAGTACATTCAAATGTCCACTGCAAGACACCAAAACACTCTGGAACAAACATGCAAAATACACACTTTTCAATTTAAAAAGTTTTTTTTAATGAATGAAAAAGAAAACAAATGCAAACAAAAATAGTTTCAAATGCCTTTGTTCACATGCAAATCAAAACTGTGATGTTCCAGAAACCTTCAAGAATATGACTAAAAATGTTTCTGCATGCACTCAACTTCATTTCTGTCAGGCCATCCAGGGAAATATGCCATATGCCACTCGTGCTGATTCCTTCTTCAATGAATCACATATACCTGCACCCCCCATGCAAAAGGTTTTACATTCTAGTTTTGTTCCCCTTCATCACAAGGTTTACTCAAAACAAACTCTAACACAGCATGCCAGTCTCATCTTTATATACTTACTTTCTCACCTATTCTAACCCTCCCCCCCCCCCTCCAACAACCATAAAATTGTCACAAGACTACAGTGCAGGGACAAAAGTCTATTTCTGCCCACACCGTGCATTGTGCATTGCTACTGATCTAGGCACAAGTCCACACTGGCCACAACAGACCTCTTCACTATCTTTTCCGATTTGACCAGTCTAAGTGAGGCGCTCTCCGTATCGGAGGCATAGCTGATCATCTGTACCGCCCCCTCCTCCTCAATGTCCATGGCCGCGCTGAAGAAGGCAACAACCCAGCAACCAAGCATTGGTCAGTCAAAGCAAAGACTGGTGTACATACACTAGAATCCAAACCCTCCAAAGCACACCTGAGAAAATCTACTGCCATAAAGGTTTTGTTCTTGCCAACATTGCAGTCTGTTCAAGTCTGACTGGCTTTGAGTGTTTGACATTCTTCCAAAAGTCAGTACATGATTTGAAGTATTCCTCCACTGCTTGACTGTGCAGAGTAATCCTAAAACTTCAGTTTTAACATCATTTCAATCTATATCCAAAAAGATCTACTTTAAAATCATTTCAATCTGTTTTAAGAGGAACAGTCACTCAAAGAAAGTTAAGTTGCATGATGATCTTATTCTTCAGGAAGAAGAGTAAAAAGTTCTGTCTCAGATTTCCTTCATTTGGAATCAAACCACTGCATTTCATCTTTCCACTCTGTTAAACTTGTGTTTCATTTTGGCATCAGGTAAAGAAGAGTAGGCACCTGTAATCTTTCTCTCTGGGTTGGAATTGCACCGTTGTGGTGACTGGTTCTGGGATGAGTGGTGGTGGTGGTGGTGGTGGTGGTGGTGGTGGTGGTGGTGGTGGAGGCTGTGGTGCTTTAACAACCCGCCTGTAGCAACAGGCACAACCAGCCAAACCAAACCAAAAAAAAAAGGTCAGTGAGAATGGCTGTTAATGTCTATTTACGGCATGACCCCATCTTTCATTACATTTCACAAAGAAACCAGCCGAGGAGGGCATTTCTTCCCATTGACTTAGCAACAGAAACATCTAGGAGAAATAACACACTGATCAAATAAAAGGCTCAACAACAACAACAAAAGAAGGATAATGTAACACAAAACAAGAACATGTTACCAAAAACGGTCTGTAACATCCCAAACATAAATTTTCGTAATAAGCAAAACTGTCAAATTAGGAGACAACTAAACCGTTTACCAGCATGCATACAGCTCTTTGGATCTAGCTGCTGAAAACAGCACACACACGAAAAAAGGCAACAGGTAAGAGAAAGATCTCAGGACAAAAAGACTTCCAGCATGTTAGGTAGGAACATACACATCAGCGGGGTCAAATTATGGATCACATTAAATAAACACAAACATGGAAATATGCATGTATCATTTATAACATGTTGTTCACTCATTTGTATCAACAATCTGCAAAGTCAAGAACATTCGAATGTCCACAGCAAGACACCAAGACACTGGAAGAAACATGCATTTCACTTAATAAAAATATTCCCCAAAACTTCAAAGTAAAAAAAACAAACATTTAAAGAGCAAAAAAGGAGTTTAAAATGATTTCTTTCACATGCAAATCAAAAATGTGATGCTCCAGAAATCTTAAAGGGTACAACTAAAATGGTTCCTACATGCACGGAACTTGATTTTTTTTAATCTCTCGGAGAAATAATGCTACTCATGCCTCTTCTTTCCTCTTGTTGACAGACTCACACAAACACCTCCATGCAAAAGGTTTTATGTTCTACAGTTTCTGTTTTCCCTAGTCTCAGAGTTTACATGCTCTAGCTCTAACACAATACTACCAATCTCTTCTTTTTTTTATGTGCATATTTCTTATCTATCCCCCCCCCCCCCCCCCCCCAACAACAAAACTGTCACAAGACTACAGTGCAGGGACAAAAGTCTCTCTATTTCTGCCCACACCGTGCATTGATGATTGTGCATGGCCACTGATCTAGGCACAAGTCCACACTGGCCACAACAGACCTCTTCACTATCTTTTCCGATTTGACCAGTCTAAGTGAGGCGCTCTCCGTATCGGAGGCATAGCTGATCATCTGTACCGCCCCCTCCTCCTCAATGTCCATGGCCGCGCTGAAGAAGGCAACAACCCAGCAACCAAGCATTGGTCAGTCAAAGCAAAGACTGCTGTACACACACTAGAATCCAAACCCTCCAAAGCACAGCTGTGAAAATCCACTACCAATGTCTGACCAGTGAGAGGCTTTAAATCAGCGCTTTCAGTGCATGCCAGCACGGTTAAAATGTGAACCCATGTGTTAAAGCAATCAGCTGTACTTCAGATTCATCAGAGCAACAAATTTCTCAGCATGCAGCTTTGTCAGAGCTTGAAACATCTACTGAAACAAAAGCGATTGTTTTAGTATCAGAAAGAGTTAGACAGCGTTTCAAAAACTACAATTTAGTAGAAACTGAAGAATATAGTCTGAAAATTAAAAAAAATTAAAATCCTAAATTTTAGTACAAAATTTGACCATAAAGAAAAAGAAAAAACACAACAAAAACAACAACCTCAAACTTCATTTAAAAAGTAAGTTCTCAGTGGTGAAAAATAAAAGGGGGTTGGGGGAATAAACGATCTGGAACCATAAGGCAAACCAAACCAACAGTTGCGAACGACCAATCAGGAGAGAAGAAAACAGAACAAAAAGCGAACAACGCTGCAAGGAAGTGAGGGGAAGGAGAACACTCCAGGCAGTGGTGGGTGTACCTGGGTGGTGCTGGTTTGGGAGCAACCACTGGCGGTGCTTTAACAGGCACGGTTGGCTTTGGCGGGACAACCGGGGCCTGCACTGGTTTCCTAGGGTTGAATGGGATTGGAGACGGTGGTTAAACATATGGGTTACAATTAACAACTGCCAATCTGGTTATTTTGCTAGTACATGTACTTACAAACACCAGTGATTTTCACTCACCTGTAAAAACTAGACTAGACACAAACAAGGATATGATTAAGATGCCAGGGTTCAGGTGCTTGTGATTTTTGCTTATTGCATGCAATGATATGTAGATGCATGTGCACATAAAGAAGCAAGTTTTTCTGTTGCTTTGTTTAATGAAAACAGACATACATGTATCTTACACAACACCAAAACATGTACCCATGGACATGTTAGACCCCACTCTCTACTCCCCCCCCCCCCCCCACACACACACACACACACACACAACAGCTAAACAGATTCTGCAACAAAACGAAAGTCAAGGTATATATTTTACAACAGGCATGCCCAATATTCATTGGTGAAACCACCTGAAAATGAGAGGCATGATACACAGTGCGCACGGTACAAAGGGACGGTATACTGAGAGAAGCTGTGAGTACAGAGTACACACGGAACTGTAACACAAAAGCCAGCAGCTGTGGCGATCAACCACGAGAAATGTCTCATGTACTGACCTCTGGTCCGGAGTGAGTGGCTCCTCTGACACGGGCGCCCTGGGCACTGCCTGCTTCCTGTGACAAAAACACCGGCAACACATCATTGCAACTGGACAGGCATGTATGCAGTGGTGCAGATTGGTGTTCCGGTGTTTGGTCCGTGTTGTGTATTGATGTTCGAGTATTGGCGTTTAAAGCCCAGTAAGCCGCATCAGGGCAATGCGTGCCTGGAGGAAACTTCAATTTTGCAAACGAAAAGATCGGCACTAAAGCAGGTAACCACGAAGTTGGAATGCAGCTGCCTGCACAGCTTGGGAAGCTGACCTTCACGGAATAACTGTGAAGTAAAAAATGACTCCATACGCAATAAGCCTCATACCCTTTCCTGTTGGGTGAACCTCCCAAAACTAGCAGTCATAATTGCTCCCCTTTTATTCATTCAAAAGACCTGAAGTTTAAGGAAAGGGTCTGCAAGTTAAATTATGATCACATCTGAAATCTAAAAGAAAAAGAAAACAACATTAAAGCCAAGTCTTCCCCATCTGCTTCTTTTCTTGTCTGACAGGCACTCTCCAGCTAGTTGGCTGGCATTAACAAAACTATGTAGGTCATGCACTGGACTTGTACTCCAACTGACTGCCAAAGCCCGAGTGCCAAGGAAGTCAATTTTCTTCAAACTGTCACAGAACACCTTCAAGAATTAAAACAGAAAAGAAAGAAACAAAAACAAAACACCATCATCAGTTTAATTCTACATCAACAGGCAAAGCATGCTGGCAGGCATGCTCTGTCAGTAACCATGTTGAACAGAGCAGAGACTCACGCTGCTACAAATCTACTGAGTCATGTGCATGTTTAACCCTTGACACCAATGGGAAGGGTACTGCATGTGTTGTACGATATATATATTCAGGAAAACAGCTCCAGGCTCAAAGTCTCTCTCACCTGGTACGGGGTGAACCTCAAATTTTCGCTGAGAAATACAAATACTAACATGTTTTTTTGTTTTTTTGTTCTTTTTCTTGTTGTTGTTGTTGATTTTTTGTTTGGTCTTACTTGTCTCTTGAACAACACACAGTTGTCTCAGGTTCAGGTACGGCAACAGAATTAAGACCACAGCTGTATTACGTCTGAAGCAGTGACGGTCTGTTACTCACTGCAGTATTACAACCAGTGGCAACAAGCATGTCAACACTTGTGTAGCCAAGAGGTACTGCAAGCAGTTGTGGTGGTCTCAAAGCAACGGAAGTATTCACGGCACTGTTTGGCTTTGCAACACAATAATTCCAGCTTGAGTGTCAAATAACCAACAAGTGCAGAAGGGCTAGATGGTGAATCCAGAATGTATGTACAGCACGACCATCAGGAGGCATTAATGGCAGTCTCCACTGTGTTTGTTTACAATGGTCACAGCTCTGAACAACTAAGACAATAACAAACTAGAAAATCCACATGGGTCCTTTTAGTAACTATGTTTGCCCACTACTGGTTAAAATACAACCACAGCTACGTTGACATCGCAACAGTCAAAGCATGGTACTACTCGTGCCGGTGAAACAGCTTCTGCACTGGTTCTGCACACTGCTTGCATGCCAGACAGTTAAAACAACATCACATGTACACTGACCTCACAATGGTCAAAGCTTAGTGCTGCTTGTGCCACTGACACACAGCCTCTACACTCTGTTTGCATGCCAGACAGTTAAACAACATCACATGTACACTGACCTCACAATGGTCAAAGCTTAGTGCTGCTTGTGCCACTGACACACAGCCTCTACACTCTGTTTGCATGCTAGACAGTTAAACAACATCACAGCTGCATGACCTCACAAAGATCAAAGCCACCAAGACACAGTTTTCGCAACAAGTCATCTGATGCCACTCAACTAAAAATGGACACAGCAGACACACCAACAAGGTGCTTTTACTAAAAACAAACTCACAGGAATCTAAAACCCAAAGAAATCAAAAAGACTGACTACTCTCACAAAACCAAATACAACACACAAAAACACACACACATTCGATTACTAAAACGACAACAACAAAAAAGGGAATGCAATCGCACTAACATGGGAAAGCATTGAAACATGAATACTTCTCAGAGGAAACTATCTCCCTCTGACAAACCATACACAATTCTACATGTCAGATCTGGTTCACACATGCAATTCTGCTGGGCTAATTATTAATTACCACCGTCACAGCGCACCATGAAACGCACTGAAAGAAAAACTTCATTAACCCCAGGAGTCTTCCATGCAGTTGCACAAAAATTAATCATCACCGGCATCACGCTGTGCACACTACACTGGTGGCAAGGGCTCCGTGGGTTAGATACAGCCAGTCATCTCAACGTGCACTGCGGAGGACGATGAAAAAGACACCCAACAAACCTCGGCAGGTCTTCCTCTTCCAGAAGTTTGAGGTAGCCGCTCTCGGTGTCTGATGCATAGCTGATGAGCTGCACCGGCCCTGTCTCCTGGATCTCATAGCTAGTGGGTGTGAGCAAATGAAGGGAGAGTGAATGACGATCCAGTTGGTGAAAGGTGAATATTTCAGTCACCCTTAGCATGCGACAACCATCATGCACGAGCTGAACTGAGAAACAATCATTTCTTTAAAAATAATAATTAAGTTTTAATCTTGTCGCTGACTGGTACCTTTCAGGTATTATTTTATCACAATATGACCATGAAATGAAAGCATGCCAACAATTTCTCTGTAAGTGTAAGTCCCTGCACAAATTCCTTCCTTCTCTGCAGATCCCCATGCAAGAATGAGATTTTTTCTGTCAAAAGTCCTGTCTGCACTCGCTTAACCAGAGACACTCCACACTTGGGCAATAACACCTCAAAAGACGAGAACATGAAAATAACCTTGGTGACTGCTCCCTTGGCTTAAACTGTATGGTTTTCACAGGTGGGACAGGAGCCGGCACCGGAGCCGGTGGAGGTGGTGGTGGTGGTGGTGGCGCTGGTGCCTTTGATGGCTTGGGTACTTTGGCCGGTGAAGGCTGGTATATGCGCTCTTCTGGCCGATCAAACAGCTTCTTGGCCTCAGACACAGTAGGTGCCTTGTACTGTTCCTCCGGCATCTCGGCTTCAGACACAAGCACCGGTGTTGGGGGTGGTGGTTTGGCCACGACAGGCGGTGGTGGAACCCTCTCCTGGGGCCGCGCGCTGGGCCTGATGATAGCGAGGCAATTCACTGCAGTCAAACTGCGAAGGGAGGTGGCCGCTTCCTCATGCAAACTTGGGCAGCATGCAACTTTCATCAGTTTGCAAAGGCTTTTCATTTCTCAGCTGACAATGCCAAACACTTGTGAGGGTTTTCAAGCAGTCTGAAACTACTCCTGAGTCTAAGCCAAATATTTTCCGAAACTGAAAACATTTTATTCAAACAGGTTTTCATCAGGACATTTATGACAACTACTTTACATGACCTCATCTGTCACAAACACACAAAAACAACGTAAAATATCAAAACTCAACAATGCTCTCACATTCTACAAATTGGCACATTCCCCCAAAAGCATTTAAAACAAAAAGTCAGAACACCACCATTCTCATCATCGTCATCACTAACGCAGGCAAGAGGCACACAGAAATCACCCAAAATCACATGGTTTAACATCTCTGTTCACTAAAAGTCAAACACAAAACAGTGCTTCATGAGCAGATGACTATCACAAGATTCATGCCGGCCTGCACAACCAACCTGAAAAACTCCATCTCATCAAAGGACAGGTCAATGGACATGAGCGAGGTCGGAGACAGAGACATGGAGGGCGTGGAGAGGGTCACATCACACACACTGGGGGAGGTGGAGGTCGGAAGTGAAAGGTCAAGGCTGTGAAAGCAAGCGAAAGGGTGCACCACTGTGAAATTGAGACAAGACGGAGTGAAGCAAGAGAAGAGAAAACTGGCTCCTCGTCATGTGGAAGGATATTACTCATTTCATTCATTACACCACTTTATATTTTCATCTTTTCTTTAAATTGTTTGAAATATATATTTTCTTTGTATGTTTCAACTTTTCATCTCTTATTTTAGGTACTGATATTAACCATTAAGCATTATACTAGATTCTATATACTGAAAAGTAATAAAATATACCTATGTTCATACAGCTGCTCATCTTTCACATTAAAAAGTCAGCATCATCCCAAAGATTCATATGCTAATCTATTTACATCTTTCACATTAAAAAGTCAGCATCATCCCAAAGATTCATATGCTAATCTATTTATCTCAATTTGATTTTTCTTTAATTTCAAAACCAAGTCAAATTTAAGCAAAAGACTACATCAAAAACAGCCAAATTTCATGCATTATTTGCATGCTTTCCCTTGTGTCTCACTGATATCAGTTCTGTTTACACAACTAGAGTTTTTGAGTTTTATAGCTACAGCTCTGAATTCCTGAGTGTTGATCAACATGCAAGAATGCAACGCAATGTAAGGCATACATTTAATCTGCATCTTAGTGCAGCAAATGACTACAGAAAGGATATAAGACCTTCTTTCTTCTCTAATTTACTGTTTAAAGGTAAGGTGCTGATAATTATCACTCAGCATCATTCCAGCATGTACACATTCTGAACAATCTAACTTCCAACGTGTGATTACATAAGATGCTGTAACTATTTCTACTGACTTTTTTCCTTGTTAATTCTATTTGAATATTTGATGACATTCCCCTTTCTTGCATTCTGAACAATCTAACTTCCAAAGTGTGATTACAGAAGATGCTGCAACTATTTCTACTGACTTTTTTCCTTGTTAATTCTATTTGAATATTTGATGACATTCCTCTTTCTTCTTTTTTTCCACTTTTTTGTAAATATCAACAAGTGCTGGGGGACTCATGCACAGAAAAAACTAGGAGTAGTACCATGCAAGTGTCTTTGACAGTTTAGTTCCATGCTAGGAAGTAGAACAGGGACACAGCCTGGTACAAAAATCATTGCCATTTACCCTTCATAATATTCCTCTGTAAGTTAGTATAAGTCATGGTTGCATAGTCCGCTTGCATCCTACAGGTAGTTTCCACAAGGATATTCATTCTCAGTCATTTTCATTGTCTAGTCTACTTGCATGTGCAGAGCTTGGAACAAGCTGTTCATTCTCTGCCATCTCCATTCTTTGTTACTCATTCTCCACTGCCTTTGTGCTGGCTACTTACGGTCAGAACACATTCATTCTCCATTGCCTTTGTTCAGGCTGCTCATGGTTAGAACACAGTCATTCTACATTGTCTTTGCTCAGGCTACTCATAGTTGGAACAGTCATTTCTGCCATCTTTGATCAGGCTACTCATGGTTAGATACATTCTCCATGGTCTTTTTTCTGAGCACTCATAGTTGAAACAGTCACTCATTCTCCCCTGCCTTTGTTCCGGCTACTCATGGTTAGCACACATTCAGTCTCCATTGTCTTTGTTCAGGCTACTCATAGTTGGAACAGTCATTTACGCTGTCCTCTTTGTTGAGGCTTTTCATGGTTACAGCACAGTCATTTATTCTCCATTGTCTTTGTTCAAGCTACTCATGGTTAAAACACATTCAGTCCCCACTGTCTTTGTTCAGACTACTCATAGTTGGAACAGTCATTTATGTCACCATTGTTCAGGCTACTCATGGTTAGAACACATTCATTCTCAATGGTCTTTGTTCTTAACAGTCATTCATTCTTTGCTGCCTTTGTTCAGGCTTATACTCTTGGATAAAACACATTCATTCTCCATTCTCTTTATTCAGGATACTCATAGCTGGAACAGTCATTTATGCCCTCATCATTCAGGCTACACATGGTCAGAACACAGTCATTCTCCATTGTCTCTGTTCATACTACTCATAGTTGGAACAGTCATTTATGCTGTCTTCTTTGTTGAGGCTATTCATGGTTACAGCACAGTCATTTATTCTGCACTGTCTTTGTTCAGGCTACTCATACTTAGAACACGTCTGCTGTCATCTTTGTTGAGGCTACCCATGGTTAGATCAAGGCTGTTCATTCTCCAGCATCGTCCACTCAGACCATTCAGTGTAAGTGCTATTAAGTGCAGAGACAGCCAACTTTCAAGAAAAAAAATAAACTCAGTCTGCCATTTTATTTAATCATCTTTGTCTAGTCTACTCATAAACTCAGCATATGTGCACAGTTAAAAGCAGACCAGAGTCATATTTAGTCATCTTGCAAGAACAAAACACAGTCTGACATTTTTATTTAGTCATCTTTGTCTAGTCTGCTCATAAACGCAGCATATGTGCACAGTTAAAAGCAGCCCAGAGTCATATTTAGTCATCTTGCAAGAACAGAACAGAATCGTAACTTTGTCATCTTCAGCTACTCTAGTCAGTATGTGCGCACAAGGTTAGAATGAGACCGATATTATCTTTTAGTCATCTTCATCTAGTCTAGTCAGTACAAGTGCGCAAGTTAGATCCAAGCGGTTCATTCTCGGAGCCTGGTGCGGTCATTCGTGTGGTAACTGAACCGCATGAACCGCACACACCTGAGGGGTTCTGTCAGTGCCTTGAGCCGGAGACTTCCGGTTTGGGACTCGGAGGCAAAGCGTATCTGTTGCACTGGCCCTTCTGTCTGAATGTCATAGAAACTGGCAGAAACAAAGTGCTGGGTCACCACCACAGCCAATGCTCACACACACAACATGGCGGCAAGGACACATGGGCAGGATTCGACAACAGAGCAGGCAAATTTCACACTTAATCAACTTGAAATACCACTGGTACCAACTAAGGACATCCACACACACAAACTAATCGGAACTGACAAAATATAAAACTGTATTTTTCTCTACAGCAGAAATAAACAGTGAAATCAATGCTAAATGATTTTTAGGAACAAAATAATAAATAAGAAAACCAATCAGTAAAAGATTTTTTCTTTTCTTTTTTCTTTCTTTTTTTCTCAGCAAAAGTATGCTATTTGCCTCAACCTTTCAATAACTAATCAAATCAGAACAGCTCCATGGAAACAATCGACTTCAAAGCAAGAAATAAAACCAACTTTTTTCTCTCCACCCCACCCCACCACATCTTTTCCCCTGAATGAAGTCACTTACAGCACCCTATATCCAACACTTCAAATGGATTCCGTCGCTGCTCTCAGCAAATACAAACCTAAGCAGTGGAACAAAAGATGTAAAGATGTGAAGCAGAGAGTGATGGTAGAAAGAGCCGTCAACTTATTTCCCAGGTGCCTCACACATCTAACATCTCCAGCTATCATTTCCCAGGTGCCCCACACATCTAACATCTCCAGCTATCATTTCCCAGGTGCCCCACACATCTAACAGCTCCAGCTATCATTTCCCAGGTGCCCCACACATCTAACAGCTCCAGCTATCATTTCCCAGGTGCCCCACACATCTAACAGCTCCAGCTACTTCCCTTCCTTCCCTCTCATGAAAATAACGATGGTGGGGAAAAAACACACCACCAGCAACAACAAATTCATTGAGCGTGCAACACAGGCATGCAAAACGGGTGAGCATCATGCGCAGACCTGCGCGCATCTTCTTCCTTGATCAAGCGCAGCAGAGCGCTGTCTTTCTCCGTCACGTAGGTGATCTGCTGCACGGGGCCTTCTGGTTGGATCTCATAGTGACTGAGCAGAGAGAAATACAGAGATGTGGGAGGTACGTTGGTTACCTTCATACAGTCATTTCCACATTCCATGACCTCTTGCGTTGACTGAGGTGGGGGTGGGGGATGGGGGGGGGGAGGCGGGGGACACCAGTTACCTATAGTATTAAGCACCATGTATGCATGTATTATTTGTTTTTTTCTTTAACTATGGAGTACCATAAATACAATACTGACATTTATGTGGACATTTTCTCTTGGTGCCCACTTTTTCATTGTCTGCTGAGTAAATGTACATGTGGGTGGCTCCTACCATAGCTGCATCAGATAAGGAAAACAGCTTAACAATCATCCAAATCATTCTCCTGAACTGTAGTCTGAAACCCAGACTGTTCAAACTGGATGCTTATCAGAAAAGTTAAATATTTTCCTCTGTGACCAGAAAACCTGAAAAGATGAACAAATCTCACACAAAGTTAACTGCTAGCGCTCTGAAACAAGATCAAAACACACAAAAGGTTAAAAAGAAAGCATAGTTTAATAAGACAGTAAAACAATTATTTAACTTTAAAAAAAAATCTGCATGTTAAAAGAATGCTGTTATACTATCTAATTAAAATAAGCATTTGTTTTAACCTTTTGCATGTTTTGTCTTTTGACCCTGAAAAAGATGAAACAAGTGAGAGTCAGGGAGGAAGTGAAGGACTTACGGTGAGGTGACCCTGGGCTGTGGCGCTGACGGTGGAGGTGGAGCTTCTCGCTTTGGCTGCACGGCCTTCTGCACTGGCTCCTCTCCCAGCTGGAACCGGGAAAGGTCCGCTGCACAGACAAACAGTGACAGGTCAGCCTCCATATAATACTTTCCCTTGCGGCAACATTTTCATTAATATCCAAGCTTCATGAAAAGTTGCCTGCCAATGTTCAGAACAAACAGTGAGAGGTCAGCATCATTTCCATTATACGCCAAATAGCACTGTGCTGTCCTAATCAAAATAAGTCTTCTTTAAAAATAAAAATAAAACACAAAAAACACAACTGCTGTGTGTTTTGATCATTGCATTTAGTGTATTTTACTGTCCAGATGGACCTTTCCTCTATGGGAAATCAGAGCTGCTTTTTTCCCTATGGGAAATCAGACCAGCTTTTTTCCCTATGGGAAATCAGAGCTGCTTTTTTCCCTATGGGAAATCAGACCAGCTTTTTTCCCTATGGGAAATCAGAGCTGCTTTTTTCCCTATGAGAAATCAGACCAGCTTTTTTCCCTATGGGAAATCAGACCAGCTTTTTCCCTATGGGAAATCAAACCAGCTTTTTTCCCTTTGGGAAATCAGGCCAGCTTTTTTCCCTATGGGAAATCAGACCAGCCTTTTCCCTATGGGAAATCAGACCAGCTTTTTTCCCTATGGGAAATCAGAGCAGTTTTTATCCTATGGGAAACTAGAGCCACTTTTCCCCTATGATAAATCAGAGCAACTTATTTTCTTATGGGAAATCAGAGCAGCTTTTTTACCCATGGAAAATCAGAGCAGTTTCTTTACCTATGGGAAATCAGAGCAGCATTTTCCCTATGGGAAATCAGAGCAGCCTTTTCCCTATGAGAAATCAGAGCAGGGAAATCAGAGCAGCTTCTTCCCTATGTGAAATCAGAGCAGTTTTTTCCCTATGTGAAATCAGAGCAGCAGTTTTTTTCCCTATGTGAAATCAGAGCAGCAGTTTTTTCCCTATGTGAAATCAGAGCAGCAGTTTTTTCCCTATGTGAAATCAGAGCAGCAGTTTTTTCCCTATGTGAAATCAGACCAGTTTTTTCCCTATGTGAAATCAGAGCAGCATTTTTTTCCCTATGTGAAATCAGAGCAGCAGTTTTTTCCCTATGTGAAATCAGACCAGTTTTTTCCCTATGTGAAATCAGAGCAGCAGTTTTTTCCCTATGTGAAATCAGAGCAGTTTTTTCCCTATGGGAAATCAGAGCAGTTTTTTCCCTATGTGAAATCAGAGCAGGTTCCCCTGAAAAAGAAAGTGTGGACTTACGTTGGACAACCAGTTTAGACCTGGTGGTGGCTGTGCCGGCAACGTTGACAGCTGAGCACTGGAACCAGGCAGAGTCGCCCATCGAGGCATTGGTCACGTGCAGTGTGGAACGGCCGCCGACCGTGTCAATCCTGAAATAACACCGTATGTGTTATTCGGTTATGTGCTATCAACTATTAAAGAGTTCTTTCTTCCTTTTCCTTCTCACTCTCTCTGTCTCTTCATCCGGAGGCGACCCTCTGTGATTGATGGAACGTTCAAATCAAAGAACTAACTCTCGTTTCCATCCATCTCTCCCTTCTCATTTTACCTTATTATATATTCCTTCACTCTCTCTTCCTCCTTTCGACTATTTCTTTAACTTCATTTACTTACCCATTCAGTCTTTCATTTTGTTCTTTTGTTAAATCATTTCTTCATACAGGGATCATTTTGACCCAACCACCCATCTCTCTCTCTCTCACACACACACACAGGAGTGTTGATCAACATGCAAGAATACACATACACACCCACCCCTGCACACACATCTCACACACACACACACACACACACACACACACACACACACACACACACACACACACACACACACAACACACACACACACACACACACACACACACACACACACACACACACACACACACACACACGCACACACATTCATTCAGTCTTCCTCTCTGTGTGCCATGTGTGCACAGGGTGCCTCTCCAAGCCTCACTTGTAGTCGCGGTTGGGCGTGATCATCTTGTTGTCCTTCTGCCAGCTCATCATGGGGGTGGGCACCCCCTCCGCGTGACAGGTCAAGGACACTGACTGACCCTCCACAATCGTGTAGTTCTTCATGCGTTCCACAAAGCGCGGAGGCTGCATCTGGGCTCGCTCTGCAACACCAGCAGTATTTTGGGTGTTAGCGACTACCAACGCAACGCTTCTCTGCTTCTGCATTTTCCACAAGTATTTATCCCTCCACTCAGAAACTGGGCCAAAGTCAGGCATGATGGAGGGGTGCATGTACTGTTAACACAATGAATACACAGTCTTTCACCCAATCGACACCCTGAACTGCACATATTTTGGCTATCGTACTAAATATTACACCAATGAGTTTTTAAAATCAAAACCAAAGCGCACTGTGCGTACCAAGGACGGTGAGCGTGACAGAGAAGGTGTCCTCTCCAGCCTTGTTGCGGGCAATGCAGGTGTAGGAACCCGAGTCTTGGCGAGTTGCCGACATGATCAGCAGTGAGTGGATGCCGTCCTCATTCACAACAATCTGAACAACACACAACACCGTGCTACATGAACAACGCTATCCTACATAAACAATATACAGGATCATAATTTATGAAGAACATACATATACCATCTCATCTAAACAATACACAACACCACGTGATCAATACACACTATTTTATCTTATATGAACACCAATCATCACCTGATATTAGCAATGCATGAAAACTTCACCCATGAACTGTACCACCACCGTACAGGAAACTACCACCTCTTGTGAACACACACACATATATATATGCCACCAGCTTATGTGAACAATGCGAACAATAAAATCTTTCTAGATATAACCCACAAGCACCATTTCCCACTCATCACCAAGACTGGGCAGCTGCTATTTTCTTGCAGCCTATATTTTGTTTTCTTCTTTAAATTTTTGTTTTGTTTTCTTTGCAGGGGGTTGTTGTGGGTGGTGGGGGCGGGGTTGTTTGTGCCTGTAAACTAAAAGTTACAAAATCACCAGAGAAACACCCTCATATACAATTTCCACCGCCCTTACTTCAGCAGATCGCCCATCCCCCAGAACCACCAGACACTCCTTACCTTGTGGTTGTCATCGTTGTGAACCTGCACCTCATTGCGGTACCAGAAGAACTCTGGGATAGGTCGGCCGCTGACGATGCAGTCGAGGCGCACAGGGTTGCCTTCCCGCACCTCAAGGTCAGCAGGAACCTTCTTGAACTGGGGCTTGGTGTTGGTCTCGAAGATGCCGCCCTGGTCCTCAGGGCCACGCCCTCCTCGTGCCGAGTCCCTGGGGAAGGGCACAGAAGTCATCAGCAGTCAAATCACTTGAGCCGAGTTGTTTCTGAAGAGGTACTAGTGGGGACCAGAATCCAATGAGGTTGGTGATGGAATTGGCAGGAGTAGTAGGGGGAAGGGGGAGTGCATCTAGAAATGAATGCCCAGTTTTTTTACATGTCATACAGGCAACCCCAACAACAGATCGTCCTCCTTGTCTGTGCAAAATCTTGGTATATCTGACAAGGCCCATGTATAGCAGATAGTAGGTCTTGCACAGACATGCACATTATGCAGCTATCAGACACCAGATTAAAATGTGGCTGAACATTAACCACATCACAGTACACAATAACACATATTTTATATTTTAAAACTCAAAGAACAGTTACTGAAAATACAAAAGTTACATAATAAACTAGTAATTTATGTAATTTACACACACGCACTCACACACACTGCTCTGACGTTTAAACAAATTTATCTGTTCAGAAATGCTATCGACATTTATGTATGTTTCCCTCGTCTCAACAATGATCCCTGCTGTGCATGCTCCTGATGGATGAAATCCCACCCACTGACAGAAAACTGATGGCAGCGTATGCACTCTCATTCAATTCACCCCAGCAAACATCGTACCTTCCGAGAATTCTGTCGAGGGTTTCTGGCGCCACGAAGGATGTGGCGTCGATGTTTCCCACGCGGTCGATATAGAGCTGACTGGAGCAGGTGGTCTTGCCCACAGAGTTGACGGCCAGCATGGTGTAGTGGCCGGCATCCTCGGGCAGGGCCATGCGGATACGCAGCGTGCAGTAACCGTCCTGCGTGTACTTGATCTCGTAGCGGCTTGACCGTTTGATGCGGTGGCCGTCCTTGTACCAGGCAATCTGCAGCACAGAGAAACACACTGCAATCAACTGTTCTGGGGAGAGGCAGGGTGGGGAGGGGAAGAAGAGGGTAAAGGGGGGGGGCAGGGAGGGGGTTAACAAATCACAAAAATGAACAAGTGGTGAGTGACTTAAATTTATACCGCAGTGGAAGTGTGCATTAAAGACTCATTGATGATCTCACTGACAATGAAACTGCAGAATAATTTTAACCTCCCTTGAAAGACTGCCTGAAAGAGCACACCTTTAGCGCACTGACGTGCTAGCTGGTAGGCATTTGAAAGACTGCCTGAAAGAGCACACCTTTAGGGCACTGACGTGCTAGCTGGTAGGCATTTGAAAGACTGCCTGAAAGACTACACTTCTAGTGCATTGTTGGAGGAGCTCATGGCCAGTCATACTGGTGTGAAACAAAGAACTCTCTCCTTCTTTTCACCATTTTCACAGACTGTCCTACCTATGAAAAAAGAGCAAACAGTGTGTGGTGAATACACTGGAGTTTTCACAAGAATGGCGACACACAGCTGAAGTGTATCAACACTGTTTAAGTGAATGGATGCATTGAGTATCCAGACTCACAGAAGTTCTTCTTTTTTTTGGGGGGGGGGGGGAGGGGAACAAAAATGTGCTGCAACAATCCCATTACAACATCTGAATAAGATTAAGAAGGGCAGCCTGACCTTGGGCCTTGGTCGTCCAGTGACCTTGCAGACGAAGGTGGCATCGGAGCCTTCCATGAGACAGAAGTCTTTCAGAGGCTGCTGAATCTGTGGGGCGTATGCCTGGGTGGCAGCGACCTTCTCCTCAGGCTGGTCAGTGTCATACTCAGTCTCTGTCTCGCTGGCCAGACGCACCTTGCCCTCACGGTATTCAATCTCTTGCATCAGGCGTTGCTCAAAGCTCGACACCTTGAACTCCTGTTAAACACATACAAATTCTTGAACAATTGTTTTTTTTTCTTCTTTTTTTTCTTTTTTTTCTTTTTTGTTTTTTTTTTGGGGGGGGGGGGGGGGTTACCAAAAGTTAAGTCAAATCAGTTCAAGCAAAAAGGTGAGAATTTGTACATGCAACCATTTACCAAGCATTTTTTTGTGAGCATTGTCCTTAACCAATCCAGCAGCTGCATCTACTCACTGTTCCCAAACAAGCAGTAAGCAAACAAATAAAAAGACCAACTTGTGTCCCTTAGTCTGCTTATGTCCTCAAGTCCCATGACCCCCCACAATCCAAGACTTACTGAGTCACTGAACCTGCCCTCGTCCCCATGACCTCCCAATGACCATGGTTTACCCTGTCACTAAGCCAGCACGCATCCTTCTGTCCCCAAGACATTCCACAGTCTTAAGATTTTGCGTAACTGAGACAGCTCTCATCTTCAAGTCTCCATGACCTCCAACAATCTAAGACTCACCATGTCTCTCAGCAGGCCCCTGCCCTCAAGTCCCCACGATCTCCCAGTGACCTCCACAATCCAAAGGCTTACCGTGTCACTGAGCCAGCCCTCATCCTTTGGTCCCCATGCCCTCCCACAGTCCAAGACTCACTGTGTCACAGAGCTGGCCCTTGCCCTCAAGCCCCCACGACCTCCCAATGAATGACCTCCCACAATCCAAGACTCACTGTGTCACAGAGCTGGCCCTTGCCCTCAAGCCCCCAAAACCTCCCAATGAATGACCTCCCACAATCCAAGACTTACCAGGTCACTAGATTACCCTTACCCTCAAGCCCCCATGACCACCCAATGAATGACCTCCCACAATCCAAGGCTTACCAGGTCACTAGATGACCCTTACCCTCAAGCCCCCATGACCACCCAATGAATGACCTCCCACAATCCAAGGCTTACCGTGTCACTGAGCCGGGCGTCACTCTCAGGCCTCCTGGGACTCTCCTCCTCCTGGATCAGCCTGCGTACGGCTGACAGTTCCGGCTCCACGGTTTCTTGCATGCGGGGAGCTGCGCAAAACAAGCACAAGCGGTCAAAATCAACTGATTTCCACTGAGCAGAAACACAGGACAGGGGGACAGAATGCCCTGCTGGGTTCAGTTGAGACATTGGGGCGCTGGGTCTGTTCCCCACTGATAATCCACCATGTCCAACACTGCCACTCTTCATTTCTCTGTTACTACTAAACACTCATCTAAAAAAGCATCCTTCATTTAAAACTATGTTCTCTTGACATGGGTGGCAGGGGGCAATGTGAGGGAGGAGATGGGGAGGTTTCTGTACATTGGAGAAAATTGTAAAGCACCCCCAAAGCAGTGAATGTACTACATACACACTCAATTAAATCATTATTATATCAATTACTGCTGAGACACACTGAGAAGAACAGGGCCCACCTTGAGGCAGAATGGTGGCACTGGTGGAGTCCTGGCCAGCAGGGTTGCTGACGGTACAGGTGTACTGGCCCTCATCCTCTGGTCTCGCCTTGGAGATGAGGAGAGTGCAGCGACCAGTGCGTTCATCCACTGTCACCTTGTGTCTGAGTATAAACAAACCCCAAAACACACACAAAGGTTAAAAACAATGCTTTTCGTTTTTTAAAGGGGGCAATACAAAATAATGTGCACAATTTTAGAGTACAACCATTTTTCAAGCAACAGATAGTTATTCTATAAATGATGCAAGAAACGAAATTACTGAGCTTTCAGTTGGTTCAATTCTTGACCAGGTGGAGCTTGAGCATAAGGCTGAAGTATGTGTGTGTGCGTGCGTGTGTGTAAAAAGGACCTTGTGATTTCAAGCAAGTTTTGTGACAAGAGTTGCTTGACTGAACCAGTGTTAATAACCAGTCTTTGACCAAACGTAAGCTGTTTGAAACGGCCAAGACAAAATATATACTGTTCTACTGTAAGATCTGAAACTTTTGGTGAACCAGTCAACGGTCAGTGTCTCCACTACACGTGCTGTGGGTGGCCTGGTAGGTCAAGTGTACATGACCACAACCTTGCACACACATGTACTCACACACTCATCTACATGTACACACACATCCAAGTGCAAGCACACACCCACACACACACTCTCTCTCCATCTCTCTCAATAGTTAACATGGTGTTTTGATACAGAATTGAGGTTTTGTTTTGGACTGTGGGACCGAGGGCTGGATGCAAAAAAGCATTGATTATTGCTTATTCCATCACCCTTTCAGATAAAAAGAAATTCATTCGGAGAACACAATGCCCTACCACCACCCTGGTCCTTCAAACACAAGCAGCCCATCGATTGCAAAGTAAATGAATGAACTCAAAGACACACATGCATGCACCCACACACACGCATGCATGCACACGCACACACGCACGCATGCATGCACGCACGCACGTGCACACACACACACACACACACACAGAGAAAAAACAACTCTACCTTGGTCCTTCAAAGACGGGTTGTCCGTTGCGGGTGAAGTCGACCTGAGGGAAGGGTTTGCCCAGCACGCGACACTCCAGCTTGATGTTGGTGCCCTCCACCAGTCGCACGTCCTGCAGCTTCTGAACGAAGGAGGGCGGGATGTGGGCTGGGGGCGGGGCCGGTGCTGGTGCCGTGGGGGGCGGTGCCTGAGGCAGAGGGGGTGCGTACTCTGGCTGGGGGGCCCTCTCTGGGGCAAACTGCTCCAAGGGTATGGGTCTCGCTGAAACACAAACAGATGGTTTGTTGAAGAGGCAAAGCTTCCTTTTCTAGTCGGTGCATACATTTTGATTGTTGCTGTTGAAAGGGGGTGAGGGGACGTTGAGTAGGTTTGTTAATGCATGGAGCAGAATTTCATTCTTCACTTTGTTAGGGGACTGCAAGTTGAAATAAAGATGGTTTGGTCAAAAGGTTGTGTTTTAAAGTTCAGTCAAGAGAAAACCCAAAACAATAAAATAATCATTATATTAAAAAAACATTTAAAAATAAAAAATGCGGAAAAAAGATTTTTATCTTCACCATATCAAGCAAGGAAAGTATATAAACACACCAAACACCAGCAACTCACGTTCCACTTCCAGACGGGACTCTGTGGTGGTTGTCCCCTCAGCATTGGTGGCAACGCACTTGAAGATACCGCTGTCTTCTGGGAAGACCTCAGCAATGACAAGTGTGAAGTCTTTGTCCATCTGTGAGATGTGGTAGTCGGGAGAGTGCTCAATGATGCAACCTTCACGGTACCATTTCACCACTGGCTCTGGGCGACCCTCAATGCGAACAGTCAAGGTCACTCTGTCACCTTCCTTCGCTCTCAGGTTCCTCAGAGGCTGGTGGATGAACAGCACAAAACAGGATGTTTGAGAAGCAGGTTTCAATGTAAGGATCAGATTGTGTTATCTTGCTGAACATACAAATATGTTTGTGCTCAGCCATGACTGGTAACAATCAGAACATGTTATTCTGCTTACGAACATTGCCCAATTTGCCTGAAATTGTAAGCAATACTCCTTATTCTATTCCAAACTCCAACGGTCTCATGCTTGGCAAGATAACATCTCCATATCTACTTGCCAGCGTTTTCTGATCGTTTGGCACTGGGAGTGCTTGTCGCATTTGATACAAACAATGTGTACATGTATAGAGACCAGGTTTCTGAGGCCAAAGTGAAGAATTAATACTCTACTGATATTCCAAACTCCTGTAGTCTTGTGCTTGGCGAGCCAAGACCTCCATACTTACTTTCCAGTGCTTTGTGAAATCAACTCACTTTTGGAACTGGTCTGTTCAGGTCACTGTTGTGTCCAATCTTGTACAAGTGATGCCAACTGAACGCTATCTATCTCACTTGTTTGTTGATTCTACATGCAGTAACTAATCTTTTCTTTCATTTTTTAACCCCCCCCACCCACTGCCCATCACCATCTCCACAAAAACACAAGCATAAAAACTGATGTCTGTGCACGTCACAACTATGCTTGACTGTATGAAACAACAGGACCAATCATCCACCAATGCTCAACACCAGGGAGGTGTAAGGGTCCGTTACACACAGCACAGACCAACAGTCTATTCACACAGCTGGACTACAAGCTGCACAAATGTTCTACACTGTCCTGTACCTGTGTGATCTGTGGTTTCTGGCGGTCAGACACCACTGGCGGTGGAGGCGGTGCCCTTGGCTGAGGCGGTGCAGCGGCACCAAACAGCGGGATTCGCTTCTCGAAGGGTGCCAGCTCCTGTGGTTTGCCGTCCACCTGCAGTTCCAGACTCTGGCGGAAACGCTCATCAGGCTGCACTTCCATAGGCTCTGGGGCACCTAGGGAGTGATGAACAAGGAGGGTCATATGTGGAAATGTGTGGATAGAGAGTATGTTTTGTGAAGCTCTAAAACATCTCAACACTGGGTCCATACGGCGTGCTAAATCTGGTCCACCTGCGTACATGTACTTATAGGTATCTGGATTTTAGTAATCAAACATGATTTGCTTTACAGATATACATCATTAGCATACTGTATCTGTACAATGCGCTAAATCTGGTCCACCTGGGTACACGTAGGTAAAGGTATTTGGATTTTAGTGATAGAACATGATTTGCATGACAGATATATACATACATTATCAGCACTGTTCAACACCATAATAGGAACATCAGGTAGTGTCTATTAAAACAAAATTCCAGTTCTGACATAAATACTGACAAAACAAAGACCTATTCGTTTTACAAAGTGATGCCTTTTTACCATTTACCTCAAATGAAAACACCCCAGATGAAACTATTCCCAATGATCCGCCTCTCATTCTATAGACAACATAGATAATATATGCCTCCCTTACCTTCCACCCTGAGATAAGTCTCGGATTTGGCCGACCCTTCAGCATTGGTGGCGACCACGCTGAATCGTCCAGAATCCTCAGGGAATGCTTCCACAATGGTGAGAGTGTAGGTGTTCTCCGTCTGACTCAGGATGAAGTCAGGTGAGTTGGAGATCTCAACCTCCTCACGGTACCATTTGACGATGGGCTCAGGATGAGCCTCTATGGTGATCTCCATGACAACCTGATCATTCTGCTTGGCTGGTGTCTGTGCAGGAAGAGGCTGCAAGGGAGAGAGAGAAAGAATGTATGTACAAAACAGCAGTTTTCGGATTAGGAAGCACGAAGGGTGAAAAATACAGGGGACCAGGCACAAAGCATAAAGAAAGGCCTATATCTTGCTCCCTTTTGTATTAAGACAAGGCAGCTGGCTTCTTACTTGAAAACATAAACTTTTTTATGGGGACTCTCATCATTTTGGTGACATTCATAAGCCAGCTTTAGTACGCAGAGAATCAGACCCTTCAGCAACTCTATCCAAAGCAGGCAGTAATGAAAATCTCAAACAGACCTTTGTAAATCTGTATGCTCACTCGCACACTACCACACACATCCAAGCAGGCACGCACGCACCCACTAGAATGCATGCACGCACGCATGCACACACACACACACACACATGAATGCATGCAACACACATGCACCTTTTCAAAGGTGGGTTTCTTCTTGGTGGCCACGAAGGCTGGCTCCTGAGCAGGGGGCACCTGCTTGCGTGGCATCAGCGGTGACTGGGATGGTGTGCGCTTCTGGGGTGTCACTGGGGGCTCCGGCTTTGGTGATGGCGGCTGGAAAAGCGGGATGCGCATCTCAACAGGAGCAAGCTGCTGGGGCGGAGCCTCAGGCAAGACCTGCAGTGTTTCCTGGAAGTGCTCTTCAGGCTGAATCTCCATGGGCTGCGGGGCACCTGACACAGAGAAAAAGGAAAATCACAGTGAGGACAAAGGAAAATGAAATGGTGAGGAAAAGGACAATCACATAGTGATGGCAAAGAAAAAAGCACAGAGAGGACAAAGGAAAATCACACAGTGTGGAAAAGGAAAATTACACAATGAGGAAAAGGAAAATCACACAGTGGAAAAAAGGAAAATTGCATAGTGAGGAAATAAGGAAAGGGAAAATTACACAGTGAGGGTAAAAGAAATAACATGGTGTGTACAAATAAAATCTCAGTGACATTACACAGTAAGGGAAAATTACACAGTGAGAAAATAAGGAAAAGGAAAATTACATGGTGAGGGTAAAACAGATCTGTGGACAAAGAAAATCTCAATGACATTACACAGTGAGGAAAAGGAACACATGAGGACAAAGGAAAATCACACAGTGAAGACAAAGGAAATCTTTATGACATAAGGAGAAACAAGAATACATCGTGGCACATTGTCAGGAACAAAGGAAATCACAAATCTGATACAGCACGAGGCTCAGATTGCTCACGTAGAATCAACCCACAAGCGAGTTAATTAGCGCTCAAAATACATAACACAAGTACAACAACAAAGACCTGAGTCACCTACAGCAATTCTCACCATGGAGAGTTACTGGAGGCGGCTCAGGTTTTTGCTGTTGTACTTGTGTTACGCATTTCGCGCGCTAATTAACTCCCTTGCGTGTTGAAAGGAAATCACAGTTTTGCACGCAGGCCGAACAGAAAGTGTAAATGCTCAGATGGCTCAGATTCAAAGAATTTGTTACCGATATGCTGCATAACCCAGATCTAACACTTAGGGACTCTGCCATTCAAAGTGAAGGGCCATAGTAGGCTAATGTCCAGAAAACTGTATAGATTAAATCTGGCTGAAAAATTCAAAAGCGGCATCTGTTATTTTCCTCCTTTTGTTTTTGTTTTTATCATTTGTTTTGACACTCATTATTCAGAGGAGGAAACTCCATGAGTAGTGCTAACAGAAGAAGAGTTTTTATGATCATTTGCTAGGTGGCAATATCTACAGTTGAATTTTTTTTGTTAGATTGTCCATCTGATTTTGGTGCAGGCTGAACATTGCAGAATGAGGCATATGGACAGGATAGTTTGGTTGTCAATAACAAAACACAGGCTCACCTTCCACTCTAAGATTAGTCTCCGAGGTGACCGATCCTTCAGCATTGGTGGCTATCACACGGAATCGGCCAGAGTCCTCAGGGAAGGTCTCCACAATGGTCAGCGTGTAGGTCTTGCCCGTCTGACCCAAGATGTAGTCTGGTGAGTTGAGGATTTCCACCTGCTCCCGGTACCACTTGACGATGGGCTCCGGATGACCCTCAATGATGACCTCCAGAATGATTTTCTCCCCTTGCTTGGCTGGCGTCTGATTTGGTAGTGGCTGGAATAAATGGCAAGGCTGAATGAGCTTCTAGCTACAAAAACATTTACCTGTTAAATAAATGATGGTGAATCAGGGACTTGTATACTGTGCTGTGATGAACTGGGTCTTCTGCTTGTGTTTGTGTTGTGTGTTAAGCTGTGCTGTACCTTTACCATTAGTGGCTGGAATGGCAAGGCTGAACGAGTTTTTAGCTTAAAAATGTTTTTTACCTGTTGATTGATGGTAAATCAAGGACTTGTGTGAACTGGGTCTATGTGCTTGTGTTTTTGTGTAGTGCACTGGTGAACTGGGCCTTGTGTTTTTGTGTTGTTCCTTGGTGAACTGGGTCTTGTGCTTGTGTTTTTGTGTAGTGCCTTGGTGAACTGGGCCTTGTGTTTTTGTGTTGTTCCTTGGTGAACTGGGTCTTGTGCTTGTGTTTTTGTGTTGTTCCTTGGTGAACTGGGTCTTGTGCGTGTCGTGCAGTGGTAAGGTATCAAGTTCTGTGATGTGTTGTTTGTATCTTACTGCGCCAGGGCCTCATACTGTATGTCAACCTGCATTGTACCTTTACAACTCAAAGCCTGTTGTGTGGTGTGTTGTACTGTGTTGCATGTTAATGAAAACAACCTCTCTGTGCGGTGTTATACTTTTGGATTTGAGAAGTTTCAGATGTGTCTGGACTTACAATCATGTTTGTTCGTCCTCAGATAACACTGTGCAGTTGACAGGACGTTAAAATCCAACTGCTAGCTAACCAGGTCTTCTTTGTGGCGTGCTGTCTAGTACGTTGGCAAACCAGGACCTTACACTGAGTGTTATGCTGTGACCTGCTGCACCTTCATGATAGAAAGGTTTTCACTGTGTTGCTGCTGCTGATGACGATAAAGACTTGCAGAGTGCAGATATACATGTCCATGCAGCAACATGTTCACAGCTCTTTTCAACACGAAAAAAAAATCATTGGTGTGTTGCATTTGTTGGTGTGTCTTGTTCATACCTTGGTGAACCAGGGCTTCTCTCTGCTGGTGTCCAGGGCTTTCCTGGGCATCAGGGGAGACTGTGAGGGGGTGCGCTTCTGGGGCGACAGGCGAGGCTCCTCAGGGGGCGCTGCTCCAAACAGGGCGATGCGCTTCTCAAAGGGAGGCAGCTCGGTATCCCCTTCCAGCTGCATGTGAAGATCGGCACGGTAGCGGTCGTCAGGCTCCTGAAGCTTGAGCTGCTTGGCAGCAGGCTCTTCCCTCTCCGGGTAAGGTCGCTGAGCCTTGACGCTCGGGGCTTTCTCAGGAGTGACCGTCTCGTACACAGGTTTGCGCTCAGGGGCGCGCTCCTGGACAGGGGCTTCTGGTGGTGGTGCTGCAGGGCAACGGAAAGTTTATGGGTGAAACAAACGCTGGCGGTAAAATGACAACAAAGTCTGCGTCTGTGTAATCAACGCTGATGTCAAAGCACCAGACAGTTTGGGCAGGCAAATAAATGTTGATAATAAAGCAGCAAGAGTGTCTGTGTATGCATGGTGAATTTGTGTATGCTTGGAGAGCGCTCACAGAGAGTTTGTGTATGCACGAAGAGTATACATGGAGAGTTTGTGTATACATGGAGATTATGCATGGAGAGTTTGTGTGTGCTGATTGTAAAGCAGCAGGAAGTTTGTGTTGGCAATAAATACTGACAGTAAACCAACAGAAAATGTCTGTGTGCAATAAGTGCTCATACAGTGACAGCGAACCAACAGAACTATTCAGTGTTAGCAGTGAGTGCTAACTGTAAAGCAGTGCAAAGTTTGAGGGCATCACACATCACACATGCGCATAGTAAGCAAAAAGGAAAGCCCTCTCCAAAACACATCAAAAGAAGCAGCTAATCAAGACACACTTCTGCATCTTTGAGAAACGTGCAACACCCAAGACATGTACCGATGCACAGATAGGACAGACAGATAGACAAGTGGTCTTAATGCCCAATCAACCCACAATCACTGCCTTAATGCCCCATCAACAACAACCACTGTCTTAATGCCCAATCATCCCATAATCACTGTCTTAATGCCCAATCAACCGCAACTAGATCAAACCAAAAAGCAAAAGTGCACACGTACGTTCCACCATGAGGTTAGCAGCACAGATGGCCTCTCCAGCCGGGTTCTCAGCACGCACACTGAACTTGCCAGAGTCCTCGTAGAAGACCTCGGGAATGTAGAGAGAGTGGAAGTCTCCCTCCTGCTTGATCTCAAAGTCACGGGAGCTGATCAGGCGGCGGCCATCACGGTACCAGGTCACAGTGGGGGGTGGATGGCCACTGACCTTTACGGTCAGTTTGACTGCCTCGCCTTCACGGCGGTACTGCGGCTGCATCTTCTCGGTGAAGGCTGGTGGTGTCATGGAAGCTGTGAGAATGGCAGAAACGGGTAAAAAATATATCTTTTTTGTTGATATTGACACTCTGTTTTAAGTTGATCAGTTTGGGATTGGGGTCACTGTGTGTGTGTGTGCGTGCGTGCGTGCGTGCGTGCGTGTGTTCATTCCTTTCTTTGCATTTTCATTTTAGATCTGGGGGTTTTGTGCATGCGCTAGCTTGTCCATTTTGCTTTGTTTGTAAAGGTCTGAGGTTGGGGGCTGTAACAAGAATGTGTTCAAAGCAATGGAAAATACAAACGAAAATATGAACGACAATGACAAAAGGCATGCAGCCAACAAATTAGTTAGAAGCGTTTCCTACTGTATGCATTGCATTTAATCTTTTGTTTTCAACCAGTCCCCCAACCCCACCCCCACCCCCAAGTTACTGCGACAGTTACCTCTCACAATGAGCTCCGCAGTGCTGGAAGCCAAGCCACCCTTGTTCTCTGCTGAACAGGTGTACTGGCCCTGGTCTTCCTCAAATGCCTCTGGAATCGTCATGGAAACGCGACCTCCTCTGTAGGCAATCTCAAAGTCGGCCTGGTCTGTCAGCTCCTTGCCTTCCCGGAACCACTTGATGGTGGGTTCTGGTTTGCCTGCAGGGTGGAATACATGCCGTGTGAGTCATCAGTAAGTAAAGTAACTGCTTCTTTCTAAATCTCCTGTCAGCCTCGTGGGTCAAATCTGGGTGAAGTGAGACATGAAAGCTATGATCAACAAGAATCAGTCTACAGTAGTAGTAACACCCTTAAAAATAAATGAAAAAATCTTAGATTTCATTGGTCCTGTGACAAGCAAGGCAAGGGGTGAAGGCAGCATCAGTGATACAAACTGAACGGAATCAGACTGACTGAGGTTAAAGTTAAACCTGTGGAAATTCAACCTGGATTTATGGCAAGTTCTCCAACCCTCTCTACATGTTCCTCCACCGATTTCTAAAGTGACCCTGTGGAGCTGATGGGCCGCTGAAATCCAAGAACTCAGTTGAAGTTCAATGCTCTTTACATCCACAGAGACCTTAAAGACTGTAACTGGGACAGGGAGCCCAGGACAGCCACCTGGACTTTGACACAGCTCTTGAGCTCTGACCAAGAACTAACTGTAACTACCCACCTATATATGCCCGTCTCTCATCTCCACCTCTTCTTCGTCCCTCCCTACCTCTCTCTTCTCTTTTTCATCTGTGGAGACAACCTCAAGGACTGACTAACCACCCGTCTATATATTTCTCTCTCTCTTCCTCATCTTCATCCCAGCCACCCTCTCTTTTTTTCTCACCTGTGAAGACAGCCTCAGGAACTGACTAACCACCCATCTGTATAATTCTAATCTCTCTCACCTTGTCCACCTCTTCTTCTTCCCCCCCCCCCCCCATCCTTTCTTTTTCTCACCTGTGAATATAACCTCAAGAACTAACCACCCACCTCTACATATCTCTCTCACCTCCTCTTAGTCCTCCCTCTTGCTCTCCCCTCTTCATTCTGGAGTGACACTGTGTGATTGATGGGACGTGTGATTGATGGGACATTAAAATGCAAGAACTAACTAACCTTCTACCCCTCTCCTCTCTTTCTCACCTGTGACGACACCCTCAAAGGTGACGCGGGTGCCCTCCATGGCCGTGATGGACTTGAGGGCCTGCACAAACTTGGGCGGCACAGGCACCTCGATGGTGAGGTCCACCGGCTGGAACTTGGGTGGCAGGTCGGCCGTCACCGAGCTGGAGTATTTCTCCGTCATCATCTTGGCCTTCTTCTTGGGCTTCACCTCCGTGACCACCGTCTCAGAGTGGCTCTCACGACCGGACATGTACTCGTCTTCAGAGGTGAAGGTGCGGCTGACCCGCTTCTCCGTGGTGGTCACTGTGTGCACCCTGCAGAAGTACACGACACATCCAGCCCGTGTCAGTCAACTGATCGCTCAGCTATACACTCAATCTACCAAGGCTCGAATAAAATGTTGCTATGTACTGCAGCTGTGTAGCTGTGTGCGGACTATCTTTAACCATGATAAGCACCTTGCATAACAGTATCCACCTGCAAAAATGGAGAAATCCTCCACCGATGGATTGTGGGGTAATAAATTTTAAAAAATTCTAAGTAAAATGTCTATTTCTGATAATACTTAGCTCAGCCTTACTACTTCAGTGGGTCCTATACAAGGGATGCACCCCCCCCCCCCCCCATGATGTCAGAGGGAGGCCACTGTGTGTGGTCTTAAAGTCCGAAAATTTTGGGTTGCCCTAATTACTTGACCATCACTGCAGGTGCAGCAGTTCCCGGGCCTGGTTAACACCGTGATAATTATGACAGGAAGTGTGGTCTACAGCCCGGTCAAGCAGTCTCAAACTGAAAATGGACCTCCATAGCATCATCCATTATCATCTACACCCTCGCTGATCACTGTCTGAAAAAAAGAGAAAAAAAGAGACTGCATCAAGTCACTCACATCTCTCGTTCAATGATGCCTCCTGGCATGGGCATGCCCACACCCGGTGCAGCAGTGGTCGGAGCGCCAACAGCCACCATGGTGTCTGGCAAGTCGATGGACACTGTTCTGGCCGGTCGCATCACCGGGCCTGGTGGTGGCTGTGACGGCAGAGGCGGCGCCACGTTCAGCATAGCTGAGCATGTGGCCTTGCCGGAGGGGTTTTCTGCTGTGATGGAGAAACGTCCCGCATCTTCGTCAAAGACTTCTGGGATGGTCAGCCGGTAGGTGTTGGCATCCATGCTGATCTGGTAATCCTGGGAGACCAGTGGCTCTCCATTGAACAGCCAGGAGACCTGAGGTCAGAGAGGGCAATTTCTGCGGTAACACTTGTGTGACAGGTGGTGTGTTTTTTGGTTTTTACAAAACTAAAGTTTTGCTGAGACTAGTTGCAGAAAAGCAGCTTTCATATCTACTTCCCCACAAATGTTCAATCAATGAAAGACATGAGTTTTGTTTTGTTTTTTAAAAGAGTATTTGGTCTACCCACTCAACTTGCCTGTATTCTCTACTGACAAATTTGAGATGCAAGTTTATCATAAACTTTACCAGCTCACAGCATAAACAATACATATATGCTATCTCAAACAATACCACACTGAAACAAGAGACACAAAGTCACCCTAAACTTTAATATTCCATACCACTAAAACTCCAGTCTACACTGTATACACATAACATGGTCAGTTTTATTATCATTATGTGCCCCCCCTCCCCCCCCCCCCCCCCCCCACTTTCCCAATCTGATATTTACGGTAATTCAGTTCTTGTTATGCTGCTATATCACTGTTTTTCAAAAATGCAGATTGTGTTTTGGTCCTAATAAATAGCATTCTTTTGAACCTTCTATGTGTTTGGATCTGATGTTTTTCATCTTGCTGTATACCATCCTCTTTCTCATAAACATCTTCTGTTTCCGAAGGGCAGGAGATCTAGAACTTTCCCATTAGTATTTTTGAATATTTTTTTTATTAAAAAAAAAAGGGGGAAAAAAAAGGTGCATGTCCATGACGCAGGTCATCAACTATTTCCATCAAACCAAATGCAGCCGCACCTTGGGCTTAGGCGAGCCGGTGATGACACACTCAAATGTGACGGTGTCTCCCGGTTTGGCTGTCTGGTCCTGGAACAGCTTGGTGAACTCGGGTGGCTGTGGAGCAATGTGCTGGCGCCGTGGTGCCTGTCGGCGCTCCATGGTTTCCTCAGGTGTAGGCGTGACAGTCAGGCGAGCCAGGCAGGTGGCCTGACCAGCTGTGTTGACCGCACGCACCATGTAACTGCCACTGTCTTCTTCAAACACTTCGGGAATGGTCAGAGAGTGCACATCCGCAAATGCTGTGATCTGTAACAAGAGGACAGGGGTTATTAACCATTAGGGGGGGAGCAGAGATGTAACAAACATGTTAAACTGCTACCGCCCCCCTTTTATATAACTCTCTTTTTTCTCTCTCTCTCTCTCTTTAGCAAATTTACTCTTTATTCTTGTTTTGACTGACTGAAACGATTTAAAACACTTCAAATCATGAGCATTTTCTTGCAAGTGATAGTGCCTACATGCTGCTGATAAAAATGCAGGTGCATGTTGAGAATGTCCAGGTGCACGTGTGTACCTGTAAGTCTGGATTTGGTCACAGAGAAAAGTACATGGGCATGTGTCCTTAGAAGTCTGGCTTATGTCGCTGAGAAAATTACAGTTGCCTGTGTCCTTAGAAGTCTGGTTCATACTGCTGAGAAAAGGTCAGGAGGTGCATGTGTCCCTAGTTGCTGATAAAAGGTCAGGAGGTGCATGTGTCCCTAGTTGCTGAGAAAAGGTCGGGAGGTGCATGTGTCCCTAGTTGCTGAGAAAAGGTCAGGAGGTGCATGTGTCCCTAGTTGGTGAGAAAAGGTCAGGAGGTGTGTGTGTCCCTAGTTGCTGAGAGAAGGTTGGGAGATGCATGTGTCCCTAGTTGCTGAGAAAAGGTCAGGTGCATACCTGGAAGTCTGGTGAGCTCTCCAGCTGCTTGTTGTCCATGAACCACTGGACCTCCGGCAGGGGGTGACCAGACACGCGGCACTGCAGACACACACGCTGGCCAGACTTCACCATCAGGTCCTTCAGTGGCTGCGTGAACTTGGGGGCCGTCAGTTCGCCCACGGATGCGTCACTCATCTCACTCACAGCTGCAACCAAACATGTTGCCATTTCCAGATCAGTCAGGATAAACACACTGCACAAAGCACTTTACCATGACACTCAAAATGGACAGCACATTGCGCAAAGCACTTTACCATGACAATCAAAATGGCCAGCTTTTATAAAGCGCATATCATTTTTCAGAACAAAATTTCAAAGCCCTAGCATGCACTGTTCATAGACATATATATATACACACACTATGCTTGCAGGAATGGTCTGCCTAGGTGTGTGAAAAGGCCTGTCTAAACAGGAATGTCTTGAGCTGGATTTTGAGTTCAAACAGAGTGGGGAGATTTCACAGACTGGCAGGCAGTGAATTCCAGACAGATGGAGCAATGAAATGGACAGAGTACCTCTCCTTGGAGTTAAAATGTTTCACACACCTCCCACCCACCCCCAAGAAATCTAAGTTGAAAGGTCTTTTAAGAACTGAAAATAACAAATAAATATCTTCTGATCTGTCCAGGATGTTCCAAATTCAGACTCAATTTCACATCAATTCTAGATCACCAAGGGTCCCCCCCACCCCCCACCCCCCCACCAATCCTGATCACCAAGATGCCCCTGTCCCCCCCCCCCCCCTCCACCCCCACTACACACCAATCCTGATCACCAAGGAATCCCCCCATACACACACAACCAATCCTGGAATACCACAGGCTCCCCCCATTTTTTTTCTTCATCTATTTCAAGATAGCTTTGCAGTCATCCATGCTGCACCACGCCCCAGACTACAGCCTGACTTACGTTCCACGTGCAGTTTACAGCCGCTCTCGGCCACGCCATGTGGATTGCGGGCCACAACCTTGTAGTAACCGCTGTCAGCAGCGAGAGCCTCTCGCACCACCAGGGTGCAGCGGTCACCTTCAAACAGCAGCTGGATGTCCTGAGACTCCTTGACGGGCTTGTCATTCTTCAGCCAGATTACCTGCAACACAGTTCACGTTGTCCATGTGATTTGTCTCCAGACGAGGCATAGAGAACGCTGCTGAGACTGCATGATGTGGCATGAGCTAGGGACAAAATGTTGTTGTGCTTAATCTGGCCAGGCTTTTAAACTTCATGGGACATGGATGTTTTGCACCCAAAATATTTCCAGAGTTTAAACCAAAAAAAGCAAAACATTCACGGTACACGGATGTTTTGAGCCCAAAATATTTCCAAAGTTTAAACAAACAGAAAACGGTTTGAAAGAGCCCTCCTCCACAATGTTTGCATGAGTCATCATGCCACTAAACCACCAGAAATGCTTGGCGCTTGTGTCACACATCCAAGGTACTGCTTTTATCTTCTTGCAACTACTCCTGTTACATCATCTTCTTTGCAGAGGCCCCTGACAACAAATTCTTCCAGTCACTGATCTACCTATTTCTTTTCTCACACAGACTTTTTTCTTCCTTCTTCACAGAATCAGAGTGGTTTTGCTGAAACCAAAATTCAAACTTTGTTGAAACTTCTTGAAAACCAACTTTCTTGCTACTGAAACATTAATGAGGAGGTGCATAGTTCTCCTGGATGAATTTTACAGTTGCTTTTAAGAATGCACACCCGTGGTATATAAGGGCTGACACACAATGCATGCACACATCTGGAGTTATTTTTGTCACTGACCTCCGGTTCAGGCCGTCCAACCAGCACGCAGTCAAGACGGACTCGCGTGCCCTCCGGCACCTCCTTGGTGGGGGGCAGAAGCTGGGTGAACATGGGGCGCTGCACTGGGGCACGTTCAACGTCTGTCGACATTTGGGACATCTCCTCCCTGCGTTGGACACAAGTTTGACATGCTTTTAGAGGTGTTCATGGAAGCCAGGCGAGATGGGGGGGAGGGGGGATTGGAGGGGTGGAGGTGGGGTGTGCATACAACTGATCGGTGCGGCACAATTCAATTATCATAATACAGGGTTGTTGTCTTTATGTTTTCATGAATGGGGTGAGGAAAAGTGAGGGTTGGTGGAAGAGATCCAAAGACAAAAACAAAAACAAAAAACACAACTGTGCTTTGGTATGACTGAAAGCTGTGCCTGCTAATGAACAGCAATTAAAAACACTAGCTCAGCAGTGACAGGACTAACTGGAACTTGAACAAACAGAGAAAAAAAATGTCTAAATCCGTTTCAAATGAATGTGTTAAAAAAAAAACAAAAAAAAACTGTAACATATTGCCGGTCATAAAAGAAGGCACATGGATAAGCCAAAACCCAACTACTTACACAGCACTGGAGTAGAAAGACTCAATGGTCAGTTTGCAGGAGGAGCGTGACTCGCCCACCATGTTCTTGATCACCACAGTGTATGTGTCTGAGTCTTCCGTGAATGCTTCACGGATGTCCAGTGAAGAGAAACTGGCTTCAATTGTCACCTGAAACCGACACACATCTAAATGTCAAAAAACAAAACAAACGAACACTGACAAAACTTTTGAGAGAGAGCCAAAGCTATTGCTGAGTCTCCACAAACACCCCACCAGGGTATAAAGCTTTGTGAATATTAGTCCAGCTGTAAAAAAACAAAAACAAAGGGAGACAAGCTGGTAAGCAGACAGACCTCAGTTTGATTCCACTTTGGCCGTCTTTTCTCTTTAAAAGCTGTCATTTCTGGACACTGTCAAATGTCCAATTATGTGATCATGTAAACTACTGATGACTTTTATGGTGTCTAAAATAATCTTGGTAAGACTGGAGAGGTCACATATGGACATGCACATACATACAGACAATTGCAATGCTCTTTCACATATGTGCCTACTAGGCTAACAATGCTTTACACAATAATGTACCTGATATAAAACAAGTGCTCATACAGCCCAACATCCCCCCCCCCACCCCACCCCCCAAAAAAAAGAAGAAGAAAAAAAGTGATTATTACAGGCAAATACAGGCATTTTCAAATGCATTTCCAACCCATTTCCTACTTCATTTGCACACTTCCTCACAACTCAACTTGAACTACTTCTAGTTTTCCAAGGCAAGGCTTTCGCTGACCCCTCCAGAACAGCATGAGCCCTTTAGAAGTGATCTACACTTTCAGAGCAACACATATTCGGTCCACCAGCATACAACTCCCGTGCTGTGCACTGACCTTGTACATGTTGCTGGGCATGATGCGGTTGCTGCCCCTGAACCAGGTGACGTCAGGTGTGGGCGAACCGGTGAAGCGAACCTCCAGGTGCACGCTCTTTCCCTCCGGGGTGGTCACGTCATGCAGAGTTTGTTGAAAGACCGGTGGTCGGACAGCTGCAAGCACACAATGGTAGGGGCCCATCAGTCAAACAAATGCACCCATCTTTTCACAGTTTTTCCCCTCTTTGTCATCTTCTCTTCTCCACCCCACCCCTCCCCATTAGTTGTTTAAAAAACAAATGTCTGCCTAGTTAATTAGTTCCATTTGATGCTGATAAAAGTAACTGGACTTTGTTCTGGCCTTTCTGTTCCTTGAGGACTGAGAAGAAAAGAAGAAAAAGTTTAGACTTGAGGATGTGAATCTGGAGAGTTTAATCTTCCCTGTATTGCTTTAGTTTTTGCATGCCAGTTGAGAGTTGCCCTGACATTGCTCTCTCCACCAAATCCACCACTGTGTGTGTGTGTGTGTGTGTGTGTGTGTGTGTGTGTGTGTTTGTGCGTGCACGTGTGTGCCTGCATGTGTGGGTGTGCATGCATACATTACATGTGTGTGCGTGGATGTGCATGTATGCATGCATGACTCAATGTGTCTGCTCATGTGTGTGCATGCATGCATGCACATGTGTGTGTGTGTGTGTGTGTGTGTGTGTGTGTGTGTGTGTGTGTGAGTGAGTGTGTGTGTGTGTGTGTGTGTGTGTGTGTGTGTGTGTGTGTGTGAAAATGATGAATCCACACATATGTTAACCTCTGTAAAAGCCCCAGGCTCTTACAAGATGGGGAGGGAGAGAGGGGCAGACATAATCTGTTATTAGTATTACTACAGGCATCTCGGGTGTCCGCTGTGCCCTGTGCTGTACAAGTGATCTTGATGTCCATGCAGCCAGCACCATTATCTCCTTTCCCATGTTGATGCTAGGTCCACCCCAGCAGGCAATCAGGCACACAGTGGAAGTTCACAGACAAACATGTCTCCATGCAGCCAGCACCATCATCTCCTTTCCCATGTTGATGCTAGGTCCACCCCAGCAGGCAATCAGGCACACAGTGGAAGTTCACAGACAAACATGTCTCCATGCAGCCAAAGAAACGGGAGGGCAAACAGATGCTTCAGAAGGACGATCAGCCAATGGACGACTGAAGACCACTCAAATGCACACAGTGGAAATTTCAGGACAAAAATCACACCATGCAGTCACAGAAACAGGCAGACAAGACAACGCTTTGGGTGGACTATCAGCCAACGGATGCCGGAAGACCACGCCAGTACACACCATGCAGTCACAGAAACGGGCAGTCAAGAAGAGGCTTTGGGTGGACAATCAGCCAACGGATGCCAGAAGACCACGCCAGTACACACCATGCAGTCACAGAAACGGGCAGTCAAGGAGAGGCTTTGGGTGGACAATCAGCCAACGGATGCCAGAAGATCATGCAGTCATATAACACACCGATGAAAGTGGTCCCGGTACTTCAGAAAGTGAGGATGGACACAGGAATGCAAGAAGCTGGCAAAAGCATGCACCCGCTGAATACAGAACGAAAGGCCTCCAGCCGCATTGGTTTTCCTCAGAAAATGAAGGCAAGAGAAAGCAACGGCAATGTAAACCATGCAGGCTTGGAACACAACAGTAAAGTACTGAGGTTCATCTCCCTCCCAGTTCAGCCACTTATGACGGAGCATGATGGCATTCATACACACAAAAATTGAGCTGGAGCAAGATCTTTCAAAAATGCTGCCCCCCAAAAAAAAACTCAGGAATAATCTTGTGGGGAACATTCAGCAAGCTGTAGATGTTAGCTGAAAATCTGTTTCTCAGAATCCTAACTTTCTGCTTTTTTCTTCTATTTTTCACCCTCCCTTTTTTACCTACCTCTCTCATTCTTGCATTCTTACTTCTGCTAAATGCCAAAAGCATGTTTTGATGTGTTTTTGTTTTTCTTTCAAATATGAAATAGACAAATGAACAAGTGCACTCTGTCCCTGATACTGACACCAGTACACAAACCAAACATTCAGGGAACACAAGAAATGAAAATAGTCTTGTTTCAGATCTATTTTCAGCTGAAGTTTGCCAAATAATGACCGCACCAATGCAAAGTATGCAGCAGAGAAACAAGACAGTGAACTGTCACCCAAGTTTCAACTCCCTCTACAATTTGGCTAGGGTTGATGAAAGAAGCAAAAGGGTAATAAAATAAAAAAACAACTAAAGGCAAAACGCTGTCAGACCATTGCACGCCATGCAGTAGAAAAACAGAAGAACAAACTAACATATAAGTTTCAACCTCTATTCAGTCAACAGCAGTAATGAAGGAGGTCAAAGGGCAATAGAGACAGTGAAGCATCTGGTCACATCCATACTTCGTCTCTGGCCAGCAACGACAACAACAGGTTCAGTCGAGGGCTACGCCAAACATGCCGAAACGGAGCACAACATCAGGAGCATGCCCGAGTGCAAAGGAAACTGTGCTTACGTATCACAGAAATTCTAGCGGAGGACGCTGCCTCGCCGCCTGGGTTGACAGCCCGACATGTGTATCTGGCTGAATGAGTGGACATGGCTTGTCGCACTTTGAGGCAACATGACCCGTTGATCTTGGTGATGACATACTCGGGGGAGTTGTCCACGTTGGTCTCGTCCTTGAACCAGGACACGGTGGGGGATGGAATGCCCACCACGTGGCACTCAAGCACCAGTGGCGCGCCCTCTGCCACCTCCACTGACTTGATGTTCTTGGTGAACTCAGGGGGCACAATTTGTTGGTGAGTCTCTGTTGAAGGTCACATATATATACGTGTAACAGGGTGGAAATGAAAGCAAATGTTACTGGTCTCCTTTTCACCCCTGCTGTTCCCAAAGCTCCTTGTTTACACAATGATTCCATGAAGTTTCCTTATTTCTTTGATGACCAAATTTATGTTCTGTGTAGCTATGAGTAAGTAACTAATTTGGTGTTTTACACCCAGTCAACCATTATTGTTGTATCAAGGCAAAGGATAGCTATGAAGTCATATTATTTGCTGAAAACATGTTTTAATGGAACGATAACAAATATGACCTCATTACCTCAACTTAGCCATAATCAGAAAGAGAAAGCAAAGCCACAAAAACCCCACAAACACTAACCTTTGACAGTGAGGTAGGCTGACGATTCAGCAGTGCCAGCCTGGTTCGTCACACGGCAGGTGTAGCGAGCCGTGTCCTCAGAGAAGATTTCCTCGATGGTGAGCGTGGCCAGGCCTCGGTCGTACTTTGTCTCATAGTCTGGGCTGGTCAGCGGCAGGTTGTCCTTGTACCACCGCACCTCAGGGATGGTGTCGCTCTCCACACGGCACTCAAATGTGAACCTGAAGCAGGTTGGAAAAATAGTAATAGAAGAGATGTCAAAAGCAGTGCTACACCTCAAGGTGCTGTCTCCATGCAAAAACTCAAACCCGAACCTGAACATGGAATCATCATGAAATGCATTCGATTGGAATGAAAGGATCATCAAATCTGTTTGTGTACAACTTCGGTAAACAAAAAACTGCCTAAGCTGCTTGGCACAGTTTTAGACTTCAAAGGGTTATTTAATAATAATAATAATAAAGAGGATTTCTAGAGCGCCCATCTACCACACTAGGTGGCAGCACAGGGCACTTTACAATAACACTAACCACACACGCACACGCGCGCACACACGCGCATACATGCACACATACACACACACACACACACACACACACACAGTGTCGGACGAGGGGATGGGCAGGGCTGTGAAAAACAGTTTATTTGTGTGGCAAAAAAATAACCTGAAACAAAGCTGACTGCTAGCATTCTGAAGACAAGATCCAAATGCACGAAAGGTTAAAAAGAATGCTTTTTGTAATGGAACAACACAAAACATGTGGCAATTATAAGGGTAAACCCTTTTTTCAAGCAACAGACTGACAATCTTGAACACCACCTACAGATACCAATGACAAGGTGGCGCTGCTCTTGTGGTGACACAGTCAGCTCAATCGCTCTTGTAGTTGTTGTTATCGTTATATTCCAGCAACAATAACAAAACAGGATAAGTAGACCAGTTTCAGGCTTTGTTTATCATTGTTCACCAGGCAGTCTGTTCCTTAATAAAAAGGGGTTACCCCGAATATCTGCACATGTTTTGTGTTGCCCTATTCATATCAGCGTTCTGCTTAGCCTGTTGTGTGTCAGTTTGCATCTTATTTGTGTGAGCTTACAAAAACAAAACAAAACAAAAACAGCTTCCAAGCAAAGGAATCTCTACATACTGCCCCTCATTTAGACCAGTAGCTAAGTGGCCACACTTGTAGTCACTCACACACTCTCCTCCATCTTATGTTGCAAAAGAACTCACTGGAACCACGTCCAACATCAACAAAGAAAAAAGAAAAACAATCGGACTCACTTGACGCCCTCCATCACCTCAGCATTCTTGAGGTGCTGGATGATGCGAGGGGGCTTGGGGGCCATGGGAGGTACAGCTGCGGCTGCGGCTTTCTGCTGATCCATCATCTCCTCCACAGGCTGCTGCGGCTTGCCCTCCAGGTTGTCCCTGAGCAAGGTCAGCTCGTTGTCGGCCTGTTCAAAGGACTGCATGATGTCCTGGTACTGGATCACCAGGGGGCGCACCTTGCTGGCTCCTTGCTCACCTGCACGTCACCAATATGGAAAAAATGAATCCGGTCTGTCACAAGTGGAATCGACATGCAATGGAGTTAATTAGCGCTCAAAAGTCATCGCACAAGCACAACAACAAAGACCTGAGTCTCCTACAGTAACTCCCACCTAGCATACATGTAAATACAAGGTGCAGCCTCAAAATCCTTGCACATTCATCACAAGTGGATCAGAACATGCTACAAGCAATTCCTCTGGTGGCTCTACTCAAGGGGGACCTGTATTTGACCAAGTTCTGCAGGAACTGGTCATAAAAGTTATGTACAAATTCCCGAAGTTGTAAAAACTGTCAAAGTGGGAGTCTTTAGTCTAATTCAACCTGTCACATAATTATAACCACTTCTTTTGGGGTGAGGGTGAGCGACTGCAGATTCTACTGTATAAGAACTGCACCTTGTAACTTTTCAGTGTAGTTAAACCATACACGAATACAGCTTGCTGCATTTCCTTGGTGGTGCCTGTACAAAAATGATCTTTCCATTTCTGCAGGCCACAAAAATACAGCCTGTACAAAAACTATCTTTCCTTTTTTTTTCGTGCAGGCTAACAAAAATACCACCTGGACAAAAATTATCTTTCAATTTTTGCAAGCTACAATAAATTACAATACCTCAAAACAAAAACAAAAATCTAACTCCAGATTCTCTTTAGTACTAATCCTTTTTTTTCTCTCTCTCTTTTTCTACCACCCCAAAGCACCACACATGCCACCAAAAAACAAAAAAGCAAATTGCTGCGTACCATAGAGCTGGATTGCAAGTTCAGAGACTTTCTGTAGACGCTGCTCCTGGAGTGGCTTGCCCTTCTCCACGTAGCGTTCCAGGTTCTGGATCAGCTCCGCAGCCTGCTGGGGCTTGCGACACTCCGGTGCCTGCCGTCCTATGTTGATCAGTAACTGGCTGCCTTCACGCATCCACAACTCGCACTGAAAAACAGCACAGTGAACAAAACCATTCAGGAACACAGCAAATCTAAACAATGGAACTGTTTCAAAGGCGATGTTGGGGAAACTTCTGAGAAACAAGGTGGAGGGCATGGGGCCCTTTCCGAGCGCACAGATACCATCTTGAACTGAACTGAACTGAAATTAACACATCTTGCGCAGCAAACAACAAACATGCTGGTGGTTTAAAGGCACAACTTCTGCAGGGTCCCCCTCAGGTGATGTTTCAAAATAGGATGTTTCCAAATAAGGAGAAGTGGGTGGAATGTATCCCAAAATATACAGACACGTGTAAGAGAAATAAACAGCTGCGGACGTCTGTAGTGTTACCCATGACAAGGATGCAGCTTGAGACAACGAGGCCATGTTTGAAATGTTACTCTGTGTAGACTTCTCTACAGAATACGGACACAGCCCATGGCAGTGGAAGGTCAGAGTGCTTTTATTTGTACCTTGTCTCTCCTCCTCTTCCTCCTCCCTCTAGCATGACAGGATGACTGCAATTTTTTTCCAGAGAAAAGAGAGCAAAGAAGTGTGTCCTACCTCCTCAATGAGGGTGAAGTAGAGGATGGAATTGTCCAGCTGTGAGCGGTAGTCTCGCACGCTGGTGTGGAATGTACTCCATTTGTTCTTCAGCACTTCTATCTCGCGGCGGATGTTGGCCGAGTCGTAGTGCTCGTCCTGAACCATCAACTCCGCAGTGCTGATGAAGTCTTTGATCTTCTTCTCTATCAGCTGCAAACCAAATAACACACATTAACTTTAGCATCAAGCGGATGTTCTCTACCTCAGTGCCAACAAAAAATACAAACAAAAGACAAGGACCTCACAACCTCCCCCCTTTTCCCAAAGAAAGCATTGGGTATTGCGACATATCCAAAATGTTTGGCAGATACTAAGCCTTTTTGTGACTTTCAAAAGATTTTTGTTTTTAATTAAACATGAATACAATGCTGAACTGGTGTGACCAGGTAAGAACTGACTGAAATGACTAAAAAGTACTGAACTCATTCATCTACAGTCAGCCAGGCGCTCGACCACTTTCCTATTTTTCAAATTCTGAAACAGAAAAAAAATTGCGCTAACCAAAACAGAAAATAAAGTCTAGGCTAGACTACCTTCAAGGAGGCCACCTGTGACCCGACCATTCTTTGACCCACTGCAGCAACAACAACAACAAAACAGACTATTTCTCTAACTGATGCTTCAGGTCACAGACGCTCACTGCTGAAGAGCACTATGCCTGGGAAGGCAGGACACCCACCTCAACAGTCTTTTCAAACTGGTTGAAAGCTTGAGCTGTCATCTTGGCTGCTGGCAGCGAGGTGCCGTAGCTACCTCGCCGGGCCTGCAGGTGTGAGTGCAACTCATCAATCTCAGAGTGGATCTGAAACAGCCAAGCAAAAGTGGATCTGAAAGCAACCTGTCAACCAGACAATTCACCAACTCACAAATCTAGGCGCTTATTACCTACCTGCCCGTTATCAGTTTCAATTAGACTGATCTTACAGTTATTAAGATAACAGCATATTATATATAAGCAAGTTACACCCAAACAATAACAAAACTCAATAAATAAAAAATAAACAAAAAAACGTTTTACTCTTCCCCAACTTTTGCCACAAATGCATGACCAACTTCTAAAAAAATTCAGCTCTACCTGTCTGAAACTGAAGTTCAAAAGGCAGGTGTAAAAATGTTGCCCAACCTGTTTGAAAAGGTGGGAAGATAACAGTGAGTGGCCCTTCTGAAGATTCTGCCTCACCTTTTCCGGATCACAATGAAACTGGAAGATCTGAAGATTCTGTCCTATCTGTTCAAGATGGTGATGCCATAGTAAACTGGAAGTTCTGAACATTTTGTCCTACAGTTCACCTGCCTGAGATGGTGAAATGGTAGCTGAACTGGCCAATCTGAAGATTCTGTGTCACCTTTCTGGGATCAAGCAGAATGGGAAGATACAAAGATTCTGCCCTACCTGTTTGAAATGGTAACGTGACAGCAAACTGGCACCTTTGAATGTTTGGCCTTATGGTTCACCTGCTGGAGACGGGGAAAATGGTAGCAGCACTGCCAGTTCTGAAGAGTCTGCCTTTAAATTACCTGTCTGAGATCGAAGTGGAACTGGCAGATCTGAAGATTCTGCCTGAGGCGCCGCTCCTGCTCATCCCAGGTGGAATCCCACCGGCGCCTGTATTCTGCCATGAGGTCCAGCACTTGCTGGACATCTTCCCTCGCCGCCGCTTCTGCGTCCTGAGAATGGGGCAGAAAAAGAATGATCCATGAATGACTAATCAACCTGTCAATCCATTTGTTTTCTTCCAAGATGGCTCTGGTTTGTTGAACTGCATATAAATGTTACTGTCACTAGTTCTTCATACAGCACACAGTCTAAATCTATTCTGAACTCATTCAAATGTACGAAAATTTAGTTCAACATATGCTGGAATTAGGTGCAATAGATAATTCATCCACCCTTCAATTTTTAGCAATAATGAACTTCTCTAAGTTCTAATACCAGACAAAGAACTTCCGTCCTTTCTCATTCTGGATAAAATCTAATTTTTAAAAACACAACCAGCAACTCGATTCCAAAAGAGTAAGTACTCGATTCCAAAAGAGTAAGTACTCGATTCCAAAAGAGTAAGTCTTCCAGTACTCTACAAATCTCTGAGCACTGACACAGCACAGCAAACTGTCGAATTTCCCAAAAGTCTTTGCTCACCTGCTGACGCACGCGGGTGACGATGTTTTCACCTTCTTCATTGGTGAAGTTGATCAGCTGCAAAATCTCTGTCTTCTTCCGCTTGTGTTGTTCCAGCATGGATTCAGCTTGGGCAAGGTCTGATGGCAGCTGTGACTGCATGTACTCACGCTCTGTGCGTTCAATCAGTTCGTCCAACTGCGTGGGGAAACCGGCAAGAACAGGTCATGTAGAGTCAGCCTTTTGTTTTAATTGGCAATTTTTTTATAATTATTTTTTGCAAAGTGCAGAAAGGCTTCCCTGAAACTGCATTTATAGGTCACATCAAAGTTTCTATAAGCATTCATCGCAACTGACCATTGTATCCAGGAGGATTTTGTGTACTGAGGACATACCACAGCCCAGTGACTGTTGTAAAGATTCACCTGCATTGTTCAGATTCTTTTTCTTCTGGAGATTACCACTTTTTCCAGTCAAACCTTTCTACAGTCAGCCCCTGTTATGTGAAAACTCTTTTTCTTCTGGAGATTACCACTTTTTCCGGTCAAACCTTTCTACAATCAGCCCCTGTTATGTTAAAACTCTTTTTCTTCTGGAGATTACCACTTTTTCCGGTCAAACCTTTCTACAGTCAGCCCCTGTTATGTTAAAACTCTTTTTCTTCTGGAGATTACCACTTTTTCCGGTCAAACCTTTCTACAGTCAGCCCCTGTTATGTGAAAACTCTTTTTCTTCTGGAGATTACCACCTTTTCCTGTCAATCAAAAGGCAAAAGCTTTGTGTAGGTACATAAGTTTTTTGCACACTGCATAAACTGACATCAAAACGGTGAATACTCCAAATGCTCTACAAGGTGACATTCAGCACCATCATCATCACTGTGACTTCTGGCATTATCACATACAAGGACAATGTCCTGGGAGAATTTCACAGTCACATCTGACAGCCAATCACACACGGGCTTCTGAGCTTGAAACACTTCACCCACAAACATGACATGCAGAAGAAAAAGAAATCACAGTCAATAGCCATCAACAAGCTACCCACCTGGCTGACATTCTTGAAGAACTCAATGGTCATCTTGATCAGAATCTGGTACTCATTCATGCGTGCCTGGAATCGCTGGTGCACACGGATGAGCTCATTGACAATCTGTTCCTTCTGGCCACGAGTGTCGCCCTTCAGGGCTAGCATCTCCGCAGTCTTCAAGCGTTCTTCAATTTCCTCTTGGGCTTTCTGCAAGGATACATTCATCAAACACATTTACACCACTGGGAAATGCTTGAAAGAAAGTTAGGTGACTGAGAAGGCACATGCTAAGTTAAGTGACAGAAGACACGCTAAGTTAGGTGACTGAGAAGACACATTCTAAGTTAGGTGATTGAGAAGATACATGCTAAGTTAGGTGACTGAGAAGCCACATTCTAAGTTAGGTGATTGAGAAGATACATGCTAAGTTAGGTGACTGAGAAGACACACACTAAGTTCGGTGACAGAAGACACATGCTAAGTTAATTTACAGAAGACACATGCTAAGTTATGTGACTGAGAAAACATACACTAAATTAGGTGACTGAGAAGGCACATGCTAAGTTAGGTGACAGAAGACACATGCTAGGTTAAATGACACAAGACACATGCCAAGTCAGGTGACCAAGAAGACACACACTAAGTTAGGTGACCAAGAAGACACACACTAAGTTAGGTGACTGAGAAGACACACCAGGTTAGGTGACAGAAGACATACACACTATGACTAAGTGACAGAAAGGTGACTGAGAAGACACACACTAAGTTTGGTGACTGAGAAGATACACACCAAGTTAGAGGACTGAAAAGGCACACACTAAGTTAGGTGACTGAGAAGACGCACACTAAATGTGGAAGGACATAAACTGGCAAGGAAACCAAAGTGCAATTCTGTCGCCTGTCTGGTCTTAACAGTGAGAGTAACAAAAACACACCCATGCTTAAAGTCATCATCCTATGCTTGCTTTGCTGGGAACTTTCTTCCATCCCTCATCACAAAATGATCCACTTTAAGACCAGCACTGTTTATTCTGCACTCAGTCAGTCAGTCAGGCTAATCATTACTGTGAAACAGTGAGTCAGTTAATCATTACTGTGAAACTAAACAACAGGTTTAACTGACTCAACTATTAAGCTTAGATCATCTGATATTGATAATGTTTCTGCCAAAATGAATCATGATCAGTCCTTTAAACTAGATTAATTGGTGCATGAAAACATAATGCAATCAAAGCTGCAAAATTAAATGAACTCAATGTTGAAAAAGAAGAAAAAAGAAGGAAAGACACCAAGAACAATCACATCTGCCGCATTCCAGGCAGAAGACATGCAAGAATTACAATGTACCCTGTTTTGAAATCAGCTTTGATGAACTTAATTTCACTGCACCATGTAACAAAACCTACTCTTCACTACACACACATGTGCATGCATGCACACACACACACACACACACACACACACACACACACACAAACACACACACACACACAGCAGCAGCAGCAGCAGCAGCAGGAAGAAGGATCAAACAAATACAAACATGAATGGTTACTTTAAGACATTTCATTCAGACTTATGTAACAACAGCTGGGCCATCACTTGCAAGCAGGAATGATAGCTAATACACCGGTGTACACTCACAAAGGCTTGATGAGTGGAAAGCAAATCATGAAACGCTCAGAACTGACCACAGTTTTAACAGCATACATCAACAACAAACAACAACAAAAACTAATTATCACACACATGTACAGTACACACACACACACACACACACACACACACACACACACACACACACACAGAGGCAAATTCAACATCCCTTCACAGGAGGTTGTGGCTGAATCAAAACAGCGGGCAGAGCTGACTATTGCACAGCTAAGCACACTGACACCAAAGCACAGAAAACTGCAAAACACAACATGGCTTGGCAGCCACACAAAATCCACATTTTGTGGCCCAGAACTATTCTACGCGCCGTCTTCACTGCAAAAAACAAAAACGGCACTATTCTACGCCTTTTTTTCTTTTTTCTTTGTGGGGTTCGTTCAGCCACAGCAAAACACCACCAGCAGACAACACTGAGAGAAGGGGGAGTGGGGTTGGGGGTGCAGACAAGGGAGGCTACCTTTGCAATGGGAGCAAACTGTGCCAGCTTGTTGTGCAGTTCCTGTGCCTTGGCCAGGGAGTTTCCCAGGTTACCAGCAATGTAGGGCAGGAAAAACTCCCGTTCAATCTTCATTACATGGTCAATTGTCTATAGGAGAAAGGCAGGAGAGAGAAACATGGCTAGCATTAACGATTCTGGCATGCATACGCAATGAGGGGAACCCTCTGGGCAGAAGTGACAGGTGCTCGACTGCTGTGTGCTTCCGGATGAGGATTCTTTTTCTACATCCATTACCTCCAACCCCCACCCCACCCACACCTTCCCTGTTTTTTGGTTCAAACCTAACCAAGGGTATCACATGTAATTTTCAGCTTTTTCTTAGCAGAGAAAAAAACAAATGTTAAAAAAAGAAAAGAAAAGAAAAAAAGTGTTCACTTTAAACTTGAGAAATAAACATTAATTTTTTTCTCTCAAAAGTTTCAAAACTACAGTGCAAATGGCAAAAACATGTTCTGTTTGCCCCAATTTCACTCTGAACACAGCAGTTTGGCGCCCCTGCTCACTGTCCCGTTGGGTGCAATCAATCATCCAGCGATCACATGTACCTTATAGACTGGGAGAAACTCATCTAAGCGAGACTGCAACTGTTTGCTGGAGTCGCGGGATGCACCCAGCTCACCAGCAATGAGGGGGAAAAAGTCATACTCTAGTTCCATGACCCTGTCAATGGTCTGGAAACACAGAAAATCATGTTACAGCCTCGGAAAAGTTACTCTTTTCAGTTTATCCAAGTTTTACAGTCCATCGATCAGCTACGTTCTTTACTCAGCTTTCTTTACCTTGACAGAGTTCATGATAAAACACAGTGTAAACAAAATTCAAATAATTCGGTACTCTTCATTAATGAGAATCATTTCACACGATCAACCGAAAAGATTCTATCAAACTAAAGTCTGACGAACAATGATACATGCATGAGTCTACATTCTTTTTTCCCATTCAAATGCACTTATGTTCACATTATGTATGGGCACTGCATAACATTTTCTTTTACATTACAATCTTCCCGTCTTCCCTTGACCCCTCCTCCCTCCATCAATCCTACCTCCATATCAACCGCTTTATCAAAATAAATTCTTTCAAAAAAATGTAACAGCAGCAGGGCAAAAGCATGGTCCAGAGTCCTTTCAGCATGCATTTGTAGAATAAACTCTCTTAAGTAAAATGCAGCAATTAATTCGAACTGACGACAAACTGATGGAAATGTCAACTGACTGCAGTAACATGTTTTCACCTGAATACACTTACAAATAAAAACTAAGGGGCATATCTGACTGAATTAGCAGTATAACCCCAGCTGACATCTCCAGCTAAATTTGTGATAAACTACCCCTCTCATTCTCACACAAATGCCACACTGAACTTTCTAGCCCCCTCTCACTGAACTCTTAACTGAATGAGATATGACCGTTCAGTTGCCGCACTGAACTTTCTAGCCCCCTCTCACTGAACTCTAACTGAATTTGATACACCTGTTCAGTTGCTTCCCTGAACTTTCAAGCCATCTCTCTTAACTGAATGCGATACGTATAACTGTTCAGTTGCTGCCCTGAACTTTCTAGCCCCCTCTCACTGTACTCTAACTGAATGTGATAATAATAATAATTTATTTTATATAGCACCTCAACAACAATTACGAGCTAGCCCCCTCTCACTAAACTCTTAACTGAATGTGATACAACTATTCAAGTGCTGCCCTGAACTTTCTAGCCCCCCTCCCTAAGCTCTTAACTGAATGAGATACAACTGTTCAGTTGCTGCCCTGAACTTTCTAGCCCCCTCTCACTAAGCTCTTAACTGAATGAGATACAACTGTTCAGCTGCTGCCCCGAACTGTCTAGCCCCCTCACACTGAAATCTAACTGAATACAACTGTTCAAAGTCCAATGAAGGAAATGGTAGGTATGTGTTGTCACTGTACCCTTCTGGCATCCTGGATGAACTGGTGCCACTGGGATTTGAACTGCTTGCTGGTGAGTACGTGCTGGTGCCACGCTTCCCACTGCTGGGTCAACAGCGACATGCGCTGACCTACTTCATCCAGCGACGACTCCACCGTGTCGATGGCTGTGCGAACTTCCAGCGTGGAGTCGTCCATGATCTGCACGCACAAATAAAGAGGATGTACCTCTGGTGGAGTGCCAGGTAAGTTACCATAGGTGACTCAGGTCTCTGCTGCTGTGTTCTGTGTAATGTCTTCTGAGTGCTAATGAACTCCCTTGTGTGTTGAGAAGGAACCAGGACAAAGATTAACCAGCAAATGCTCAACACTGCTTACCATGGACACACTTGGAAGAGGAAGAAACAAACAAGGAGCAGGAGATGAAAAGAGGAAACAGTTGAGTGAAAATGATCCCAGTCAAGGTCCAGGCCCAGTCACTTAAGGAACAGCCCCACCTAACAGGGACACGCTGTTGTGACAGGGTTCTGCCACATCTGTCCCGGAAACCAACAAATACACAAAACTGACCCCTGAGAAATCCTGGGGCAGACACAAAGCCCAGCGCATAATGGTCACCAATCCAAGTGGGGACCAGGCTTAATCATGCTTGTCTTGGCTTTCAAAAACCAGTTCTCCCGCATGGAAACAACAAGGATTTATTTCTATTTTTAAAGTAGTCTTAAAAGAGAGATGCACTATCATCAGGGTGGTCTTTATGAATCTGGCATTCCACTGCAGCACAGTCACCCAAATGTTGAAGTTCACTCATAACGCTCAACAACAACAACAAAATCAACTCATGCACCGAACCTCTCCCTTAACACAACTAACACAAATTTAATTGCAACGTTTCAGCACATTTGTAAGAACTGTGTAACTGCATTAATCAACTGCTTATTTGTGCTTATAATATCTGTTTGTAGTATAGTCATGCTTATTTCTGTTTGTAACATAGCAACAATTGGATGTTAAACAGGTCCAAATGGACCTAAAGCTACTATCCTTGAGTATTAAAGTTTTCGAGCTTGAGTTCCCGATGAAAAACATACCGTGGAGGAGTTCTGCAGGAAAAGCTTTCCTTTGGTGCTGAACTCTGCGAAAAGCTGCTCTGCCTGCGAGTACATGGACTGCACTTGCTGCAGAGCAGTGTCGGTAAGGTCCTGAAGGTCCTCAGTTTCGGAGCGCACAATGTGCTGCAAGCCGTCCAGGCTGCTGGACAGCTGTCACACACAGTCGGGTCACAGTGAGTACAATGGGAATGAAGTGAATGCCCAAAACAAGCTGTCACACAACACAAATTGCACAGCTACACTGAAAACAAGCTATCACACAACACAAATTGCACAGCTACTCTGAAAACAAGCTGTCAGACAACACAAATTGCACCTACACTGAAAACAAGCTGTCAGACAACACGTTACAAAGTTACGGTTAGCTGTATAGTATTTGGCTTTTAACATCCTGTCAAGCACAGAGGCTCACCTCAGGACAAATTTGAAAGGTGATTCAACATTGCCTTACCCTGAAAACCTTTTTTCTTTTTTCAGTCGGCTGTCACACAAAATGTCTTACACATTTCAGGACTCTAGTTTGTTTTGGGCTCAAAAGAGCTCCCCCCCCCCCCCCCCCCCCCCCCCAGCAGCATTGCTGAGAACACATCTTTCTCAATAATTTAGTAATTACCTCACACCCACCAGTTTCTAAGCCCAGTTTTTCCCTACCCCCTACTCCCCTTTTTCAACCCTCTCTTTACATTTTGATTTATACTAGCTCAGGTGACTTTTTATCCCTTCAGATGCATTTTTTCCGTAGTTACAGTACTACTGACATCACCATTTGTCTCAGTACTTTCCCACCCAGCCAAACATTAGCAAATGCCAAGAAAATCGGTCAAAACTACAAACCTGTTGCTTGAGTTTCAGGAAAGAGACGTATATCAGTGCGAGCTGAATGCGGTTCTCCACAACGCGCTGTAAGCGAGTGTATTGCTTATGCAGAGCGTCGGCCCTCTCGGCGGCATTCTTAGCCTCCTGGTCCCCTGACTTGACCAGCGCCATGGCAGCCGCGGAGAGCGCTTCCAGATCCGCATTCTTGTCCTAAACACCGCGAGGAGAAACAAAAACACAGTGTCATTTTTTTATTTAAAACACAGCAGTCCTGATGAAACAGTGCCCTCTCCAAACAGAATTTGTGCAAAAACAAAACAGCACCAACTCCAAACAGAATCGTTGCCAGTATCCTCTCCAAACAACATCCTTGCCCCCAACACACCCAAAGAAACCCAAAGTCTGCATAGTGTGCAATCCTGATGAGGCAATGCCCTCTTCAAAAAGCAAGCATCTTTGCCAAACTTGATTGACTTTTTTGTTGTTGAAAACTCACTTTTATGTTTTAAATCAATTTAATTAATCTCCAGACCAAAGACAGCCCCTTGTTTAAAACCCACTGTTTTGTGAACAGGGTGGTCTCATGAGAGGTCCCCCCCCCCCCCACCTGTATGTGCAAGGTACCAAAAAGGATAAACTCTTTAAAGAGTGTTCCCTGAGTGGGTACCATGCTAAACTAAAAGTCTTTCATTTAACCTTTCAGGTTTGAACAGCTTCCAGCTGGGTACAGTGGGGACAAGCATTAAGGTCTCCTCTCCTGAGAATCCAGATCTAGCAAATGCTTCCCTTTCTAAACCTGCAGTAGCCATAAGCATAACTTTTTCATGTTCCACCTACTGACTCGTATTTAATCCTTTCTCATTTCTGCCCTCCTGGTCCATTCAACTTCATTTTTCTCCAGCCCTCAATAAAAAATAAAAGGTGATTTGAAGAATTTTGTTTTTCACTCTGACATGACCTTTGCAATTAACTGGGTATCTATCCAGCACTATCACAGAAAATAGACCATGTGCACTGACAGTACACACTTCTGCAGTGCAACAACTCTTTTCATCTTTTAAAGCACACTTCACAAGAGGAACACAGTTTTTTAAGGTACCGACCCTGATATCTTCATCTAGTTGCTCATGTACTTCAAGTTTTTCTAAGGCACTGACCCCAATATCTTCAGTTAGTTGCTCATGTACTTCATATTTTCTAAGGCATAGATCCTAATATGTTTATCTAGTTGCTTGTGCATTTCGTTTTCTAAGGCACTGACCCTGATATCTTCGTCTAGTTGCTCATGTACTTCAAGAAAGTCCTTGGCACTGGCAAGGCTGGAACCCATACTGGAGTGGCGGGAGAGCATTGACTGGCCGATCTGACTCAGCCATGTCGACAGCTGCAACCACAGCAAATCATCAGCCAATCAAAACTAGGACAATTAGTGAACACAAATGAGAACACAATCTTGATTGTTCACTATCAGTGCTGCTCAAAATAAAGCCCAAGCTATGCAGGACAAGAAATGGTTACAACAAATGGTTGCAATTACTTAATATCAGAAAAGATTGTCTGAAACAAAGTGACGCAAGATGAGAAACAGTTACAACAAATGGATGCAGTCACTTGATGTCAGAAAAGGCTGTCCAAAACAGAATAACCACAACATAAAACTGCATTTTAAATGTTGATCAAATGCGACTCAGGTACATACTACATGCATTTCAAGTAGATCTGTGAAGTGTAACTTTTATTTACTCTACAAGATCTGATGAGCATCAACAATCCTGCTTTGAAACTTACACAGCCAAAACAATTCACTCAACCCCTAATCGTAGTCTACAGTTTTTACCACACAGGTAACATCTTATGCCCGATAACCAGCTACTTACGCCGTTGTAGTTCTCTTGGAATTGCAGGAAGGCCTGTCCTCTCTGCCACGCCTCTGCCCGTCGTGCCTTGCACAGTGACTCAAGGTGAGCACACCGCTTGTTGAGCTCATCCAACTGAAGCAAGCCAACAGTGAACCAATAAACTTAGGCAATACTGACAGAAAGCAAGCAGGTAAAAGAAATCAAGAAACGAATGACAGCACATTTTCACGTTTACGGGAGATCTTGTGTTCAAGTGTGAGACTCAGTTTCATAGCTCAGGAACTGTGTGAACAGGAAGGTGAATCTGGGTTGCCTATATCCCCCCCCCCCCCCACAATAAACATGCTGTCTGAGGATGTAAAGAATTATTAGAAGAAGAAAAAAAACGGCCACCTGTCTGATTTTTGGATTCACAATGGAAAGTATCTCTTTTTGCAACAGAATAAAAAATGAATATTTTTTATGGAAATGTAAAAAAAACTATTCTTTCACCTGATGAAGAAGTGAACAGATTTAGAGGCTAGAAACACAGAGGTTTAAAAATAACAACTAACAATCCTTTCCAGTAAAGAACTGAACAGATTCAAAAGCTTAGACCACGGCAGTTTCAGAACAATTCTCCATTCCCCCCCAAAACACATCCACCCAAAAAACAAAACCCCAAAAGAAATGTGACCCCCAAAAACACATCCACCCAAAACCCAAAGGGAAATGGGACCCCAAAAAACAACACATTCACCCACAAACAAACCCAAAGGGAAATGGGACCCAAAATAACAACACATTCACCCACAAACAAACCCAAAGGGAAATGGGACCCCAAAAAACAACAAAAACACATCCACCCACAAACCAAACCCAAATGGAAATGGGACAAAAAAGAGGCTGTGTGGAAAATACTGACCTTGCGTCTGACGCCATCAGCCCCGGGGTCGATGCTACTGACCCTCTCTAGTAGCAATCGACCCTCATGTGTGGCCTCAGTGGACGCGTCCACGATGGCGTTAGACAACTGGGAATGTCGCTCAGCAAGCTCAGTGCTGTTCCTTGGCAAGTCCATGCTGTTCAATTGGACTTCTATCTGATCCAGCTTATTTAGAGCCTGCCAACAAAAACATACCTAATATGCAGTTTTCTTGCGAAAAGTCTTCCTGTCTTTTTTTCTTGTCTTTTTTTTCTTGTTTGCTTTCAAACTGGACTTGACTTAAAAAAAACTCTAAGGAGAAAAGAGACTGACCATCTTTATAACTATTTGCAACATCCCAAGCTTGTAATCCTAGTACATATGTCCAGCTGTGATTTTATTTCTGCTTGGCTGAAATGGTTTACAGCAACAATGACATGCTTACTGGCTGCTTCTGCTCAGTTAAAAATTAAAAATTAACTGGCATTTCTGCTTCAGAAAATAGTACCAGAACCATGGTAAACCAAAAGAGATTGATAAGCAGTTTCTGCTCAGCTGAAGAAAGTAACTGACTCTTCTTCAGACATCAGATTCCAAAATATCAGTTCTGAAGGAAATTTACAAATGTGCTACCAAATATTTCTCTAAAAAGTACCAGTACTCAAAGTCAGTTTTGTACTGTTACCCATTCTCAAAAAATTATTCCTGCCCATGCCACTACTCAATCGATGAAATTCCATTTACTGACGGTAAAATCAGGCACCCAGATCCAGAAAGCTACTAATCACTAACCGTTTCTGCTAGGTTGAAGAAAGATACAGCCATGAAGATGTTCTTTCTCCTGTTGTCCAGTTTTCCTGTGAAGTTCTCACACTCTTGGTCAACGAGCATGAGGCGCTGGCGAATGCCTTCTGCATCCACGCTGGCGCGTCGCAGAAGGCCATCTGCCGTTCGCAAGAGTCGCAGCATGTTCTCCTGGATCTCCTACAATCAGGCAGGTACTTGGCTTTTAAGCCACAACTTGCATTCTCAGAAACAAGACATTTTAATATACAAAACTGACAGGTGAGACACCTATCATTTCAGCAGACTAGACTGAATGAGACAGGAAATTATTTCTTCAGCGATTTGAAAGAGATAAAAAGTGATTTATTTCTTCAGAGATTCAAAGATATTCCTTTAAAAAAAAAAAAAAATCAAGCATACTGAAAAAAACTCCTCACTGGGGCAGTTCAAAGAAGAATCACATCTGTAAACCCCATAATTCAGTGCTGCATCATTTATTATCCAAGCTTTTTGGACACAGTTTCAAATTTATTCGTTTGTGGTAACATACAACATTCACACTGGCTTCAAGTAATTCATCACACTGCCTGAAGATGCGTCCATGCTACTGACCCCCTGTAACATCCCTCCCAATGCCCCCCCCCCCCCCCCATCAGGTTCAAGGCACTTGTGTCTTACTCTGGCCTCCGCCTCAAATTGACTGTGCTGCTCCTGGATGTACTTGGCGCCGGCGTATGTCTCGCCCAGCTCTGTGCGCTGCAAGTAGTTGGCTCCTGTTGTGCGGAACCACTCCAGGATCTGAGGCAGAAAGTGGAACTGGTCAAGGGGTCGCATTATAGGCAAGCGGCTACTGTCACAGCTAGGTTTTGTATGGTCATTTACTGCATGTGATGAACACTCTGTGACATTCAAAAGAACTCAGTCAATGTGGATTTCATCAGTTTCTGAAACAATGCCAAACCCTTTTGCCACCCTCCCCCTTCTCTTTTGTTTTGTTGTGCGAACTGTGAGAATGGTACAGACAGCGTCAAGAAAGCTGTCAGCAATAGCAAAGTACACTTTAACAGCATTATATGTACACCATTCATCTTAGTATGTTCACATCCCAAACCCATTTTGCATTCTACTGCTGAAGACAAAGACATCCCAGCAAAGACCTGTTCAAGTTCTGCTGAACATCTCCTCTGAACCCTGCAAATATTTTTTTCTTCTTCCGGGTCTACCTAATCATAATTTGACACTACTATCCAACTTCCTCTTGACTTAACACAACTGTACCCCATCCTACCAACTATCCTTTCATTCCAATCTGCACTTGTTCACTTTGGGGTCTGACTAACTGTTTTGTCCCCCCCCCCCCCCCCCCCCCAGCCCATCTGTAAGTTACACAGGTTCAATGTTTCCTCTTCCTTCTCTCACCTTGTTCACTTCTTGGTCTAACTGGCACAACTGTAGACATTGTTCGAGTTGGATCTTTCTTTGGGTCCATAGTTCTTCCAGGTGTCTGCGTCTGTCGTGTAAAAGTTCTAGTAGGTGTTCAATTCCGTAACAGGCTGCAGTGGTGGCATGGCGATTTTGTATGTCCGCATGCATACCCATCTCCTTGATCTGGTCCAGGAGAGACTGCCCAAGGTCCAGGGTGTATTTGGAAGACTCAAGGATGGCTGAAGGGGGCAAAAATGAAAACCACGTTAACAACAGTAATCCCAGTCATCCTCCTTAAATGACATTAATCGCAGTCATCCTCTTCATGAAGTTCATCTCATTAGAAGTTCTGTTACATTATCAGCACCATCACTGGTCGATCCTGGACTATCACTCATAGCAAATACTATGAGGTTCTAGTCTACAAGATTAATGGTGTTAGATGGATTGCTAATTATATGCTTTCGCTTCTCTGTTTTATCAGCCAAGGAAAGGTGCAACCTGCATTTATTTGCTTTTTTACGTATATGTTTTTCAAGAAAATCATTTTTTTCTTGTTCTTAAAATAATTATGAAAATCAGCATCAACATGCACCTATCAAACAGACCTCCAGCTTCATCCTTGCACCATCCCACCCACCCACCACCTTCTTCTTCCCCCCCCTTTTATCAAACCCCCACATTTCCTGCATGCCCCATTCCTTGCATGAAACAAAAATGTGCTTCAGAAACCTCTACCAAGGCTGCCTCAGCAGCCAAAACTCACTCTGTTTCATATCATTGTGCTGCTGTAGAAGACTGCGAGCGGTGTCCACATCAGAGGCCAGGGGAACTCTCATGAAGTTGCCCTGCACCTGCTCCAGGCGTGACGATAGCTGCACATGCAACAACAACAAAAAACATCATTAGCTAAATGGACGTTTGACAACGTACTATGACATCTTCTGCACATAAAACGCCTGCTTTGGAGCAAAAACCCAGCATTAAACATGCTGTTAGCCAGGTATATGTGTACAAACAAACTTGATCACCTTTCATTCTTTGTTTCATGTTATCCAGGTATATGTGTACAAACAAACTTGATCACCTTTTGTTCTTTGTTTCATATTAGCCATGTTAGCCAGGTATGTATGTTTAAACTTGATCACCTTTCATTCTTTGTATCATAGTAGCCATGTTAGCCAGGTATATGTGTACAAACAAACTTGATCACCTTTCATTCTTTGTATCATCATTCATTCTCTGTCCTCATCTTCAGCACTGCTGATACGATCACCTTCATCACTGCTGACAACCGGCCTCTTCATCTGAGCTAACATCGTCTCACTGCTCATCCTCCCCAACACATGCAGTCACTGACAACCAGCCTCTTCATCTGAACTAATGTCATCTCACTGCTCATCCTCCCCAACACATGCACAGTCACTGTCACTGACCCAGCTATTTCTCTGTAAACCACATTCATGATGTTCCACTCACGTCTTGTGCGCTCTGATGGAATGTAACACTCTGCTCCAACAGTTTGCTTCGATACTGCAGTTTGTCATTGAGGTCTCGCCACGCTTCCGCCAGCGTGTCGGCCATGGCACCATGCACATCCGTCTGTGAGCGGTTTGTGTCTGCATAAGTGTCGGCACTGCGGAGAAGCTGGCTGACCTCCCCTTCTTTGGACTGAAACACAACAAAAATTTAAATTGCAGTTTTCCAGCTAAGAAAAATACTGAGTACCAGCTCTCTCTCTCTCTCTCTCTCTCTCTCTCTCTCTCCTTTTGGGAGTGGGTGGGAGGTGGATTTGCTTCTTCATCATCTCCCATCACTTCTCTCCCCCCCCCCCTTCCTCCCACCTTCAAAACTTCCCTCTATTCACAACCCATCATTAGGAATTGCGTAATTGCTACAAAAAAATCACAGCTTTGAAAGTAAATGATTATTTCAAGACTGCAGCTGGTCCAGGTATCTCTCTCCCTCCCTCTCTCTCTCTCTGTGCTGAAAAAGTCTGTCTATTCACTTATGAACTATTGTCACTTAGTTTTTCCAAAGGCAAACATTCACAAACTTCACCATCTTCACTGCAACTCCATCTTATTGTCTTATCATAATTTATTTTGTTGCGCTTAAAATTTATGTCTGTCTCTTTAATATAGTTAAATGTTATAGCCATACTCATGTAAAAAGCCATTTTTCTTTCTTCACAATGTTTTTTTTTTTTTCTAAGTTTTTTTTCTTTCTTTTTTTTTCTAAGTTTTTTTTTTCTTTTCTGGTTTGCCCTTTGTTTGTTAGATCACTAGTGACTGATCATTTTCTGTTGCATATCTATGTTGCACAATAACAGCACTCACTCTCTTCTTTTTTTTCTTTTCTTTTTTATGGGTGGTGGTGGGTGGGGGGTGCTATTCCTTCCAATTTTCTCTGTTTATTTTCTTCAAGCATGCCTTGTAAAACAGGCACCCCCTGCTACCTTACCCCCCCCCCTCCCCTCCACCCCCATACCCCCCAACCCTTCCACCCCCACTGCCTGAGTGCCTGCCTCTATCTATTTTGGCAGTCTACCTTCTAGAGGCTGAGAAAAAAGGCAAGTGCTTGCTGATGCAGATGACTCCCTTCAGGTGAGTGAACACTGCATATGTCTGTGTGGAAGTGCTCTCTCCCTCTCTCTCTCTGTGCCAGAGGACACTCTGACCTTGCCATCTTTCTGTCTCTTTTGTTCATCCCTCCTTCCCCCCCCCCCCCCCCCCACCCCCCACGATCTCCCCTTTTCTATAGACTGAACCTAGCCCTGAAGAAGAGAGTGAATGCCTTATACTCAGAGTGGGCTGTGCACCTGGGGCCTGTGTGCATTTTCTGAGCAATTTTGCTACTGAAGTTTGGCTCTAGCTGTGTTTTTTTGTGTTGCTGCTTACTGGCTGTGCATGCACTTGTGTGCCTTTTCTGATAAACATTTATACCAACATTTATTTACACTTAGTCTGTGTTGTCGCTTGTTTTGGGTGCTGTTTGAGTGTTTGCTTTGCACAATTAGTATATAGTATATTATCATGCAAAATACTAGCACATGAGCATGCCAACGAAGGTAATGTTTTTTATGTTTGTTTGTTTGTTTGTTTGTTTGTTGTTTTGGGGGGGTTTCAAGACAAAAAATAAAAGGGAATAGTTACCAAACTGACTTGTTTATATTTTACAAGATGGATTCTACCACCTTGGCATATTACCAGGAAACTTCCCACATTCTTTCATCAGTGTACATAAGGTGCCCTGTTATCTCAAGAAAAACAGAATAACACCAGTGAGAAGTGAGTAAAAACAAAGCGAGAAGTGAGTAAAAACAAAGCACGTGTGGCCTGACAGAAGCGTTCATCGGGTGGGGACTATCAGGACTAAAGCTTACTCATCCCTTTCAACAGCAGCAGCAAGGGCCAGCTCATCCTGCCATGTTCACATTCCGCTCAAGATAAACCCTCCCCACAATCAGCTAAACATGGGAGCATGTTCACAACCCCTATCTGATAAAAGAGTCTTCTGGCAAAATCAACATGTATACATCCCACCCTGCTCTTGCAGCGAGAGGCAGACTCCAGGGAAGAGATG
>OY757541.1:36815907-36833119 GCA_963584105.1 Alviniconcha strummeri
ATAAAGAGAATGTGAGAGAGCTCTTGCAGGTTGGCCGGAGGTAAAGATCCAAGAACCAACTCCGTCTGTCTGTCTCTGTGTTGGTTATCCTAGGGCAGCCGGTGTCGGTGCTGTTTTTCTCGTGTTGCACGTGCCGTGCATGCGTAATTGTCTCCTATACGTACGTAACTACATGCCCCACATCACTGCAGGTCACGAATCCTACGGTCGCGAAACCTGCTTGCTCCCCACGCCGGGATTTTACGCAAGAACGTTCTGGCCTGGTCGCGCAACCGGTTGTTTTCTGATACGAACCAGACAGAGGCTATAGCCAGCTAGGCTGGTCGCGTGAGTGTGTGCATGCATGGAGTCTCCAGTGCAGTTGTTTGGTGCAGTCGGCAACGAGGGTGGAACATCTCTGGTGCAGTGCAGACCGTTAGACACCCGCAACCTACACGTTTGCCCTTTCCGCCATCATTAGCCGGCTCTCCCGCCTGTTGTTCGGCGTCTGGATCTTGGCAACACCCGCCGCTCTTTATCCCCCAGCTCCGCTTCTTACACCACATTTTCTCTGCCTATCCCCCGGCTTCTTACACCACATTTTCTCTGCCTATCCCCCGGCTTCTTACACCACATTTTCTCTGCCTATCCCCCGGCTTCTTACACCACATTTTCTCTGTCTATCCCCCGGCTTCTTACACCACATTTTCTCTGCCTATCCCCCGGCTTCTTACACCACTTTTTCTCTGTCTATCCCCCGGCTTCTTACACCACTTTTTCTCTGTCTATCCCCCGGCTTCTTACACCACTTTTTCTCTGTCTATCCCCCGGCTTCTTACACCACATTTTCTCTGTCTATCTCCCGGCTTCTTACACCACATTTTCTCTGTCTATCCACCGGCTTCTTACACCACATTTTCTCTGTCTATCCCCGGCTTCTTACACCACATTTTCTCTGTCTATCTCCCGGCTTCTTACACCACTTTTTCTGTGTCTATGCCCCGGCTTCTTACACCACTTTTTCTGTGTCTATCCCCCGGCTTCTTACACCACATTTTCTCTGTCTATCTCCCGGCTTCTTACACCACTTTTTCTGTGTCTATGCCCCGGCTTCTTACGCCAATTTTTCTGTGTTTATCCCCCGGCTTCTTACACCAATTTTTCTGCGTCTATCCCCGGTTTCTTATACCACATTTTCTCTGTCTATCCCCCGGCCTCTTACACCACATTTTCTGTGTCTATCCCCCAGCCTCTTACACCACTTTTTCTCTATCTATCCCCCCGGCTTCTTACACATGTTTACACACTTTCTCTCTCTGTCCCCCGGCTTCTTACACCACATTTTCTGTGTCTATCCCCTCGGCTTCTTACACATTTTTACACATTTTCCCTGTCTGTCCCCCGGCTTCTTACACCACTTTTTCTCTATCTAACCCCGGCTTCTTACACATTTTTACACATTTTCCCTGTCTGTCCCCCGGCTTCTTACACCACATTTTCTGTGTCCATCCCCCGGCTTCTTGCACCACTTTTTCTGTGTCTGTTGATACATAGTCCGTGTGTGTGTGTGTGTGTGTGTGTGTGTGTGTGTGTGTGTGTGTGTGTGTGTGTGTGTGTGTGTGTGTGTCTCTCTCTCTCTCTCTCTCTCTCTCTCTCTCTCTCCCCCCCCCCCTCCCTCTCTCTCTCTCTCTCTGGGATTCTTTTCTGTGAAACCTGCCAACTGGTCGGTTACGTACGCGGTCCAAGATCACATATTGCGTGCGCGTGTGTGTGTGCGCGCGCGTGCGTATGTGTGTGGGTCTCTACCTCTCTCTCTCTGCGCGGCCGAGAAGGGGTGGGGGGTGTCGCGGTGTGCGTGCATGTGTATGTGAGTGCGGTGTGTATGCTAGTGTGTGACCGAGTCATCCTAGAGCTGAGTGGCCGTCTCAAAGCCCTTTCCCAATCCGTAGGATAGTTAGTGTTTTGGGTAATCACGCGCCGGGTGTTGCTAGTCAGTGTGTGGGGTGTCGGGGCTACGACCGACACACACACTGATTTTTAACGTCTAGACAACAATGACGGGTATATCACAGGGCGAAGTTTATGACCGAAAAAGATGGATCAAAAAAACAACAACTTCCAAATCAGATCAGTTGGACCCACAGACATTGAATAATACCAGACGAAAACTGACCGTGCAAATTCCGACACGGCGAACCGAAGGAGCACGAGCAATGTATGACGTCTCTCTGTCAGTGACTGAACCGGTCAGGGAGGGATATAACGGCGGAGTGTCGAGTCTTAGGCTCGGAAGCAAAAGCCGGCTCGGTCGGCATATATCCGTCATGTATATAATAATCACAGAAGACAGAAGCATTTTCGTCGGCGGGAGAGACTGACAGAGAGACAGACAGAGGCAGAAATGCTGCTGGTTACAGCTGCAATACTCATACACAGCACGGTCTAAGATTTGTCGAGTTATAAACCCCCTGGTATATATATCCCAGAGGTTTAGCCACCGTGTTACCCAAACGGCCGGATTTATCTGACATTGCTGCAGCGTTGAGATACCGAGTCCGGGAGATGCAGTAGCGTTTAATGGCACCTGGCCAAAGCTGTTCACTGATCTCATGCCGAGCTATCTGACGCAGAGACTGAGCCACCGTTCCTAGCTTGCTGCCTACCTGCCCTGACTCATCATCCAGCCCCTCACTCTGTATCGTTTGCGGGCTTAATTCACTTCCATGATAACCCGCCACCTTTGGGGGCACGGCAGTTGGTCCAAAACAGCATCTGCCGCATACCTAGGGGAAGAACATATTTTTTTTACGACTACAGGGAAGAAGCAACCGATTCTTGATATTAACGTCCAATCAAGCGCGGGAGGTCATATCAGGGCGGGAGAGCAGCCATAAATTTACCTACAAGTTAAAGACGTGTCACACGTCTTGCGTGTAGAAAGAGGACTGACACACACACAAAATGAAGTTGAATCAACCGGAAGGGCAGAATGACATGAGCGGAAAGGCAGCACTCCTGGCAGCAGGCTAAGCATGCAAACTAACATTCTGACTTGCTCCAAGGCTCTATATCCCTAAAGGGTATATCCTCCAAGGCTTTAAAAAAAAAAAAAAAAAGTACATTCATGTCGTTAAAGGGTATATCCATGAGCTCGGAAAAGCCCACTCACGTTGCGCTTCACCCCGTCACGGAGCTTGCAGAAAACCTTTCTGTCAGCTCCATGACCCCGTCTCTCAGAACCGGCTTCACCGACACCGCCTTCGAAACGCTGTTTCAATGTTCGTCTGACTGAGTTTCTCAGCTGAAAAGATCTTAAAATCTGCGCCCCCCCCCCCCCCCCCCCCCTCCTTCCCCTTAAACCCACTTTGGGAGATAAAAAAAAAAAAATCCGCATTATAGGTAATGACTCAAACCCACTTTGGGAGATTAATAATAATAAAAGTCAAAACTATCTCCACCACCTTTTTTTCCTGCTTGAATCCTTCGTTTTGAAACTTCCATTACAGTCATGTTATTATTAAAATGACAGGGTGACGTCGCAACGATATAAATTTATTATTAAAAAGGCTGCTTTAAATCTAGGCACAGATTACAGGGATTACAGGGATTAAGACGATGAATTCCCCCCACCCCCCGACCCCCCACACCCAACTCCCCGACCCCCTCTCCGTTTCCCAACACTCCATGTTAGTTAATAATTTAGTAGTTGGATTATTAACGTTTCCTAACACTCCATGTTAGTTAATAACTCAGTAACTGGACAACTGGACGACCTGTCTACCGCACAGGATCACCCAAGGATGATCAAACACAAGTCACAAGTGAAGACACATTTTAAAACGCGTCCCATATTTAAAACCTTACCCAAGCCAGACCCACTCATCCATCCAAGTGTGCTTGCACAACAGTGGGGGTTAAGATATGTACACCTAATGCGATGTACACCCAGTACGATGTACACCTAATGCAATGTACACCCAGTACGATGTACACCTAATGCGATGTACACCCAGTACGATGTACACCTAATGCGATGTACACCCGGTACGATGTACACCTAATGCGATGTACACTTACTGCGATGTACGCCTAGTACGATGGCACAATTGTGCTAAAAAGACGAGTTGTGTCGGCAGCGGCTGAGCCGATTGGCTGGCGTGGCTGCCAACTACAGACGGGACAACCGACTCACTGCAGGTGCAACTGGTCTAATGTTTACACCCCAAGCACAGACAACCTGTAGACATATTTTGAAAAGATGGGGTGGAGCGCATATCGGCTTTTCCAAAGCCGTCCTAACGGAACAAAAGTGGCCCGAATGCTCAAAACTGACAAACTTTAATTTACTTACAACAGCTGATTATGGTTTTATCGACAAAATCATTCATGACGAATATAATGAACAAGCACAGATAGCCAGTAGACATATTTCGGAAAGATGGGGTGGAGCGCATATCGGCTTTTTCAAAGCCCTAACGGCGGAACCAAAAGACACTGATGCTCAAAACTGATCAACTTTAATTTATATCAGCTGATTGTGGCTTTATCGACAGAATCATTTGTAAACCGGTGAATCATAATGAACAAGCTCTCGGGGCACCGGGGCTCGGCTATCCCCAACCACAACAATTAGTTTCAGCCAAATGACTATAAACTAGGTTCATAATTGACGTCAACAACTGAGTGACTCACTGACGGGGCTTGGGCCAAACTACTGCCTGGCTGCCGGCTGTAAGCTATTTGGGCGGTAAGTAATTGACGCTGGGCCGGGAAAGCAATTATCATAGCAATGTCTAAAGATGCTACTGCTTTCCATCGGCAAACCCGAGTCAGCAAACTGCCCCAACGATATGTATTTAAAATGTTCAGGCCATCCGCCCAGCAGGTTTAGCCGACTGAAATCTAACTGCTGACATCACTCATTGCGGTACTGTGCAGTTCCAGTCCCGGAAATGACGTCATTTCTGATCTCCGCGGCACTGACTATGCCGCACAGTTGGCCGACTTCTTTTTCAAACGCAGCCAGGTTACCTACATGTCGTCCTACACTTCTCGTTCCGCCACCCCCGTCGGTACCCTCTGACAGCGACATGTTTTCTAACTGAAACACCCATAAGTACCAATAACTGACGAGTGATTTAACTTACGTCACGTCACTGCCGTGACAAAAAAAAAAAAAAAAAAAACTAACTTAGTCCCGTATATATGTATATATATATGTGACAACAGCACAGGGTCACACACTGAAAACAACACAGGCACTGAGACAAGTGAACAGAAATAACTGCGTCAGAAGCCTAAACTGAGATCCTCACTGAAACGCCGCCTGTCACTGATTAGGCGTACGTACCACCACTGACGACTCTCTTTCACAGAGTTATACCGAATTATAGCGTAGTTCTGATAGATATTTGACAGATCACTGGTTTTTAAAGCCCAGTCAACCATAACGGTTATATGTGGACGAAAGTATATTTTTGATTAACAACAACTGTATAAGGCACGCAGGCAGGACTGAGGGGAGTGGCCAGGCGGGCGGGGGGTGGGGGTGGGGGGGGTGGGGGGTGGAGCGGACAGACAGACAAAGACTACAAAGAAAGAGAGACAGACAGAGAGTAAATGGTAAAAGAACACTTCATTTCGACATTTACTTGATACCAGAAAGTTGGAGGGGTGAGGAGCAGACAAACAGAGACTACAAAGAAAGAGAGACAGACAGAGTAAATGGTACAAAAACACGTCATTTCGATATTTACTCATACCAGAAAGATACGATCCACTTTAAAAAAAAAATAAAAAAATACGTGACTGAATGACCACGTCAGTTGTACACGTTACAGCATCACGGTAATTATGCTACTATCTGGCGTTCTTTTTCTCAGTTTCTGTCTTTCCGGCTGGGACTGAGGTGGAGTGAGTGGGATTACAGCAAGAATATGTGACGAAAGGTGTGCCAAGTATGCCAATAATTAATGAGGTGAATACGACAACAGCCAGCGTTACTGAGATGCTGGATGTCCATACAGCATAAAAAAATTATATATATTAAAAAAAATATAAATTAACGAAACAAAAACAATTTGAAGCCGCCAAGAACAACAAACAAAAAGGCCAGGACTTTAATAAATGCCAGTTGCTAAGACCTAGTACTTATTAAAAATATGTCACTGACTGAAAATCAATGGCAGCGACAAAAAAATAATATATACTGAACAGCCGGTTAACCGTCGTTTCAATGAAACCACCCCTACCCTCTTCTGGCAACTTAAAATCAGTGATACCGATCAGTCAGTGGCAATAGAAGAAAGTGGGGGGAAACAGCAACAACGCCTTCTACAGGTTAATCAGGACTTTTGTTTTTAAATATAAAAATAGCATATAAATAATAACCGACTGCACTTGTGGACCGCCGTGGTGCCGGCCGTCGGCTGAATCAAAACTACTACTACATATATACATGTCAATTATGAAATGGTGCTGATGGAATGTCGGACTATATATATATCGTATATGATACTTCTCAACTGCTGGACTACGCGTGGTGACGGCATGCTAATAATGATTTGACTGTCAGACGGGTATATGATGAACTGTTGAGTTTGGTACCCATTAAAATGGCCAGTTGAAGGTTACTCACTCTGAGCACAGCGAGCACCACCTTGGAACGGCCGGCCTGAACGGCGACTGTGCTGATGGTGGTGGTGGAGGGGGGGAAGTCGGTGAGCTCCTTGGAATCGGTGTAACGCTCAGACATCTTGTCCTCTCACGAAAAGCTCCTCGCGGTCCTTCTCTCAGTATCGGTAGGTCACACATAAGACAAGGTAGTTGGTGATGGAAAAGTCACGATTTCTCTCGTGGCCACGATGAAGGCAAGTGTGTGGATGTGGCTGTTGTTGTTGAAAAGTGACCATTGGGTACGGTATGGCATGCATGCAGCTACAAAATTCACGGCTCTAAACAACTCTTCTAACTGAACGCTCCTCTCTCAGAGCCATTGCATATAAACTCCATAGAAACTGCGTTGTTTTGGGCTCGACCCTCGCCGGCAGGGGGGTCGGGTCGGTCAAACCGGGAACGGGATTCCACAACTTTGTCCAACGTCCGTCAAAAACAGACTGTGTGGTCAGCCAGCCCGAACATCATCAAAGAGGAAAGCTTAGAAAAAATAATAATTAAAGATCAGAAATATAATCAATGTTTGTGTAAAATTGCTAATCTTCCTGACCCCCCTCAGAGCGGGCCGTGCCTAAGCCGACGTGTGACTGCAGCAGGCGCACAGTGCCAGAGAGTGAGAGGGGTCTCCCAAATAAGGCAAGGGCTGGCCGGTAAACATATACCAATATAAACGCTGCCACTGACAGAGCAGGCACACACGCAGCCCGTGCTCCCCTCCCTTTCGTCCTCCCTTCATTCCTTCCTCGCTACCTGGCGTTACCTGCATGCATCCCTCTCCCTATCTCTCTCTCGCTCCTCTCTCCCCCCCCCCCCCTCTCTCTCTCTCGCCTCTCTTTCTCTCTCTAGCTCACTCCCCCCCCCCCTCCAACCCCTCTCTCTTGTACTGCCGCCGCTTTTCCTTGAGTTCTTCGCCCTTGATTTCTGGCACCATCGCATCATCACTCGGGTACACACCGGCGCAGGCGTAGGCTGAAAGGGTAACAGCTAGTTCCCTGGTTTTAACCGGCCCGGCAAGTTTCCAGCAGTGGAAAAATGTTCTCTGGGCGAGGAGAATCTTCTCGGTCTCCATTATTTAGTTAAGTCTTGTGCGATTTAGAACTCAGACTCCCTCCCCACACCCCACCCCACCCCCGACTCCCCTTGCGCCTAAAATGCGTTGTACCGTAGCGCCCATGACACATTCTGTGTTCCTCATTTTTAATATCAACCATTAGGGCATCAGTTAATTTTGCTGTACTTTCGGCACTTGCCCAGGAGGTGGGGGCTGGGAGGGGGGGGGGGGGCCGCAGGGAAAGGGTGAAATTATGCTAACCGCGCGCATGCTGATGGACAATAGGTCCAAATAAGCCAGCACTGAAGATGAGGATGCTTTAGATCAACATCATGGCGACTTTCACCAGGACATCTTGCCCTCCAGGACTACTCCGCCAAAGTCTTCTTTCGGCATCTACCACGACGGTCAGACTGGTGATTTCCGACGATTTTCTTTTTGTTTGTTTGTTTGTTGTTGTTGTTGTTTTGGGGGGGTCCATACGGGGCGGGATTCGGTTCTCCCTCCCAATAACTTTGGCGTAGTACCGCCACTGTAACTCACGGCGGCCCAAGACCGTCGTCAGCAGTGCGGCTGCGGGCCGGCGGCCGGGCCCCCAGTCCATGGCAACCGGTCACTGCCGCTACCAGTCACTAATCAGGACGGTCCCGCGGCCCAGTCACTGAGTTCGAGACAGCTCAGTCACTGACCTAAGTCAGTTCAGCCGCCGCGGGACGGCAGCTCCGTAGTCAGAGTTCTGTGACTGATTGACTCGACACGGCCGGGGGACAGCCAAGTTAGTTAGCCGGACAGCCCAGTCACTGCGACCAGCCGGGACAGCTCAGTCACTAAGTTCAGGATAGCTCAGTGACTGGCTAAGTTCAGCAACGGCGGACGGCAGCTCGGCCGCAGTCACTGGGTTCTGTGACATGGCGGGACAGCGGCCTAGTCACTGAGTTGAGACAGCCAAGTCCGCAATGTGGAGTTCAGGACAGCACAGTCACTGAGTTCTGTGACATGGCGGCCTGATAGCCTAGTCACTGAATTAGGGCAGCCAAGTCCGCAATGCGGAGTTCAGGACAGCTCACTGAGTCACTGAGTTCAGGACAAAGTGACCCGGTCAGTCCCACTGGTGAGTCGGCCACAGTGACACCGCCGGAGGAGATTATCCTCAGGCCGGCGTTCTCATCCAGCTCTCAGAGTTGAATTCCGAGGCTAATGCTTCAGCCTCCAACTGAATTGCCCAATTTCCTGGAAGAATGCAGTCTGGCAAAGCCGCCAGCGCTAGACCAGCGCTTGGCGCTATAATACAGGATGATTCAGAACACCGCTTCCGCCGACAACACCACCAGCACGCGGCGCAACAACTGGGTCCAAAAATAACACTGCAACACAGCACAAAAACAGAAACCGTTCAAACCGACTCAACTGAAGCCACGTACATAAAAGAAAACTGAGAAGAAGAAAAAAAAAAAAAAAAAATCTAGGTAAAAAGATGCAGCTAGAGGCTTCCACAGACTGACGACCAGACGAACTGATACAGACGGAAGAACTGAGGACAAGACGGAACTGTTACAGGCTGAAGAACTGACGACCAGACGAACTGATCAGTATACTGAGACTAACGAACTGAGGACAAGACGAACTAATAGACTGACGAACTGAGGACAAGACGAACTGATACAGCCGGACTGACGAACCGTGACGACCAGACTAACAGATATGGATTGACGAACTGAGGACTGACAAGACGAACTGATATAGACTAACGAATTGGCGACCAGACCAACCGATACAGACTGACGAACTGACGACCATACTAACTGATACAGACTGACGAACTGACGACAAAACGAACTTTCCAGACTGACGAACTGACATAAACTGACGACCAGACGAACTGCTGTAGACCGATAAAACTGACGACCAGACGAACTGCTGTAGACCGACGAACTGACGACCAGAAGAACTGATACAGCCTGACGAACTGACGGAACAGACGCGGGTCACCCCGAGGCACTAGACATGGTCACGGCAATGGTCTGATCGGGACTGACCATCGACGATCACCAGCTATAGCCAAACAGACACCAGGACAGACAGTCAGTCGCGGCTGCCACTGACCCGGCAGACGACAAGGGAATGACGGGGAGGACTAAACATTGAAGCGTACGTGGGTATAGCTTGACATATAAGTAATTCAACTCATAAATCAAGGGGGGGGGGGGGGGGGGGGGGGAGATAGTTAGACCTCGGCCGGAATACCTATCGGTAACGCTGCGGATGTGCCATTTCACCCGTAATGATTATAACACACTGTGAAGAACAAAGTAACAATTATCAAGATGTTTTTTGCCTGCCCAACTAGCTAGTGTTCAACCCCATCGTGCCTCAGTCGGTGGCGCAACCTGCGAAGACTGGATCTGCACTTAATCTGTTTTCCAGACGGCAGGAACACTGATCCGTTCCAAGCGAACACAGGCGGCATAATGCAAAACCATGGACTCGTGTAGCCTCAGATGACAAAACAAGCAGCTCACAGTTAGTTCTCTAGACCTGGTAAAACATCAGGAAAAAGTTATGGTACAATTATGCTGAACGGGGTAATGATAAACTGTTACTATAGACTCCGCCGACATGTCTCGATGACTCCGATAAAAACTGCATATCGTCAAGTTAACTGGCTAACAGGTCGGTAGGCAAACAAAGATCTTCCTAGGGGAAAGGAGTCTTTGATGTAAACTGGTACCAGAACTGCGTATCCTTCACGAGAGCCACTGACTGATCTGACCCATTTCCAAAGCGAGGGTGGCAATCATGATTGACCGATTCGTTGCAGCCTCGCGGCCGGAACACGTCCGTCACGATTATTGGTAACCAACGTCACAGTCGTAGAGTCAGCCTCAACGGCGACTGACGATTCCAATCCTTGCGGGGAGGTCGTGAAAATCCGTACTGTTTGGTCCGATCCGGCCGCTTTCATCTCTTTGTGGTTTAAGGGTGAGACTGAGTGATAGGACTGAGAAGCCGCCGAACTACAGGTACTTCGGTTTGCACAGGTGAAGTTATTTGTCCGTTCCGGCGTCGTTGCACCCGACAGTGTTTTGAAGACGAGAGAAACCGGAATGCTGTCAGATCATGTGACTGACTCGTTAGAATGCCGTAACTGAGAATACCATAAGAATACCACTCGGCGTCCCTTTTGAAAATGAGACTGAGAAGCCGGAATGCTGCCGGATGACGTGACTGTTGAGAATATCGTAAGAATACCATAAGAATACCGCCACGTCCCTAAAATGACAGTCGTGACCAATACTGGCAGTGTCAGTCAGGATGGAACTACTTTCCCCCATGAACCCCATGACTGAGAGAGACAAAGGGAAAGGAGTGGGGCGGGGGGAGGGGGGGGGGGGGAGAGAATCAACAGTACACAGACAGGCGGTTGTTGAGCCACGTGAAGACATAATCATGAACTACACTACAAGGAGACTGACACTGACGGCCAAAACTTGATTAGCCTGACGAGATGCGATCTTCAGTGCCGCCGCCGCTCTGTGGCTGCCGTGTTATGACTACCTCTTCGTCAGCAGACGCGGTACTCGCAGCGGCATAGTTACTAACAGTTCCTCTCAGACCGTAATAGTCAACAAAGAGCACCATTAAGATTAAGGCCATTTTCCGGCTTCACTAGTCTATACAACGGCGAAAACTTGCTCCTTCATTTTAAGTTGCCTCCAACAGAGCACTTACTCGACTCTCAAAAACACCAAAATAAATCATGTGGAGAAAAAAGAATGAATGAAACATTTTATGCGTGACACATTTGACTAGCAGGACTGTCTCTTTTACTAACCTGGGGGTATTATAGTAAAGTACTGCCGCCCCGGCTAATGCTGAAACTGAGGTCCGGCCCGCTGCTGTGAAACAAAGCTCTGTTTTAAATCCGGAGCTATTAAGGATCCCTTCTTTTTAAGCCTGGGGAAGGTCAAAATATCGCTTCCATGCTTCTCCTGCTAGCTGCAATCTGCATTTGTATTTTTTGCCTTCCCGGTAACTTAATTTCTCCACGATTCATTATATCTCCCCAATTTTCTTCCAACATAAAAAGGTGGAGGGAGGGGGGGGGGGGGTAAGTAACAGTGAATCCAGACACTTGAACTGGCTGTGATCCGATCAGAGGTTGCTGTTGTCGGTTGTTGTTGTTGTCGGCGTTGTGTTTTGCCCTGGTATGGTGTTCAGGGTTGTCTGGGCGTTAGAAGAAGAAAAAGAAGAAGAAAACAACAAGAAAAAAGAAGAAAAACACACATAAAACTGGAATCCCAGCCTAGCCTATGTCCTGGCAGCGCACAGTGTGACAAACACACTACATCACCTGTACCGACTACACGTTATCTTCCGCACAAACACCAAACAGTCACGGCTTTCTCAAAACATCAAACTGAATAACTACTTTTCTCCGCGTGGGCAAAGCGAGTACCAACAGCCCACCAAGGGAGCACGCGAGTGATTCCAACGTGACTCTACATGATTCGGTTGTCTTGATTACTACGTTACACACCCTGTGACACAGCCCCTTACAGGAGCCCAGTCGTCTTACCCGCTCCCAGCTGAAATAGGTGAGTGACCGCTGCCCTAAACGGGTGGCAGTACGGTGATACATATTTATATATAAAAATAATAACTTGCGTTCATAAAGTGTCCTTTGTCACAAGAGCGCATTGCGCTTTACAGTTGTTCTTACAACCGTTACAAAATACACAAAGTGCCACATTTGCATTGAGTCAAACATACATGTAGCCTGCTCATACCTGTTCATCACACACACACACACACACACACACACACACACACACACACACACACACACACACCAATCAGAGCTATGCTGGAGAACGGTAAAAAAGTTGTTTATCTTTTTCAGTTTTACATTTACGTGCAGATCAAATGGAAGAAGCTGACCAAAAAACAAAAAGAGAGAGAGAGAGAGAGGGGGAGGGGAAAGACTGAGGTTTACATGTACATCTATTGCACCATGCAATACCATACCACATTAATTTGGTGCTATGCTTGCATACATATATTACGCGACATCATACCGTGTCATCATCGCATATAATTCCCGCGGCGAGCGCGGTTCCGCGGACGCAGAAATTATTGTCCCCTCTGCCGAAAATGCTGAATTATTAGAGGTTCCCTCTTTAAAGAGTAAAATCGGTCACATTACTTTTCATATCTCTCTCTCTCTCTCTCCCCTTTTCCACTTTATATAAATGACCTTCGCGGCTGACTGGGCGTTAAACGTAAAATAGGACTATCTACCAACCCATCACTGAATATTTCTCGGGTCAGTTTTATTTAGCTGTTGCTTTTAAACCGGTTTTCACTTTTCACTGTCACTGACAGAGCTTTTCCCATTTACTTATGTGACGCAGTCTAACATCCCACTTGGCTGAGTTCCAACATATTGTGTATCGATTCCCATGATTAAAATTAATGTTTCTGGAGGTTTGCACTGAGTTTCTGAGGTTTGCACTGAGTCCAATCTCCATTTTTTGTTGCGGGAAGAACTAGAAGTTACCGGCGGTACACTGAAATTACCCGGCAGGGCCTGGGTTAGATATATACAAGTATTTCAGTTTCAAGAGCTGTTGATTGATTTGTCCCGTGATAAACCGATGCACCTCTTCAGTCTACTACTGCGGCGTTTCGGTTGCTAGGCTCACTCGGGTTGGCTGGCGAGGGTGCAGTGATCTAACTCCGGCCCCGTATGCCAGGCATACTTCCGCACTGCGGCAGGTGAACGTGGCCAGGGGGGCCGATAAGGAGATATTTTAATCCCCCCTAACTCTTTTACTGGCAGTTTCTCTCCACCGCCACAACCACCCATCCCCACCACCCATGCACCCACCCCACCCGCCGTACTGGCTTGGATGGCCGAAATGCCAGCAGCGATGCGCCGTTAGCGCCTGTTTTCTTGCCGGCGCGTGCTTCTCTCTGGCATCAGCATAGTCAGTGATACCTGTCCCCGGCCGTAGGCAGCCCGGCAGTGCGTGCAGTCACATCGAAACTTTGCTGCTGGGAAGCGGTTTGTCAGGAGTCATCTGAGTTCCCCACTATGGCTGGTCCCATCTCCTCGTCTTACACCGATTCAGTTGTGTGGTTTGTTATGCGCGAGGTGTGTGTGTGTGTGTGTGTGTGTGTGTGTGTGTGTGTGTGTGTGTGTGTGTGTGTGTGTGTGTGTGTGTGGTGTGTGTGTGTGTGTGTGTGTAAGAGTGTGTGTGCGCGCGCACGCACGTGTGTGTGTAGTGTGTCTGTGCTTTTTTCTTTTCTTTTTTCTTCTTCTTCTTCGGAAGGTTGGGGACTGAGAATGGGGGCGATGCAGCTGTCACAGATTAAAGAAACTAGCTTTGTCAGTTAAAACAGGTTGTGTCCAAGAAGGGCCGGCCTTCCTCCAATTGCTAAAACAGACCCAAATAAACACTTAAAATCGAGGACTTCGGTTTAAAAATCTCTGTGAAATTGTTTTTGTTTTAGCTTGAAAAAAGGGACCTACCCCGAAAATGGGTATGTTGTGTATTGTCGTAATAAACAGCGTTCTTTTTCATCTTTTTTTGGTGTGTTTGGACCGTGTAGCAAACAGCGTGAAGAGTCACAGCTGGCCCGACGCGGCTACGCTCATCCTCTTCAGTCAAATCATGTGTTCCTCGGGCGACGCGAGTACGAAACATTCGTTCCAAATATGAAAGAGGCGATGCGAAGAATTTTGAAATGTGCATCTGTTAATGACATAGTTTTGACTATGATTGCCGTGAGGTGACCCTGTGCGGTAGACAGGACGTTAAACTGAATCCAGCTGCTAAGTAACTACGTCCGCTAGTTCTGGTCAACTTTTCTTCCAAAAGGCTTTTATTCATTGATTCGTTTATCTTGCCGGACTGTGCAAATGGGATGTACAACTACCTATTCAGGGCGAGAGCAGCTTTGAGCAGAGCACAGCCGGAAAAGATCAGTCCTGTCCGGCTGTGGATAGCAACGGGTGTTGCCGTTGTGCACAAAGACAACCTTTGTGTCGCTGTCAATGTGGGGGGGGGGAAACACCGACATGCTGGGAAAGGTGTAGCTGTTCAGCACGTGAGGCACGGTGCCACTAACGTGCCAGCTTGGGTCATGAGTCTTCGCTGATGCCTCCCCCTCACCTGATGTGCATGCAACGCCTCTCCTCTTCACCCCCCTCCCGGCCACCTCCACCAACCTCTCCCCTACATACCCCAGTCTCTCTCTCTCTTACACACATACACAAACACATACAGTGATACATGCTGAACATGCCTGTACTAGGCCGAAAGTGGCATACGCACATGTCAGTCTGTCAAAAGACATTACAACAGGACCAAAATAATATTCCCTGAAGGAAGCGGGCCATGCGCCGCCGCCCGAAATACTGGGCCAAAAAAACAACACAGCCGTTTGTCTGAGGTCTCTGACCCACCCGGCCACTGAGACAGAAGGGTCTTATACACACACACACCACACACACACACACACACACACACACACACACACACACACGCTTGTCTGAAGTCTCTGACCCACCCCACTGAGAAGGGTCTTTTCTACATACACACACACACGCGCTTGTCTGAAGTCTCTGACCCACCCCACTGAGAAGGGTCTTTTCTACCCACACACACAGGCACAAGCACACACGCTTGTCTGAGGTCTCTGACCCACCCCACTGAGAAAGGTCTTTTCACACACACACACACACACACACACACACTCACTCACTCACACACACACACGCTTGGCTGAGGTCTCTGACCCACCCGCTGAGACAGAAGAGTCAGCTACACACACACAAACAGGCTAGCACCCCCCCCCCCCCCCCCCCTACACTATACAAACGCATTACTGCGGTTTCTGAAGTAAGCTGAGCCACCTGACAGAGATATTTTTTCACAAAAACAGCAAAACAGCTTGTCCCAAATCTTAACCCACCCGAGACACAAGTGTCCGTTTTCCTGAACACTTCAGCTATTCAACAAGTGTTATGACACTAACCATAGAACAACTGGATGGAATGAGGCTTACTGATACTGCGTGATGCGAAAGTGCAGCAAAGTGCACTTTTACCAATTTTGCCATCATTGACTGCGCGGCGTTTCTAATCAGTATAAGCTGGACGATAAATAGGATTTGCATTGGCTCTGCTCATTTATACACCACCACCAAAAACATTCTCGTGGAGGGGGGTGGGGGTGGGTGGCATCACTATATTAATCTCACGTCAAAACGGAGAGATTGTCTGGGTAAGTTGTTCACACTTGAAATCCGACAAAACTAATCCGTCTCCTTCCGTGGTAATGGACCTAGATGTATATGTACGTTATCTTCGTCATGCCAGCATCTCAGACTGACTCGACAAAGAACTTCAGGGGGGTGTGTGTGTGTGTGTGTGTGTGTGTGTGTGTGTGTGTGTGTGTGTGTGTGTGTGATTGGGTGTGTGTGTGTGTGTGTGCGCGTGCGGTGCGCGCGCGCGTGCGTGCGTGCGTGCGTGCGTGCGTGCGTGCGTGTGTGTGTGTGTGTGTGTGTGTGTGTGTGTGTGTGTGTGTGTGTGTGTGTGTGTGTGTGTGTGTGTGTGTGTGTGGTGTGTGCGCGCGGGCCAGATTAATCACTATTTGCTCTCTCTTTCATTCCGTTCCTGTTTACACCGAGAGAGTATACGTCTAGGTTTGCAAGTTAAACACGCTCCAAGCAGTGTTGGACTATTCCCCCCCCCCCCCCCCCCCCCCCGCCGCATGGGGCACGGTGAGGGCGCCGGATGCCGTGGGGGTGGGGTGGTGGGGTGGGGATGGGCCGGGGGGATGAGTGGGGTGGACCGGTAGTCCATGCTTGGAGTTGACAATCTCAGTTCCCGCCAGTTTAACTGGAAAGGGAGGCTAGCTAGGTCGAGCTGGGTTGGGCCGGGCTGGGACTGGGGGGAGAGGGGGGTCAGAGGGAACCCTGATCTGCTGCAAAAACAAAGTCTTATCAACAAGTGATAACGGTGGGATGTGGGGAGGTAGAGGGGCATGAAAGGAGCACACCCAAGTAGTCGATGCTTGGAGTTGACAGTCTTCCCAGTGTCTTGACTGGAAAGAGAGCAGGGCTGGGGCGGGGGCACCTTGATCTCAGTGCTGCAAAAAAAGAAGTATTTTGTTTGTTTGCTGTTTTTGTTTGTTTGTTTTTTGCTGTTGTTTTTAATGCTCATCAACAAGCCCTCGCATGTAGTGGTGTAGAGGAGGGGTTGGTAGGGGTTGACTAACGGGATACACCGGTAGTCGATGGCTTGGCCGAGTTTACAGCCTACCACTGTCTTAACTGGAAACGGAGGCTGGGGTGGGCCGAGTGGGTGGCCGGAAGGACTTTGATCTGCAGTGCACAGAAAACCAAATTGCTCATCTGACAGATATGATAAATCTGCGCAAAACCGTCCTACATGATTCAGTCCGGCCACAGGCGCACGAACCTCACTGTATGGTTTGGGTT
>OY757541.1:36833319-36885819 GCA_963584105.1 Alviniconcha strummeri
GCCAGCATCTCAGACTGACTCGACAAAGAACTTCAGGGGTGTGTGTGTGTGTGTGTGTGTGTGTGTGTGTGTGTGTGTGTGTGTGTGTGTGTGTGTGTGTGTGTGTGATTGGGTGTGTGTGTGTGTGTGTGCGCGTGCGGTGCGCGCGCGCGTGCGTGCGTGCGTGCGTGCGTGCGTGCGTGCGTGCGTGCGTGCGTGCGTGTGTGTGTGTGTGTGTGCGCGCGGGCCAGATTAATCACTATTTGCTCTCTCTTTCATTCCGTTCCTGTTTACACCGAGAGAGTATACGTCTAGGTTTGCAAGTTAAACACGCTCCAAGCAGTGTTGGACTATCCCCCCCCCCCCCCCCCCCCCCCCCCCGCCGCATGGGGCACGGTGAGGGCGCCGGATGCCGTGGGGGTGGGGGGTGGGGTGGGGATGGGCCGGGGGGATGAGTGGGGTGGACCGGTAGTCCATGCTTGGAGTTGACAATCTCAGTTCCCGCCAGTTTAACTGGAAAGGGAGGCTAGCTAGGTCGAGCTGGGTTGGGCTGGGCTGGGACTGGGGGGAGAGGGGGGTCAGAGGGAACCCTGATCTGCTGCAAAAACAAAGTCTTATCAACAAGTGATAACGGTGGGATGTGGGGGGTAGAGGGGGCATGAAAGGAGCACACCCAAGTAGTCGATGCTTGGAGTTGACAGTCTTCCCACTGTCTTGACTGGAAAGAGAGCAGGGCTGGGGCGGGGGCACCTTGATCTCAGTGCTGCAAAAAAAGAAGTATTTTGTTTGTTTGCTGTTTTTGTTTGTTTGTTTTTTGCTGTTGTTTTTAATGCTCATCAACAAGCCCTCGCATGTAGTGGTGTAGAGGAGGGGTTGGTAGGGGTTGACTAACGGGATACACCGGTAGTCGATGGCTTGGCCGAGTTTACAGCCTACCACTGTCTTAACTGGAAACGGAGGCTGGGGTGGGCCGAGTGGGTGGCCGGAAGGACTTTGATCTGCAGTGCACAGAAAACCAAATTGCTCATCTGACAGATATGATAAATCTGCGCAAAACCGTCCTACATGATTCAGTCCGGCCACAGGCGCACGAACCTCACTGTATGGTTTGGGTTGCTTCACTTAACTAACATGCCATCCTGATTTGAAATACCAATGAATTTTGACAACACACACACACACACACACACACACACACACACACACACACACACGTTGATAGCACCACTCCCATTCCTGAATCTCACCCCTTCCATCACCAGACCTGTCCCTCGCGGCTGGGACAAAAATAAGCACTACGTACACAGACACCCATCAGTCAAAGGTCTAAAATAGATGAAAAGGCGCCTTAAAAAGCACACAAAAAGACTCGGCTGAGGTCAGAAAGGGGTGTGCGGAGGAGTGGAAAAGCGTAGCTAGAATTATCTCCCAAAGGGCTGGCACTGACAGGCTGGCTTCCCCATCACCTGGGCTGTGCAGTCTCATGCCTCGTGCTTCTCGGTACAAGGCAGCAGCAGCAGCTAGGCTCGAGTCACCTAGCTAGCTATACACTCCAACAGGTGTGCCTTTCCTCCAGCTCATCACTGGGCCGTGAAGTGTCTTCTGATTCTTCTTCTGTACAGCGTCCAACTTCAACGCCCTGGACACTTCCGGTGACACTTTTTAGTGCATGCTGGGTAAGTTTGGCGGCGTTAGCTCAGTAATCCACCGGCGAACGCTGACATGTACTGTCATGCCCGTGTTTCCACTAGGTAGCAACTAGTTGGAGTTACCTACATATAATTATAAATAGCTATGGTCCAACAGATCTGCCTTGTAGATGGGGCTGTGCTGTAGGTCCCCGGCAACGGAAGCAGCAGCTCCACTACAGCGGCACTTCTGCTGCTAAGAAGCATCACTGATTTCTTGGGACTCTCAATTTGTCCCCCCACTCCTCCCCCACCATTCTCTCCCTCTCTCTCTCTCTCTCTCTCGCGCGCGCGCTCGCTCGCTCCAGCCACGCCCCTCTTCGCACACCAAGCTACTCGGTAACCATCAACACTGACCTTGGCCGATGAGTCATTACTGGATGACGCAGTAGAAGACTAGACGACAGCAGCCAGGAGTAAGCTAGCCACGCTCCATGACAACAGCTAGCCCTCCACCAGGCTGTGAAGAGTCATGCTCGTGCTTCTTTCCACCAGGCAGCAGCTAGGAGTCACCCAGTTACGCTCCAACAGGTGCGACTTTCTTCGAGCTAAACAGGGGCTGCGCCTCAACAAGGCAGAAGCTAGGAATCCCCCAGGTGCACTCCAACTGGTGTAAACGTTCAAGCCCATCAGGGACTGTGCCGAAGTGTCATGCCCATGCTTCTCCAAGGTAGCAGCCCACAGTTCCCTAGGTACACTCCAACAGGAGTAAACTTTCAAGCCCATCAAGGACCGTGCCGAAGTGTCATGCCTATGCCTCTGCAAGGCAGCAGCTAAGAGTTCCCTAGGTACACTCCCGGAAACACGTGCGACTTTCTCCAAGCTCGTCAGAGGCTGTGCCAAAGTGTCGTGCCTGTGCCTCTACAAGACAGCAGCTAGGTGTTCCGGGGATACACTTCAACAGGTGTAAACTTCCCTAAAGCCCATCAGGGGCTGTGCCGAAGGGTCAAGCCCGTGCCTCTACAAGACAGCAGCTAGGAGTCCCCTAGGTACACTCCAACAGATGTAAACTTTGAAGCCCATCTAGGACTTTCCGAAGTGTTATACCCGTGCCTCTACAAGGCAGCAGCTAGGAGTCCCTTAGGTACACTCCAACAGATGTAAACTTTGAAGCCCATCTAGGACTTTCCGAGGTGTTATACCCGTGCATCTACAAGGCAGCAGCTGAGAGTCCCTTAGGTACACTCCAACAGATGTAAACTTTGAAGCCCATCTAGGACTTTCCGAAGTGTCATGCCCGTGCCTCTAGAAGGCAGCAGCTAGGAGTCCCTTAGGTACACTCCAACAGATGTAAACTTTAAGCCCATCAGGGACTTTCCGAAGTGTCATGCCCGTGCCTCTACAAGGCAGCAGCCAGGATGTCCCCTATGTCCACTCCCGGCAACAAGTGTACACTTTCCTCAAGCCCATCACTGGCCTGTGTGAGGTCTCATATGCCGCCAACGCCGGCTTCCACGAGGACGTCCCCCTAGCTATACCCTCCACCACGCAGGTGTGCCTTCGATTCCCCCAGTTTGTCGCTGGGCCGTGAAGTGTCATACCTCGAGTGCATCCTGCAAGGCAGCTAGCAGGAATCATCTAGACTTAGCTACGCTATAACAGGTGTACATTTCCTCCCCCCCGACTCACACTTCCACAAGGCAGCAAGCAGAATCACCTAGACCTAGCTACGCTCCAATACCACCAACAGGTGTACATTTCCTCATACAAGATGTGGACCTAGTACGCTTTTTGATGGAATGACTGCTGTCGTTGAATGAGGTTGAATGTAAACAATGACAGGCGGATGTCGGTGTGGTAATTTTTGTTTTTGTTTTGTTGGAATGTATCATCGCACAGTGACTAATGCAGTTGTTAACTGATACAAATATATATCTCCAAGTTTTGAATATAATTATCACTATTTATGTAAAATACAACTAAGTGTGCCATCAATACCAAGGCTGCAATGAGGTTGAGTTACAAATGGGCTGACTTGTACAGTGTAGCATAACCTGCAAGTGCCCTGGGCAAACGGGGACACAGGAAACGGTCTGCTCCAAGCAGGTTCTGCTGTACCCCAGTTCCGTCTTCTTCTTGAAACATTACAGCTGCTTAATCACCTGTCAGGATTTTCCTTTAAAGCGGATCTGCAAGTGCAAACATTGCCCAGCAAAAAATACGTTCGGCAGATAAAACCTGCTGCCATTTTCTCATCTGTATACACAGTCACACAGGTGAAGGCAGAGGCAGACAGGAAGGAAGAACGATGGTGAGACAAGTGGGCAGAAGAGAATCCCCAAGTGAACTTAATCAAATGTGGACACACACACACACTATCACACACACACACACACACACACACACACACACACACACACACACACACACACACACAGAGTTCAGTCAAACAAGCAAATTCCCCATCATGATCACCACCACCACCACCCCCATACACACACACACACACGCACACACACACACACACACTACACAAATACAGAATTTAATGCATGCACCCCGACACGCCCATAGACACATCCACAAACCCGCCCTCTCAACCTCCCTGGGAGACTAGTCAAAACATGAGGGCTTGTGCACTGTACCAGGTGACCACTGGGGGCTTGCCGGCAACGAAACCGCTTCACAAGGACAAGAACTGATGATGATCCACGCTCTTCCAACAAAACCAACTCTTCTGGAACACTGGCGCAAAGTACAGAACTGCCAGGTTAACAAACACGCTGGCGCCAGCACCTACCTGTTGCAGCTGCTGCGGTGTATCGCCAGCTGGATCGCACAGCGGCGAGGCGAGGTCCACGTCCAGCAAACTTCTCTTGGGCCTTGACCCGGCGCCGACGTACTGGTTCTCGTACACAGGCACCGTCTCTGCCGGTCTGGCGTGGGCGAGAGAGGCCGTCTCTTTGCGTATCACTCCGTTCTCCTGCGGGGAGACGGCTGAAGAGGCTGGGCTGCTCCCATCCAGTGACCCGTTGGTGCGGTCCGCGTCGCTCGAGACTGAACCCTGTCCCCTCCGCACGGGCGGTTCAATGCCTTCGTCTTGGTTGAGAGAGCGTGAGCTGCCGGTCCGACGCCTGGAGAATCCCAAGGGGTCACTCCGCCGCCGTCGTTCTTCAGCCTCGGCTGATCGCTTTCCTTTGGCGCGTGGGGATTTGTGTCTCTCTGACGGCTGGAGCCGCGGGGTGATGGGCTGGGGCCGAGGCTGGTAGTTGGGGTCCGACAGGGCTTTGTGCAGCTCTTCCCAGTACCTCTCCGCCTCGCCCATCTTCCTGTCCAGCTTCCTCAGTCGGTTTCTGATGGTGTCGGAGGTACCTTCTTCGTCAATGCTCATGCGCTTCTCATTCCTGAAACAACGGTTTGAAAGGTATTTCTCAAAAACCTCGGACTGACAGTGATCGATGCACACGTTTCACTGATGAGGAACGGAAGGAAAAACAATGCTGAGGAGGAAGAGGATGGGAGGAAGAAGACGCATGTCCACAACAGTGACAACCACCACACCTTCTGACACTTACCCGTCATAGGTGAGGACGGGCAGCGCCAGACGTTCCAGCAGAGCGCGCCCCATCTGAGAGGTGTCCTGGAACTCCTTGTGCAGGTGGTCCCTGGGCAGGGCGTAGTTGCGAGCCGTTTGTTTCATGGGGAGTTCGCCCGCCAAAGCCTTGGCCACCACCCCTACCAGGTTGTCAATGCCATCCAACACCTGCACACACACACACACACACACACACACACACACACACAAACACACACACACACACACACACACACACACACACACACACACACACACACACACACACACACACACACACACACACACACGATGAAAAACACTACAAAGATACAACAAAAGCATGCCACAGGGACGAGACATCTGGACCACTGTGCTGCCATGAGCAAATTTCAATCTTCCACAAGTTCAATTTTAAGTGGGCTCCACTGCAGGCATGCATGGTCCTTCACACAATCAACAACACTGCGTCCAGGGGAACTTAAGGCCATGCTAAAGATCGAGCATTGTGGCCTAAAAGAGGTGTGGTCCTTGGTGAGGGATTCATTGACATGGAACATGAAGGGAGAAGCTTTTGGAGAGAAAACAAACTTGGGAAGGGGTTCACTGACATGGAAATATGAAGGGAAGAGCTTTGGAAAAAAATGCGTTTTTAAAAGAATGGGTGGTCTCTCATCGCGATGGTCTCTCATCTGGGGTTCAGCTGTAATTGTTACCCTAATAAAACGGACATTCCAAGTATACAACATCAAGGGGAAGCATTCCACAATTTTCCTTGAAAGGACGAGCAAAAAGACCACCATCAATCAGACGAACACCAAACTGGTTTCAAAGGCAATCTTCAGGGAAACTTCTGAGAGAGGGGTGGAAAACATACGGGCTTTTCCAAGCACTGAGATACCACCTTGAACTGAATGCACCAAAATAAACTGAACTGATGCAGAGGTTGGAGACAGGTACCTTGTCAGATGCCGTCAGAAACAAAGAGGACACTGTGAGACGGTTGGCCCTCTCGTTCACGCCCTGTGAGAACCGTTTCCAGGCTTCCTCCAGCCTGCGCGACTGCTCATGGTTCGGTTCCATGGGGTAGCGAAGCGAGCGCCTCAACACCATGGAGGCCTGCAGCAGCTGTTTGCCGTAGTCGTACGTTCCCTGTGAGGACAATGTCAAAGGTCACGCATGACTGTTATCATGTGACTAAAATGTAAAACTGCATGGGAAAATGATAATGCATGACTTTTATCATGTAACAAAAATGTAAAACTGCATGTATGAGTTTTACTTTGTGGCCAGAATGTCAAAGGACACACTTCGCAGCAAGACTATTAAAATATATGTGTAAGTATCATGATTCATATTTTAATACTTCCCAGATCCTGTTGAGCTGCAAAACGTTTTGTTACCCACCTGCCATCCTGTCTTACCACCAGGGACATTTGCTTGAAATCTGAAGTGACTTGAACACATGGATTTTTAAAACTCTACAAGGTTGGAGCTTTTCAGGTTGCTAAGGAGAAAAAAAGAGAGAAAAAAGAGAGAAGAAAAATACGTTTCTCTAATCCCAGATATCACACTGAACAGTGAAAAGAAAACACGGAGAAAAAATAATGTGTATGGACTAATAAACCACAGCTTTCCTGGATGGTTTCAGTCTTTCATATGCCTTTACCAAGGTGACAGGATGTCAAGGAGAGTTGTGAGTGTCACTGACACATGGCTAAACTGTAATACAGTAACATTACTCTGCTGTGGGAGGCCTTAAGGAACCAGTCTACTCACACTGGCAGTGGCCTCAAACTTTCGGTTGTCCTCCTGTAGGGCATCTGCCTCCTGAGCGCTGCTGCCCATGTCGTTGTGGGTTCGAACCATCACCTCACACAGCTCTTCAATCCAGTCAATGGCCTGCAACACACACAGGTCAGTGGTCATCGTTGCCCATGTCATCATCCATTTCAAGGATCAGTTCTGACCTTTTTTAACAGCCGCAGAAGAAACCTCTGTGACTCGCATAACAGTCCTAGGACTAGTTGTTAGACAGGTTTTTGACTGAACCTAAACTATGAGCCTTGTAAAATAAAGTTGTTGAGTTTTCGAGTCCTAGTAAACATAAAAGGCTGCACTGAACTTTGGATAGTCTGCTGTATGTGAGACACTTGGTCTTCCAAAAAGGTTATCGACTGGCCTACAAGTAGAGACCATGATCGATTAAAATCGTGTATTGCTGAGCGCTTGACCTACGACTCCACCTTCCTCCTCCCAAGGACCACCCCCATAATGGTCACCGAAGGAAAAGAGGTAGCTAGTGTGGGTGTGTGCATGCACAGGTGGTTGCATGTATGTGCTGGTGTGTGTTTGCAAGCTAGGTGTGTGTGTGTGCGTGCATGTGTGCGTGCGTGTGCAGGTGTGTGTGTGCACGTGTGTGTGCGTTTGTGTGTGCGTGCGTGCATATGTACGTGTGTGCACGCGCATGCATGTGTGCATGCATGTGTGCGTACATGTGTGTGTGTGCATGCGTGTGTGTATGCATGTGTGTGTGCGTGCGTGTGCATGATATGAGTGTATGCGTGCATGCATGTGTGCATGTGTGTGTGTATGATTTATACATGTGTATTATATGTGTGTGGGTCTGTCTGTATATACTTTTAGTTGAGTGCATGCACGTGTGCTAAGCATGTGTCTGCATTGTGCATGTGTGTATGTTTCTCTTTTTTTGTTGGGGGGGGGGGGGGTTGGGAGGGAGGATGGGGGGTTATGTATTTCTTTTTTATTTCACTTTCTGGATATAGTACACACCTTGCTCTGTCATGTTTGTGCATAAATTCCAACCAGGTTACAACCACATGGCATATTCTCACCTGGTCACAATCACGCTCACAGGTGCGCAGCTGGAGAAGCTGTTGCAGCTTGAGCCTGCGTACATCGGCAAGCTCATCACACCGCATCTTACGCTCCTGAAGCTCCTCTAGGCTGCGCTGAATACGCTTGATTTGAGCTGCGTAGTCAGGGGTTATGTCTTTGCCAAAGGCATTTTTGATTGGTCGAGACATCTCATCCAGCAAGCTCTGGCCATCACTCACTGTCTGCTCTGCTACAGTTTCTGAAAGAAAACAATTTATTTCCTACGTAATGTTTGTTTGGTTGTTAGCATTCCTCAGCTGAAACCCCCAAGGTTTACCTGATGCTGGATGGGACAGCAGTATGCGCAACGCACACCTGTACGTGTCATACACTACACGTGCAGTGTTATCTGCCGCTCCGGCAGCTGCACCCTGACTTTGGGCATTTCAATAATGAATTATGTCATGTCATGAAGATTACAACAGCTGAAAGCAATCTTGACACGGGGCTCGTAGTGCAAGAAATTTTTTGCTTTAAACCTGAACATTCTGGCCAGAGATGATTCAGTGCCAATACTGACAATGTCAACAGCCTCTGATTAGAGCTGATATGTAACAACAATCCTAAGAACTACTCATACAGCTTCTTTCAACATGGGGTGTTGTCAAAAAGCTGGAGGGGTTAGTTGGTTCGTTACTAATTGGATTTTAACGTCTGTCTACCGCACAGGGCCACCTCAGGAACAAAAGCTGAAGGGAAGTGTGCCTGTGTCTAAAACTTTGAATCACACCGTTTCTATCAAAATCTGATCTAGCAATCTAGCTGTGGATACATTTTGTACTCTGACTGAAGAAAGCTGTTGGTACTAAACACAGGCACCCAGCCATAGATACATTTTGTACTCTAACTGAAGAAAGGAAAGCTGTTGGTACTGACCACAGGCACCTAGCTGTGGATACATTTTGTACTTTAAAGAAAGGAAAGCTGTTGGTACTGACCACAGGCACCCAGCTATGGAGAAGGCTATTGGTACTGACCACAGGCACCCAGCTGTGAATACAATTTGTACTTTGAAGAAAGGAAAGCTGTTGGTACTGACCACAGGCACCCAGCTGTGATACATTTTGTAATTTGACTGAAGAAAGGAAAGCTATTGGTACTGACCGCAGGCACCCAGCTGTGGATACATTTTGTACTCAGACTGAAGAAACAAAAGCTGTTGGTACTGACCACAGGCATCCAGCTGTGGATACATTTTGTACTCAGACTGAAGAAACAAAAGCTGTTGGTACTGACCACAGGCATCCAGCTGTGGATACATTTTGTACTCAGACTGAAGAAACAAAAGCTGTTGGTACTGACCACAGGCATCCAGCTGTGGATACATTTTGTACTACGAAGAAAAGAAAGCTGTTGGTACTAACCACAGGCACCCAGTTGTGGCTACATTTTGTACTTTGATGAAAGGAAAGCTATTGGTACTGACCACAGGCACCAGCTGTGGATACATTTTGTACTTTGACTGATGAAAGGAAAGCTGTTGGTACTGACCAAAGGCACCCAGCTGTGATACATTTTGTACTTTGAAGTAAGAAAGGAAAGCTGTTGGTACTGACCACAGGCACCCAGCTGTGGATACATCTTGTACTCTGAAGAAAGGAAAGATGTTGGTACTGACCACAGGAACCCAACTGTGGACACATTTTGCACTCTGACATAAGAAAGGAAAGCTGTTGGTACTGACCACAGGCACCCAGCTGTGGATACATTTTGTACTCTGAAGAAAGGAAAGATGTTGGTACTGACCACAGGAACCCAACTGTGGACACATTTTGCACTCTGACATAAGAAAGGAAAGCTGTTGGTACTGACCACAGGAACCCAACTGTGGACACATTTTGCACTCTGACGTAAGAAAGGAAAGCTGCTGGTACTGACCACAGGAACCCAACTGTGGATACATTTTGCACTCTGACATAAAAAAGGAAAGCTGTTGGTACTGACCACAGGAACCCAACTGTGGATACATTTTGCACTCTGACATAAGAAAGGAAAGCTGCTGGTACTGACCACAGGCATCACTCTTCTCCTGCAGCACCTGCAGAGCCTCCTCCACCTCCTCCACAGTGGTGCCTACCACGTCACTGCACACCAGCTCCAAAAGGTCATCCAGGCGGTTGCCAAACTGAGAACACACACACAGTCATCTTACTTGCTGAACTGCAGGTACATGCACACTGTCACCTTGCTCACCATGAAAACACCACATGCACACAGACATCTTGCTCGTTGAATAGTACTTGGAGTACATGCACACTGTAACTTTGCTCACCACCATGAGGGCACATGCACATTGTCACCTTGCTCACCATCATAAGGTCACATGCACACTGTCACCTTGTTCACCATCATGATGGTACATGCACACTGTCATGTCACCTTGCTCCCCATCATGAGGGCACATGCACACTGTCACCTTGCTCACCAACATGAGGGGGCACATTGCACACGGTCACCTTGCTCAACAACATACCTTTCTCTCAATCATGAGGGCACATGCACACTGTCACCTTGGCTCCCCATCATGAGGGCACATGCACACTGTCACCTTGGCTCCCCATCATGAGGGCACATGCACACTGTCACCTTGGCTCCCCATCATGAGGGCACATGCACACTGTCACCTTGTTCACCATCATACCTTGCTCACCATCATGAGGGCACATGCACACTGTCACTTTGCTCACCATCATACCTTGCTCACCATCATGAGGGCACATGCACACTGTCACTTTGCTCACCATCATACCTCGCTCACCATCATGAGGGCACATGCACACTGTCACCTTGCTCACCATCATGAGGGCACATGCAGAACTCACCATCATGAGAGTGCATGCACACTGTCAGCTTGCTCACCACCAGTTTGTATAAAAATGGCTAAAAGGTCATGTCTTGACAGATCAATAAGGACCCAGGCTTCTCTTCTTGAACAAGTTCAGAAACCTGCAGTGCACATGAATACTTGCACTGGTCATGTAATGTCACATTTTTATACTTTCTGTTTTTCTAGTTCTATTCATGAAAACAGACATTCAAAACACAACAAAACCTCTCGTCAGAAATAAACAAAGGGGGGTAGCAGAGGGACAGATAATCAACAAACTGATTTTTCTTTGGAGCTTCAGTTGCTTTTTTATGAACTGGGTCCTGAAAAGGCAGCACTAAAAGGACAGGTGATCTATCATTAGAGAAGTCACCCATAAACGGTTCAAAGACAGGTGATCTATCATTAGAGAAGTCACCCATAACCAGCTCAAAGACAGGTGCTCTATCATTAGAGAAGTCACCCATAATCGGTTAAAAGACAGGTGATCCATCATTAGAGAAGTCACCCATAACCAGTTCAAAGACAGGGGATCTATCATTAGAGAAGTCACCCATAGCCGGTTGAAAGGCAGGTGATCTATCTTTAGAGAAGTCACCCATAACCGGTTCAAGGACAGGTGATCTAGCGATCACTAGAGAAGTCGCCAATAACCAGTTCTACAGAGCATTGCTTTCCCCTGACTCACATCTTCAGCCAGACGATGAAAGCGCACAGAGGTGATTAGGAGTGTGCGCCTGCGCTCCAGCCTGTTGGCAAAGCTGCGACACACTGTGTCCATGTAGTCTCGCTCCGCCTTGATGTCTGCACTCAGGGTGCTTGGCTCTTCCAGCATTTCATCCGCTGCATGGCGCAGTTCTGCATATTGCCCGTAGGTGTCCTGTCAATACATCAGTCAATATTTTATCTACGTGGCTGGGGCAGAGCTGCCAATCCATAGAACAGGGATTTTACACTTAGTACTCATGAGTAGTGGGGCAGTGGGAGTTAACAAGAGGGTGTGTTCTATGCCAGGTAGCACAATAAAGTTAGATATTTGACAGTTAACACCCAATCAACCATGTAGGTTATGTCAGGGCAAATGGCAGTAAAAAAATTGAACGTCAAAAAATAACATATAAAAAATAATTAAAAAAATGGCAAAATGAACAAAAGTGTAACAAGTCAGCAATGCTGTAGCTCAGATAAATCACACACCATCAAAACTTGACCACAGTCACCTATAAATATGAATATATATGTCCTCAAATTTCTGACAGCTATCAGAACAAAACAAAAATCATCAAATCACAAGTGAAAGTCTGAGTCACTGTCCCTGACACACATCACATAGTAAAATGTTTCAAGAGGACTTTCAGTAAAAATTAAAAAATATGAATGCAGATGTCTGAACTGGAAAGACAGAAATTAAAGTCAGAATTCCTGGCTGTGGGAAAAGCCTGTAAAGGCCCCATCAGGCTTAAAAGGGGAACTATTTGACAGACCTCAATTCTTGTTAAGGGGGCCTTAAACCTTTGGCATCTGTGGCACTCTTAACAGATCTGACACACTAACTTCCCCACTGTTTTCATCTGCCTGTCCACTCACCCAGCCCTAACTGAATGAAAAGGGATCCTGAACTCACAGTACACTTGATTTCCATTTCCTCATGGCGCCGGCGCAGTTCCTCTGCAGACTCGTAGGAATCTCCAATGTCTGTGTGTGATGACAGCAGCTTTTCACCTGGTCCCAGCACCCAGTCCACAACCTACATAGAACAGACCAGTCACTGCATTGCATACACAAAAACTCGGCAGGCTATACTGTTGTAAAAGCCATAGGAGTCCTGGTATACATTTTTTTAAGCCACAGGTGATAATGTGCCAACAAAGTGTTTGAATACAATCTTACATGGATATTTAAAAGTACAAGGAATTACTGCATCTTTATGTGCACTGTACACTACTTTTATTCCTCCATATAACTGTAAACAAGGTTTGGCTCTGAAAGCATGTAGTTGCGTATCAAAATAACATTCCCTTTTTGTCAAAAGGCAAACAGGGATAACTGCAACAGGCAAACGCGAGTGATAAGTACTGACCGTCTTGACATTGCGTTTCCAGTCCTTAAACTGAAAGGCCAGGTTGAGAGTTTTGTCACGCTGATCCAGCAAATCCCGTAAGCTGTCCACGCGCTGCTCCAGGTAGTGGACGACACGCTTCACTTGCTTCTGTGACTCCAGCATGTCCAGTGTGGGAATGGGCTCCTCCTCGCTGCTGCGCCCATTGGCACCGCCTGGCGCCACCACAGAGCGCTGCAGCTGGTTCAGCACCTCACGCCCTGAGTCAACCAGTGAACACCATCATGACTGAATGGACTGGCATTATAGTATCATCATGACTGAATGAACTGCCATTAAAATAGCAGACTGTTAAAAAGGCTTGCTAGCATACTTGTGACAACCGTGGCATTTACAGAGTCCACTATGCACATTTGTACACACCCACATAAACATGCATGCATGCATGCGCACACCCTGAGTCAACCAGTGAACATCATCAGGACTGAATGAACTGGCATTAAAGTATCAAACTATTAGAAAAGTTTGCTGGTACACTTTTAACAACAGGGGCATTTACAGAGTCCACAAATGTACCTGTTGCACACACACACACACACACACACACACACACACACACACACAATTTCTGCAATTTTGATCCCAAACTATCCTTAGGGTGTACACACTGACATTTAACCAGTTGACGCTGTCATCCCTCACACTTCCCTTAATTTCCAACAGTTTTGTCCTGCAGCTCACTGATCCCATCTGAGGATGGTGGTGAGAGGCCACTCAAGATGCAGACACTGAAGCATTTATTTGCCCAGCACCTCAGCTGGACTAGTCTAGGGGTCCACTCCATATTTACCATCTCTGATGACAGTGGAGGGGCCAGTCATGATGGGAGTCCTGGAAGTGTCCCCAAAGCACCTCAATCAGACTGTCTGGGGGTCCACTCTATACTTACCCTGTCTGATGATAGTGGAGGGGCCAGTCATGATGGGAGTCCTGGAAGTGTCCCCAAAGCACCTCAATCAGACTGTCTGGGGGTCCACCCTATACTTACCCTGTCTGATGATAGTGGAGGGGCCAGTCATGATGGGAGTCCTGGAAGTGTCCCCAAAGCACCTCAATCAGACTGTCTGGGGGTCCACCCTATACTTACCCTGTCTGATGATAGTGGAGGGGCCAGTCATGATGGGAGTCCTGGAAGTGTCCCCAAAGCACCTCAATCAGACTGTCTGGGGGTCCACTCTATACTTACCCTGTCTGATGATAGTGGAGGGGCCAGTCATGATGGGGTCTTTAAAGTCTCAGTGCCCATGCACACCACACCTCAGAGGGACAGTCTGGGGTCTACTCCACCAGTCATGATGGGGTCTTTAAAGTCTCAGTGCCCATGCACACCACACCTCAGAGGGATAGTCTGGGGTCTACTCCACCAGTCATGATGGGGGTCCTGAAAATCTCAGTGTCCACACAGCACCTTGATGGCATTAGCCTGGAGTTCTATTCCATATTTACCCTGTCTGATGACAGGGGTGGGGTCAGTCATGGCTGAGTCCGGGAAGTGTCTGCACACCTCAGTCGGACTGTCTGGGGTCCACTCAGGACTTACCCTGTCTGATGGCAGTGGTGGAGCTAGTCATGGTGGAGTCCTGAAACTAGCAGAAGTGTCTGAACACCTCACTGAGACTGTCTGGGGTCTGTTTCATAGTTACCCTGTCTGATGACAGTGATGGGGACAGCCATGGTGGAGTCTTGGAGGTGTCCACACAGCACACACCTCAGTGAGACTGTCTGGGGTCCATTCCATAGTTACCCTGTCTGATCACAGTGGTGGGGCCAGCCATGGCAGAGTCCTGGAAGTGTCTGCACACCTCACTGAGACTAGCTGGGGGTTTCACTCAGTACTTTACCTCTCTGGTGTCAGCAGTGGGCCGAGTCATGGTGGAGTCCTGGAAGTGTTCACACAGCACACACCTTCATGAGACTGGGGGTCTACTCAGTACTCACCCTGTCTGACAACAGTGGTAGAGCCAGTCATGGCAGAGACCTGGAATTACCCGCACACCTCAGTGAGACCATCTGGCAATCCAGTCAGTACTTACCCTGTCTGATGGTAGTGGTGGGGCCAGTCATGATGGAGTCCTGGAAGTGTCGGTGCCTGCGCAGCGCCTCAATGGGACTGGTCTGGGGGTCCCCTCCATGCTCGTAGGTCTGCTGGATCCTCACCTCCTCACTGTCCAGGTGCTGCACTACAGCTTGGGCATCCTTCATGAACTTCTCCACATCCTGGATGACAAGAAAATTAAGTCATCACTGCCCAACTTGCTTCCTTTAGGATCTCTCACACAGTTACACAGACAAGGTACACTATTATGGAGTTTACTTGTGTGGAGTTACAGAGAGAGTGAGAGAGAACAAACTGTCACTGGCTAGGTCAATGCTCCACTAAGTCTCCACATTTCAAAACATGAGAAAATAATCTGTCACTGAAAAATTTATTGCGTCTATTGTGGGTCTATTTTCAATGACAGGCTTATTTTTAAGTACCTATCCATGTTATGAAACAAAGGATACAATACTCTCTGTCACTGGCATATTAAACCACAATGTGAGGCATTCTTCACAAACTGCCCATGAACCATAGAGATTTACTTGATAATATGAAATCAGCTCCACAGTTCAACTGTTTTCAGAGCCACACTTGCCCTGGTATGACGTTCGCAGCAAGAGACTTTGCTGCCGTGTCCACTGAAAATTTAAAGGGGATGAGGTACATGCATAAGCACCGACCACCACCCACCTGTCTGAAGCTTCCTCTCAGCTAGCTACAACATTATATAACTGGGTCCATGGGTCCACCCCCACCCCTCAACTTCCAGGGATTGAAAATCCCTACCTTGGTCACGACTCTGTGTGGTTTCCCTCCCAGTTGGATTGGTTCCTGGAGTATCTGAGTAAATACATCACTACCTGCCCTCGTACACAAATGTCCTCAAATATGTCTTACCAGCCTGTTGTGGAGCCAGAGGCGGTGGCTGTACTGCAGAGAGCCACCAAGCTCTTCCGTCAGCTGGTTGGGGTCAATGTAGGAGTGGAGCTGACTCACTGTCACATACTGGGGCTGAAATACATGCAACAGCCATTGATGACTGTTCCTTTCTCATGCATTGCTCTTTCTCCTCCACATAAAACAAGACTGAGCAGAGGATACTTTCAACCAGGTCTAGCATTGTAAATGAAGTGAGTTTTAATTCCAGCATGCGATGGAAGGGAGGCAAACACTCTTAATCTTATACCAGCTGAGAAAGCAAGTTTAACATCTTAACACATTCTGGACCGCAAATGAGACTTTCTCATTTTGGGTTTGACATCACACCTGACAGCACACAAGAAATTCATTCATGACCAGTACTTTTGCTTTTGTTACCGTTATGTTGGAGTTACTAGCCTGGATGGAAATTCCCCTTTTCTAAACAGGGGGCAATACTCTCACTATCATTTATGTTGGTCATCTGCTTAAACTTTGAATAAAGAGACAGCAAGTCAACATTTTGTTTTACAGTTGCTGACATGGGCAGGGAAGTTGTCATGGGTGTTGACAGTGGACAAGAGTCTTAAGTGAATCAAGATGACTAGATGCTGAAAATCCGTCAGTACATGAACTGATTGCAAGTGATCATTCATTTGTTGATTTTGCGACTGATCCACAACCAAGTACTTCAAGTCTGAGAGCTAGAATTACATGTCTTGGAGACTGACATGTTAAAACTGATCTGGGTCAGAGAGAATGAGCTCCCTGATTTGGTAGAAATAAGGCTAAACAGTGAGAGAGATTGTTTTTGTTTTGTTTTTATGACATAAACTGTCAGCAAACCACACCTAAATCTATAACAGTTTCTGGCAACTGAAATCATATATTCATTTAAAATATCAAAGGAAGTGCTTCTGTGGGTTAGTCAAAAGATACTGCAGGAGAGGTGATGAAGAGCAAGTACCTGCAGGTCTGGAGGGAGATTCTCCAGTCTCAGGCTATGCCTGCGGCTGTCCTCCCACTGCACCACAACCACCTGTTTCAGGTACCCCGACAGGGATTGCTGGCAAGAAAAAGAGACCAAAAAGAACCTCCCATGTATCATATACAACACACATCCAAATGGAAAGGTATAAATGCTGTAGTCCAGTTACTGTAGAATTGCGGTAGCAACGATGTATAACTACCCTTTCCGGTAGGCTGGGCTTTTTTGTGGACCTTGCTTGTGGCATTTAGGGTAAAGAAGACTGATGTAGGATTACTCTTGTCTTACTCTGATCTAAACACATAAAAGGTTCAAATTAGCACTATTTATCAGAACAAAACACAATTCTTGATTCAGATTTTTCTTACTCTGATCTTTATCAACATAAATTACTGTTATAATATTATCATAAACATATACACCATATTTACCAACCTTCTCACCCAAAATTGCCCATCTAAGTGTTTGAGTGCCTGGGTTTGCAGCAAAATTTCAACCTTGGTGAAAACTATTCACAAGCCCCACCATGATACAAAAGTCCACTGTTATGGTTCCCATGCACTTACCATCAAACATCCATAGAGTGGACTGAGGTTAGCCCAGGCTCCATCACGACTGTCAATCAGGACAGTGATCCCTCGCTTCTTTGACTCCTCACTGAAATGGTGGACCAGCACACAATGTAATAATAATGATATTAATAATGTGTTCTTCTATACATGTGCTATTTCTCCAAACTGGACCACATAGCCTATTACAATGCAAATAACCAAAGCACAATCAACAGAAATTTCTATGTGTGCATGCAAACACACACAGACACATAGACACCCCCCCCCCACACACACACACACACACACACACAGGAGACACACACACATACACACACACAGAAGACATGCATGTACACCACACACACAGTCAACAGGACAGCTTGAAGAGGTGAGATTTCAAAGACTTGGAAGATGTGAGTGTGTTTGATAATTTCACTTTGCAAGGTTCAAACTGGTTCAAATTAACACACTCACATCTTCCAAATCTTTGAAATCTCACTTTGCGAGGGAGACTGTAACAGACAGACTGTGTTAGTGTGTAGCATAAGAAAAAGATCTCTGACCAAGTGCACACAGAGGGAAGACAAAAAACTGAAGTTTCAGAAGAGTGTAGCTTGCAGGTTGGTTTGTAAACTTTCAGGAGGTGTCAAGTAAACATACTGCTGTAATAGTGTAAATGTAACAATTATTCTAGAGTTCAAAACTACTAACTGCAAAAGAAGCCTTCACAGATGACCACTGGTCATTATTTTGCCTCTGTTTTACTGCTGGGCTTTTAAAAGGATTTCATCATGTGTTTAATGAGTGAAGAACGAAAAGAAGAACCAAAATCAGAATAAGAAAAGACATCTAAACACTATATAAACACTTAAAACAGTCACTCTACTTTCTTTTTCCATTTACATAAACAATCATTTTACAAGCAGTTTCACCATGTTAGTCCATGCACTGAATAACTCCAGTTTCCTTTTGGTTGGATTGGCCAACTTGTTTAACGCTACATTGTCTCTGAAAAGGTACTGGCAGGGAACGAGATTCCAGGTGGTGGGGGAAGAGGGAGACTATACCTACCACTACACTGTCACCACCAGAACAACTCCTGCATTAAGATGGGCAGTGATGAGAGCCTTTTTTGTGCATCATTAATTGTGACTGTGAGGGACAGTGTCCCAAGACAGTGTCCACAGACCACAACTTGTGAAGGCAGAGGACAGCTGAAGTGGAATCGAACCATGGTCCTTCTGCTGACCACCAGGCCAGGCCAGCTCACTCGTGTTAGTTGTGTGTATGCTGTGTATTCTATACATGAGGAGTTTGTCTGAAGTAGAGAACCGAAGGGGAGAACCAAGAAACAAGCAGACAAGCTGAACAAAACAACCTATGTTAACAATAGGCAATCACTGGTTCATGTGTGCGCTGTGGACAGTATTACACATTTCCTGACTAAGCTGCTACATACACAAACATGCAACATTTCTTCAAGGTGAAGAGAAGACATAATATGTCCCGGTTGCATCACCCTTTTCTGCAACTGTCTGTTTAAAAAGCATTCCACAAAGAGAAGGAGAGGGGTGGGGGAGAGAGAAAGACACACACACACAAACACACACATATTATATACATATCCAGAATTGTTCAACCTGTCTGTGTCTTTCTGGCTGTGTGCAATAAATTTAAGTTAACATGAACTACAGGGCAAACCTGCTTAAACTGTTTGTGACAATGAGCAGGGTGACCTATTTTATTCTGCAGGCCTACACAGCAAAACTGTGTTAGCCAAAGCTATCAGTATCACAGTTAAAAAGTAGGGGAGGATTTGAATAAAATGAAGGTGAATGGACCAGGAAGGCAGAGATCAGGACAGGGAAAACATTTCTGTCAGGAGGCAAAACATGCATGGCTATATTCTGACCTACTCCAGGCTTTAAAGAGAGAACATGTGTCAGCTCTGGGTTATCAACAGAGGGGGTCCTTAATTTCTGCATCTGCAGCACCCCACTACAGGGGACATTTGAAGAGAGGGAGAAAAAAGAAAAAGAAATCTGTGCCGGACTGCCCAGCAGTTCCACAGTATCACAGGGCAAAGAGTAAGTTTCACCTTTAGCCCAGGCTGAGGTGTGTGTAACACTGACTCACAAGTAATGAGGTACGCACTGTTGACTGATAGCAAGTCTCCATCATAACGTCCCCGGCAGAGGATGTTATACATCAACCCAACTGTCAGCTATCTGGGTTAGGGCAAAGGGAAGATTCCACCTACATGCTAATACCTAAGACCAGTACCAATTTACACAGTACAAATTTACATCAGGGACCTATGTGTGTATCCTTGAAACGCCACTTGGGTTACAGGAGACAGGAAGGGCCCACCTACACGCTAACATGTAACATGCATTCTAATTTATATGTATTACAGTTTACACACATACTTTATAACCTTGAAACATTGCTGTCATGACACAGGGGTTTTCACATGTCAGTAACACCTTTCATATGCACTGGTTTACAAGGGGTCTATACATCTGTCAAACAGGCTTTTACTAGGTTCAGAACAATAAATGTCTGGTCTGTGAATGAATCATACAAAGCTATGTCAAGTATGTGACAGCTGCAATGTAAATGATCACTTTTTTCCCCCCCCCTTTTTTTTCCCCACACAAGGCTGGCAAATCAATTCCTATTGGCTCCTGTGTGACAGGCTGACAAATCAATGCCTTTACATGAGTGGGAGGTTGGGAAATCAATGTCATCGCTGAGCCTTGCATGAAGTTTGGAGAAATTTATACCCTTACATCTCCTGCATGAGACTCCCTGAGAAGCTGAGAAACCAGTGCTTTCACTGGGCTGCAAGAGAGGACAGAAATCAGCGCCTTCTCCTTTTTTGCAGGCAGCCAACTTCTTTGCTTATTTGGAAGTGTAAGTTCAAACTGAGGATGTAAAGGGGTGTGATGGGAGAATAAATGAGATGAAATAAATTCAAATGATAAATGACTGAAATGTAATAAAACTTGGTAAAACAATATCACCAAGAACGTATTCCTGACTGCAAACTAAAGAGGGATAAAAATTATTTTAAAAAATAAATCACTGCAATATTCTTTTGAGGTCTCAGGCTAGGCCAGCCTAGCTAGCGAATCACTCCCTGGGGCTGGACCGTAACCAGTACAGCCCTAGCCCCTCAACAACCCTACTTTGAATATTGCAGGCAAACCAAAGAGAAAGAAACATAATAAGAAGAGAAGTTACTAGTGTTGCTTTATCCATGGTATCTCTGAATTCTGGCCTCAAAGGAGGCCAGAGATGGGGCTGTGGCAGCTTCGAGGAGGCTGTTCCACTGATGGATGTGCTGGGGCAGGCCTGTTACCAGGTGTGTGTGTGTGTGTGTGTGTGTGTGTGTGTGTGTATTATATAAATATGTATTTTTATAGACAGAAAAACAAGGCTCTCTGTGACTCCTTGACTACATATTTTGGCGCTTATCCTTCATAAGATGTTGGGAAATCAGTGCCTTCACTAATTACCCCAACTGATCCAAGACAGGTGGGAAATCAATGCCTTCACTAATTACCCCAACTGATCCAAGACAGGTGGGAAATCAATGCCTTCACTAATTACACCAACTGATCCAAGACAGGTGGGAAATCAATGCCTTCACTAATTACCCCAACTGATCCAAGACAGGTAGGAAATCAATGCCTTCACTAATTACCCCAACTGATCCAAGACAGGTGGGAAATCAATGCCTTCACTAATTACCCCAACTGATCCAAGAGAGGTGGGAAATCAATGCCTTCACTAATTACCCCAACTGATCCAAGACAGGTGGGAAATCAATGCCTTCACTAATTACCCCGACTGATCCAAGAGAGGTGGGAAATCAATGCCTTCACTAATTACCCCGACTGATCCAAGAGAGGTGGGAAATCAGTGCCTTCACTAATTACCCCGACTGATCCAAGAGAGGTGGGAAATCAATGCCTTCACTAATTACCCCAAGTGATCCAAGAGAGGTGGGAAATCAGTGCCTTCACTAATTACCCCAAGTGATCCAAGAGAGGTGGGAAATCAAGTGCCTTCACTAATTACCCCAACTGATCCAAGAGAGGTGGGAAACCAATGCCTTCACTAATTACCCCAACTGATCCAAGAGAGGTGGGAAACCAATGCCTTCACTAATTACCCCAACTGATCCAAGAGAGGTGGGAAACCAATGCCTTCACTAATTACCCCAACTGATCCAAGAGAGGTGGGAAATCAATGCCTTCACTGGGCCCTGCAGGAATGAGAGATTGGAAAATCAATGCCTTCACAACTTCTGCACAAGAGGTTGGGAAATCAATGCCTTCACTGGGCTCTGCATGAATGAGAAGTTGGGAAATCAGTGCTTTTGCTAAACCTGGTTGGGAAATCAATGCTTTCACTTTTACTGAGTACTGCATGAGTGGGAAGTTGGGAAATCAGTGCATTTACTGGGTCTTGCATGGGCAACCTTTCAAAACATCCTTGATTTGGCCTGCATTAAAAGGCCACTCTGTCAAGACTCTATTGTTGACAATCAACCCATGCAATTTAAGTTGCCAGTGAAGAAAGGCCACCTGTCTTCAAGCACAGTATGCAATTTAAGTTGCCAGTGAAGAAAGGCCACCTTTCTGCAAGCACAGTATGCAATTTAAAGTTCAGTGAAGAAATGCTACCTTTCTTCAAGCACAGTAGGCAGGGCAGCGTCTGCCCAGTAGTTGATAATGCTACAGTTTGCTGTGACCTGTCCATAAAACACTCAGGATGGGGAAAGAGGTGGAAATGGGGTGACACCTCAAAGAAACAGAACACTTCAGTCTGTCCACCTATATAGTTATACAGCCACCTGACCCAGTTTTGCCCATATGTGCAACATAAATAATGACTTCATTGTTTATATAATCTGTGATGTGACATAAATTACGGCATCAAAGTTTACCTGTCCTAAAACTTCATCCAGTTTCAACAGGCCCACACAGGAATAAATATAAAGTTACAGCTAGAGTGTTTGAAGATTTTGTTAACAATACATAAAAATCACATTGTCATGCATGTATACAAAGTATGCTTGTTCATTTGCTTGCTCTCTTCTGTCTCTCTCCCTCCCTTTATTCTAATGTTATTTATTGGCTTCTGTTGATGTATGGAGTGCCATGTTGATATATATATAACATGCCATAAACTATAGTACATACAGTAGAATATGTGTTATGCTAATATTCACTTTATACGACTTTCTTCAAAAATAAACAATCAAAGGTGTGTTATTGTTTTTTAATTCAATTCTAAAAACATTGTCAGTATAATTGGCATTTGTTTTGTTTTTTAATCAAACATTCAAAACTGTTTCCTCTTCCTCTTCTTCTAGCATTATTCACGGCAATGGAATGCCCAGCATGCACTGCAACCTTATGACAGTGATGACACACACTTTAAGCATAATTATTACACTGAGGTTTTCCTGTACATTTTATTCACATGGGAAAACAAAATTATCACACCTGTCTTAAACTTCTCAGTAACTCCCTGGCATTTTTGACAGATGCAAACTCACCTTGGGATCTGGGTCAGGTAGCGCAGACAGGTGGTGAGCTCCTGGCCAGAAAAGTCCACCTGATTCCTGTTGGCTGGGAAAGTGATCACAGGGCCACCTTGCCTGTCTCTCCCACCTGGACAAGAGGATTTGTCTGTTTAAATTACTGAAAAAGGTGGGAAGATATATTTATGGCTTGGAGTGTGTGTGTGTGTGTGTATGTGTCTGTGTCTGTGTGTGTGTGTGGGGGGGGGGGTGAGAGTGGGGTGCATGCCTGCATGTATATAATATACAATGTACATATACATGTGTGCGTGTGTGTGTGTGTGTGTGTGTGTGTGTGTGTGTGTGTGTGTGTGTGTGTGTGTGTGTGTGTGTGTGTGCATGGATGTGTGCATGTATGTGTCTGTCTATCCATCTCCTGTGCATAAAATGTGTGCAGATATATGTGCACTTTCGCATGCATGTGTGTGACTGTGTATGTCCATGTACAGCATGTGTGCATACATACATAATAATTAATATGCACATGTATTAAGGAGCATGTTTATGCACAAACACACAATCTGCATAGCACTGCACTTTTCAGGTACATGCATCAGTTTGCATATATATGAAGAGAACATGGGTTAAACACTCAGACTGTACATTTGTGCAGTCATAAGTATTGATTTTAGTCATGTGTCACTTAAATATCCAAAAGACAATGTGCAGATGCCTGAATCATGTCTGAGGACTAAAAACATTAAACTGCCAGGAAAAGAACTGCACACATATGATACATCATTACATGCATGATCATGCTGATGAACACAGACTTAAAGCATGAACAGCTTGCCGTTTTCATAAGCTCATGGGGCAGGGGGAAAATGAACAAACACATTCTACAACTGATGATGATGTAGAGCTTCATGTCCTTGGATGTTGATTGACGTATTAGGGACAAACTGTGAACAGTGCCTAAGCATGGTTCAGTGTTGCTTTACATCCACAGACACCGTAAGGCTCATTAGGATGGAAAGCCCAGGATGGCCACCTCAACTTTCACACTCCTCCTGAACTCTGTTTCTACAACTGTGCAACTTCTCATTCAATCATTCATATAGGTCTACTGGATGAACTTCAGGGCAAGGTGTCCACAGAAGCACCGAAGATATGGCATAATATATGTCACACTTCCACAATTAAATGTTATAGATATATATGCCCTATCGAAAGGCAACAGACGTAAATTTTGAGCTAACTAATCCATCCTTCCCATGTTGTGGACACATAAGTGCCTCTTCAGTTTAAAAGTTATGCGTTACACAGATGGCTACTGCATAGACAGAGCAATTGCCACAGGTCTATCAGCTGAGCAGCTGCTACTGCTGCTGATCGGATTACACTACATAATTAACCCAGGACATTCATTGATGGGGTGTATACCAATCCACAGCCTCCATTAACCATGTGCACATGGTGTCGGCATTGGGCAATTATGACAATTCCCCTGGATGACAGGGGACAGATGAAATGAACAAGCATGATTATCAAAAATCACTGACAAATTATTCATCACTTCATTCAGCCAGGACTTACCAAAATCAGTCACTGATTCAGAAGAGAGTTGTGTAAAATCAGTTTATGAGTGTCACAATTTACACTTCATTCAGCCAGGACTTATCAATATCATTCGCTGATTCAGAAGACAGTTGTGTTAAATCAGTTTATGAGTGTCATAATTCACATAAAAGCATTTTCTGAGCTACTAAAAAGCCTTGCAAAGGGAGAAAACTGCATAAATTCTATAAATTAGAACTTCCACCAGAAGTTAGCCTTCTTCTTCATGTAGTTTTGGAATTATGTCCTGTAGATAAAATTACAAAGGATTGTATATATACAAAAACTACTTGTTCGTTTAGTAGTGGCAGCAACATTTTACCTGTCAGCAAGGCCAGTCGTTTCTGAAGTGTTCCCACGATCTGTTCTGCTTCAATGCCCAGACCTGCAAGTAATCAAAGTGAACATGTTAATTGTTATTGTTAGACAACAGCTGGACTGCTCTGGCAACCCAGAAGAGTTTCACTTCATCATGACTGCATTGTTTAGTGTGTGTTTTTTAATAACAAATTTAAAGCAGACTCAATAATTGCAATTAAAGCCAGCAAATACTGTTTTTACACAATATAAATGTAATTTATGACTACCTCTCCTGTGAATTTGAAAATGGATCATATTGTATGACTGTATTATTAAGGCTTATTTTTCATTTTCATAAAACTTGCTTTTAAACACATCTCAAAAACACAATAACTAGAACTGCCTTTTCCTTCCATGCCAAAATCAAAAAGTATTTAAGTGTACGATTTTGTCCATGCATACATCTAACAATATACACTGTTTGAACTTTATTAAACGAGAACTTCAGATAGCAGCACTGTGTACACAGCTTTCTCTTTCAACTTTTGGATGTCATTATGACCCCCAGAACAAGTCAAGGTCACTGAAACTGGCATTTAAATTTTAAAAGAAAGGCTTGGCAAGCACAAAGTCAGACATGAAAACCACTTCAACTACTAAAAGTTTGAGGTTGAAAACACTTATACTGTCCTACAAGTCAGGCCATGGCATTGCAAGAAGGGTTGCCCAAGTCAGCTGGATGCTCAACCCCTTCAATGCCATGGTGTCACTTGAAAACAAGCAAGAAAAGTGTGAAATCTGAAACCTTTGAGGGTTTCTGTCTTCTTTTTCGCACTGGTATGTGAAAGGATTTTCATCAAAATACTGATAGTATTACAGTATTAGTAGTTCTATGTACTATAGGATGGGAAAATACACTGTTTCTAGGCATGACTGTGCTGTGTGCATCTTTCAGCCCAGAAAAGTTTGCAGGCTGTGGCAGTGAAGGGGTTAACAGTGATTATTACAATATTAGACATTCCTACAGACCCCAAAGTTCCTGACGCAGTTCTATGAAGCTAATTATTACATAGACTCATATTTTTGCGAGTCAAAACTCATAGTCATAGCCACACAGTGCACTATATAATTACAGATCAGACATAAGTCCAAGTAGAGAAAGTGAAAAATCCATCAATGCTACATGGTATATATTGCACTACAAACTTTTACTGTGCAGACTAGGCATTACATTACAAATGAAACACATTATAATTTATACATTGCAAGTTTGCAACAAAATTACTAATCCCATTGTTGAACAGTGTTTCAGGTAGAGTTGAAAAAGTAAAATTGTCACTTTCCTTCATTTTTAAGTTCAGTTTCATGGACAGGTTGCACAGTGTCTGTATTATCACAAATGAGTGTCTAAGTTTGGCACAGTTATAGCCCATTATGCTCTGGTGAAATGATGTGAGCACAGTCCCCCCCCCAAACCTGCTAATGGTATTTAAAGTGTGTTTCATATTCCATCCCACACTTATGAATAATCTCTGATATTTTATATTCCGCCTCATGCACAGGGACATATGACGTGGCAAGTTGCTTTCAATTGTTCAGGTGAGCAGGGGCCGTCAAGGTGCAATAACTTCTGTGTCCCATTGACGCTGTTCCTTAGCATGAATATGTGTCATGTACAAACTGCAGTGTAATACTGTAAAGCTAGGCACAATGCAGCTCAGATAGCCTTGGCACTTGCTAAGAACTAGTGCAACCATACAGTCACTGATGTATTTCCATCCACTGTTTTGGTTTTATTTGTTTCTAGATTTGCTGTCCTAAGTCACGTTCTTTATTTGGTTGATGCATGGTTCTTATTGCTGGGTTTCTTTTTTCAGTTCTGCTTCTTTGCACCATTTCACCATTAACATGTATTAAATGCTGGATAAATACCCAGGCCTCCCCCTGACTATAGGACTGTAAGTAAAAGTAGACTTTACAAACTTCACAGAAACTGTCCAGGAAAATCTAAATTCACACTGTCATCTCATTCTTCTTACGTCGCGTTGTTGACTCAACTTGATCAGGTAAAAAATATGCTACTGGTTACTGGGTTAGATATGCATACAACTTGCAAGCCTTCAAATGCTCCATTGCCAAGTGAAACTTTTGAAGGCTTGCATGTTGTATATATATATATGCATGTCTAACCCACTTGCAAAATGCTTCCTTAAACTGTGATTGTGTGAAAAGCATACACACTTCCAAGCACAAAAAAGTGGCACTTGCCATCGTTATATTTTTTATATTGGTTGTCTCTTAATGTTATGCCGCTGTGGGTTGTAGTTTTTTTGCTTTTGCTTTTTTTGACTCAAGAACTTGGTGAAGCAGGGCTGGCACAGGGGCAAGGCAAAGTTATATTACCTACAAAAGGTGTTTCATTTTTTAGCTTGGCTGGTTTGTTTACTTTCTGCTTGATTGAATGTGGCTTCTCTCCCCAGCCCCCACCCCTACGAAAGGTATTTCATTTTTTAAACTTTCCTTGTTTATTTACTTTTTGCTTTTTTTTTTTGCTTGATTGAATGTGGCTTCTCCCCCCACCCCACCCCCCACCCCCACTTTAAAAACAAAAAACTAATAGGTCTCTTTTGTACACCGAGTGGGTAATATCACTAAAATACACCACAAATAACTACCTTTGCTGTTCTTTAGGATGACAATTACAGGGCAGACAGCATTTGACCCCTGAAGCACTGTGCAGCCCCTGACTGATATTAATTACCCTGGCCGGAACATGTCACCCCCTGACAGCCTGTCACAATATAAGTCACTGGAAAGGAAGACCTGGAAACAAGCCCTCTACTTCTTTCTTTGAAGCAAAAATCTGGTTTCCAAGCACCAACTAACAATTCCAAGCATGCTCTAAGTACATCAAATGGCACACCTTATGATCCAAATTCAACAGGTCATAATAATTAATATGCAACCTTTTCATTACTTAAATCAAAGAAAGTATCCATTGTCTTTGATTTAAAAACTCAACAAATCTCTCTTCATCACACTGGTTTTATGCTATTTAAAAAAGAAAAAGAAAAAAAAAGCTGACTGTGCCAGCATGGCACAAATTGAAAAAGGGTAAATTCCTGACAGCAGGCAAAGTATGTGTACAAATATTTGAGACTACTCCTGGTTCCCCCCCCCCACCCCCCCAACAACAACAACAACAACAACAACAAACACCTTTGATAGCCTCATAATCATGAAGCACACTGTCAATGGGTTCTTAGCAAAGGGGGATTGAATTTCCGTTCTATTCACTGCACCAAACTGGGGTCAGCTTTAGGAAAAGGGTAAGGGAGGCAACACAAATAGGAGCAGACAGGGCAGGGGAAGGGACTCAAGGTAATGTCGTTATCAAGGCTCGCAGTCGCACAAGGAGGTTTCAATTTCACCCCAAGCTGGAGCCCCCCCCCCCCCCCCCCCCCTCCATCCCGTCTTCCACCTGTGATAAAAAGTGTCTCCTGGTAAGGGGAACAGGGCAAGTGACAGAGACAGCAGGTTTTAACTGTACCCTAGGGGAGGAGGACAGACAGGTGGTGTAAATCACCCCCCAGGAAAGGGGCCAACAAACAGGAAATCCTCTCCAGTGAAATGGCCGGGCAGGCTGAGGATCTTAAGTCACACAGCCGAGCTGTCATTGTCACAAGAAGAGTGAAGTCAGGACAGCTAGGGAACGGGTGAATCAGACAGCACAGCAAATGGAATGGGGGTGGCCTGGGGCGTACAACAACTTGAAGGAGAAAGAAGTGCACAGTATTAGCCTCATAGGTTGGGTATGAAGCTACATAATTGTGAAAAGGACCCAGTGCTTTTAAATAATGGAAGGGAAACTTATTGCTTTGGAGCTTTAAATTAACACTGCGTCTGAGCGGTAAATTGGCAGGTTTAACTTCAGGTCTGCAATAACAACCAGCATGTATCCTAAGCAGACCTTTTTTGTAAGACAAATGGGGCACACTAGATGATAACTCTTTTAAAAGAAGGCATGACTTTGATGACTGAAAACGTTACATTCTCAAACCCCTTGACACACACTGCTAATGCCCCTGAGACTAGCACAAAACAATCTTTGTGTCAACCATATGGATTTCTATGCTAGCATGCTGGGAGTATAAATAAAGTAAAGCTGCCGAAGTGCACCAACCCACTTGATGTATCATAACAGGTTTTACAACTTTCAGGCTAGTTCTTCTTCGAGAGCCCACACTCTCGGCTGCTTTTTGAAGACTTTTTAATTCAAACAAAACTGCTGATCCAGACAGCACAGAGAAAAATACAGTAGAACCCCTGTTTAAAGATCACCATAAAAATAAAGGTCAAGCAAAAGTCCTCTGCAGAAGGGGATAGTCCTGGATGAGGGGTCCATTTTCATCACAGTGAGAATTCCATTTACATCATGGCGAGGGGTACATATAATGATATATATATATATATAACATCACGGTGAGAGGTCCAAGTACATCACAGCAAGGGGGCCATTTACATCAAGGTGAGATATCCATTTACATCTTGATGATAGGTCCATTTACATCTTGATGATAGGTCCATTTACATCTTGGTGAGAGGTCCATTTACATCACGGTAAGGGGTCCATTTACATAATCGTAAGGGGTCTACTAAATTAATAAGTTATAGTGAGAGGTCCATATACATCAACCCATTTACATCATGGTAGGGGGTTGTCAATTTACATCATGGTAAGGGGTCCATTTGCATCATACTCATAGCGATGGGTCCCTTTATATCATAGTGATGGCTCCATTTACATCATGATGAGAGGTTTTTAGATCATGATGAGAGGCCCATTTACATCATGGGTGTACACAAAGGGAACACTTTTATAAAAAGTGGTCTCTCACCAGGGTAGTCTTCCTGGCTGAGGCATGAAGGGTCCCACTGTAGTGCAAGTTTTGTACGTGTGCGTTGTGCGTGCATGCATACATCTTTCCAGACACCTACATAATACAACAGACCTATGGGCACATCTATTTGATCTGGGGGTTTTTTTCTTTTCTCTGTCTTCGTCAACCATTATATATATATATGGAATATAATTTATATAATGAATGTGTGAGCCCAGAGACAAATAGTTTCCTCCTTTTAGTTTTACTTCTATTTTCTTTTTTGTTTGTTTGCTTGAGCTTGTGTGTATACTCTGTGTACGTATATATAATATATATCATTTGTCTTGTTTGTTTTGTGTTTGTGGGTGGGGGGGCATTGCTCTCATCCTCACCTCCAACAAGGTAGCCATAGATGCTGCTGCCAGTGCTATGTCTCTGTCCAGCACTCCTCGCAGAACGACCACTGCCAGGTCGACCTTCAGCCTGCAAAGCTGCACTGCGGCGCTGCTCACTGCGCTGTGAGGGGCTGGGAGAGGGAGGGACGCTTGACCTATAGGCCATCTCTCATTGCAGAACTGTCAAGAACAAAAAGCCCTCTAGTCAAATAAACTGTAGAAATTAAAACTGAACTGGCATATTATATAAAGTATCATCAGTAGGACAGCAAAATTAGCACAATCTGATTCACTTGTATGCAGCATGCATGTTCACATGCACATAGACAAAGACACACACACACACACACACACACACACACACACACACACACACACACACACACACACACACACACACAGATACACTCATGAATGCATGCATGCACACATTATGCACACAAGCACACATTCAGACTTACACAGTGAGTGGCAAACAAATCCTTGCAATACACCTACATAACAGCAAATACATCAGTAGTTTGTCAGTACCACAGACCTGTGCAAGATGCTATCTTGGGGAAACACAAATCTATTGCGGTGAGCAACAGTGTGAAACACAGAGGGAGGGGATGAATAACAACCAGATTTTTACTAGTTTTATGCATATATACTTTTCATTCCTGCTTTAGTTTGAACAGTGTTGACAGTTGGCATTGTTTGGAGAGACACTTTAAATTTGCAGGCACATTCCTGGCTGCAAACAGAGGACTGGGAGAAGTGTGCTCTGGACAAACTAGGGCCTATGGGCTGTGTCCATAAAATGAAAGCATCAAATTAGAGCAACAACAAAAAACTCTTGTTTTGAGCTAAATGTGCCCCATCTGGACTGGGGGTAGGGTTGGGAGGGGGGATCTTTGACAGATAGAGGGGGACTGGCTTATGTGAATGGGGTGAACCTTTGACATTAATGGATTCATGAAGACCTTGAGTGTGACAAGTTTTCAAATTAGTTATTTGAATGCCTTTTTCATTTCAAAGATTTTTTGTTTTGTTTCTTTCTTTGTTTATCTTGCAGTGGTCCTGCTTCCTGTGACCTAAACTGAAAATGAATGCCATACTTTTACCTTAGGCGAGAATAAAAGAGACAAACAAAAATATTGCTACCTTTATCTACAGCTAGGTCAGTAGGTGTAAACAAAATGTATCAGTGGCTATCACTGTACATATATATGGGAGTGCTTGGTTGATTTGTCCTGTCAACTGTTGTACTCTGCAACTATGTCATACTGGGTTACTCAACTTACTCCTTTAATTGGTTTTAAATGTTGTTGTGACCTATAAGTAGTTAATTTATAAATATGAATGGTTGACTTGAACAAATTAAGATCAACACTAGTTAGGTTGTTGGTGCTTTGAACCTAGTCAACCACATACAGTTATATCAGGGCTAAAGATCAACAACATAGAATAACAAATTAAATAACAATCTAAGAATATTCCATAAAGAAAATAGTCAAAAATTATCTAAGAGTAGTAAGACTAAGAACTTAAAGTTAAACATACTGAGTGATAGCCAACCACAAACGCAAAAATCTCAATTAAGACTTCAAAGTTTAAGGGTTTCAGGGAAATGGAGAGGGGGTAATAGAGAAATAGAGAGTAAAGTGTTACAAGTACTTTGCTCCAGAGTACAAAGTATTTAAGAGGTCACTTTTGACGTCAACAGTGCCAGTGGTAGGACCTAGATCATATTTCAGTGTCAGAAGTCAACAGGATGACAAGAAGGCGACAAGAACAACTTGATCCTGCTGGGGATTTAGTGGTGATGCACACAGCCCAACATCCAAGAAACCAAAGACGAAGAATAGGATTTTAAAGAAATGAAGACAGAGTCAGTGGCAATTACAGTACACTGATACAGCATATATATTACAACTGAAACTGTAATTACTTAGTAACCAAAACCAAAAATGTGAAAGTCACAATAATGGTGGCTGAGTAGCCCTCAGTGAGCAAGGAGCGCCACTTTATTAACAATCTGAAAAGTTTAGATCAGTACAAATGTGATCTGTATGTTTAGGAAGGTTCATTAATTGTACAAACTCCACCTTAACTCTTCACTCATTTGTTCACCCTGACCTGGTTCTTAAAATGTTCTTCTGTGTTCATCATGAGGCGACCCTATAGCTATGCAGTGGACAGGGATGTTAAAATCCAAGAACTAGCTGACTTCAATCATTAGGCATAAATGATACTACAGTAGCTTACAAATTATAAATTCAATGTTCCAATGACACACCAGCAACAACATGATATATTATTTAATTACAAGATAAACAAACAAACAAAAAAGCTACAAATACAATGATGTAAAATTTGCAGCAAATCTACATTCACTTTTAAATTATACATACGGAGGAACCCAGTCTTAATAGTCAAGCTCCTTTATGGTGAAATTCTGCTTCTGACATCTATTCAGATCATAAATTATCAAAAAATGTAAACCCAATCAACCACAAAGTTCATATCATTCTTCTGGGCAAATCATAAACTGTAGAAGTATTCACCATCTGCTCATGACACCTGAAGTCACCATAATTTAATGAATACTGAAGCAGGCTGAACCAGGCAGACAGAAAATGGAAGTCAAGTCCAAATACTTTGATCATCCATGATCCATCACAAGGAAAGGATGCAGTGCATAATTTTGTATCAGTTCTGCAACTCCTTTGACAATGGCAATCAAGTAACTTAAACCAGCTCTGCAAAAGTAAACTGCAGGAGACTGAGACACCCATGTACAGGTTTTCTAATTTCCTATGCTGATTGGTAGTGGTACACAGTTTAATGAAACTTAAAGGAAATATATAAATCATACAGCCTTAGACTGTTAGAATTAGACACTTTAACACAGGGACACTTGTACAGTGGTACTGGTAGTGAACCTTGTTTCCTACCCTCAGGCTACTGTCGGCAGATAACCATCACAAACATTTCAAATAAATCAATAGATCCTATTCCTAGCTCCAAGACCAAGTTCTAATATTTTTAGTTAAATCAGCTGCACTCTACTATTTATTAGCTGTCTCAGTTTTATTCATGGGTTCATTGTTTCAATTATTAATGCTCCGTCTACTTCGGTACTTGTCACAACTTCAGAACTTGCTAGAACTAGTAGGAGTATTTTAGAGCTCTGTGAATATATAAATTTTATCTTTAATCTTTAAAATCAAATATATAGATACTGTAGCTGGCTTACAACATGGCTGCTATTTTAGGTCATGTGTAAAAGTCTGCTACAAATAATATTCTGAGTCAGTCTAACATTGCCTGGATATAAAATGGTTGACTGGGTGTCAAACATCAATTATCTATCAATCTAACACAGCTGATATTTTATGTACATATATATGTATACATGTCTGCTACAAGTACAACTAATAAAAAGTAATATAACTGCAGTACTTGAAGTAGGTTTCATTTCTGATTTTGCTACACTGGTGTCATCGTTAGTTCCAATCTCCAACTTGTTAAAAAGTAAATCAAATGAAATGATTCTACTTTTGTATGTTTCATAGAACTCCCCCCCCCCCCCCCCCTCCTTTTTTTCTTTGTCTTTTCTTCTTCTTCTCTCAAATCAATGACCACATTTATTCATCTCTGGGTTCTTTCTGTCTCTATTATATGTGTGTGTGTAATGAACTTCAAATGCTGCACGCCTAGGTACATGTATCTCTCACTGGTGTGTGTGTGTGTGTGTGTGTGTGTGTGTGTGTGTGTGTGTGTGTGTGTGTGTGTGTGTGTGTGTGTGTGTGTACACATGTGTGCAAGCATGCATGGAGGTATGCATAAATATGTACCTGTATGCATACATGTGTAGGAGTGGGAGGGGGCTTTCTATTGTTGTTTGTTGCCAAGATTTTCCTGTCCCACTATGTGAAATTGCAAACTTCTGACTCATCAAATCTATTATTTTATGCAAACAAAAGGACAGTCACAAGATGTGTTGTGTTACAGGTCTGGTAAAGGCTTATGACAGCCTCAAGACACAACGTCCCTAGCCCACATCAGTGTTATTCACACAAGTGATTACCCAGTTTTTGCCTAAAATATACAGTAAAAACAATCAGTTGCAAAGCATAATTTGGGAATCAGCTAGATTGAATGGCACACTACAATATATATATATAATGTATGTGCATTATATAAATTATAGCTTACCTAAAGCTGAAGAGACTAGAGAGCTATCTCTTCTTAGGGGGTACCAGGGATCTATTTCACCAGTGGGATCACCTTTCAGCTCAAGACATGGCTCTTGTGTCAATGACCCAAACGTTTTACGCAAACACTAGAAACTGATAATGTGATATTGTAACATTTCCAGACAGTTGGTGTACATGTATCTTTTGGGCTGCAATTACTATGGTATAAGCTCTGCCACTAATGCCATGATGATGAAATTTTAATCAGTCTATCCAGCGAGTAAATTATAAAAGAGGTTTAACACATTACTTTACATCTAACTTTACAGCTGTATCAAGACGGTGTCACCTATGTATATTTGGGGAGGGGACAGACACATACTGATACAGACGTAATGACAGTATTGATACAAGTTAGTTGTAGTTGTACATCAAAGAGTGGATAATATATATGTCTGTACAATTGCACTATTGTGGCCAGCTTTATTAAGCACAATGGATCAGGTGTGTGTGTGTGTGTGTGTGTGTGTGTGTGTGTGTGTGTGTGTGTGTGTGTGTGTGTGTGTGTGTGTGTGTGTGTGTGTGTGAAGGTTCACATTAACTGGTAATTTCTGGTATTTTACTGGCAAAGACTGGCATACATATTATGCTGGAAACATAATCAGCAATCAGTCAGACATACTGGTTATTTTGTTTGGTGGGTTCTCCAAAACAAAACAAAAAACGCAGTACAGCAAGAGAGACATTAGAAGCAAACAGGGTAGGACTAGGAGGGATTATAGTACACACTGTCACTGGCAAAGCTGCATGCACATAAACATCACCCACAGACATACAGTTATAAAGGGATGCTGGTTTTACTTTTACTACTAAAACTAGTACTTACTCTCATCTCCCTCTCCCCCCCCCCCCCCACCTCCATACCCCCCTTCTCCCCATCCCTAATAAGCCATACGGTTTCTGTGGACGTTAAGCACCATGTTTACTTTTACTGGTACGAATACTACTTTTAGTTGGGATTTAAAAGTGGATTTGGGGGATTTTTTTAATTTATTTTTTTAAGGCTGAAACTAGTGAAAAAGTTGAGCAGTGCTTAAGAGTGGTGAGTTCCAGTTAAATGTGAGGTGTGTACAAGAATATCATTGCCACAAATCTATCCAGTAAATAGTGTTTGTTCCTGGTCAAGCGTCCCTGCGTCCCCCCACACCAGTAATCAATTTCGATGGTCCTTGGATGGGTGGTCAGAACCCACAGAGCGTGAAGCGAGGAAATATGCCCCTTGGCTTGTGTTGGTCAAGCTGTTCAAATTTCACTTCACCCTTCCCGTCAAGCTTACAGCTAGTCCGCCGCCACAGTAAATCATTTCCGCTTCACTGGCCATGCAAGAAATGTCACAAAGATCTTCTTTGGTCTGTGACTTGTATTTTTCAGTTAAGCAGCGGTACGAATGAGAACAACTTCAAAGGCGCCATTGCAAAGAGCAGGGTACTGTGCTGCTAAAAGGTGTTACTACGCTGTCACGCTGTTTAGTATTAGATCTATAAATCGAATTATCCAACCGAGACGCAGGTAACTTTTAGCACACGATTCTCCACCGAACTATCGATTTTAGTAACATTCTCAATTAATTCTGTCATATTAAGTAATCTTAAGTTTTTCATGGTGAGTGTTTCAGGCATCCGTCTGCCGGCTGGGTGTCGCGGGACAGCCTGCCGCTTGCGAAAGTTTCTGACAAACTGTTGTTTCTCTGCCGCCAACAACACATGTTCCCCTGGGACGGTCATCACCCCTCCCTTCGCAGCATCCCTGCTAAACAGCTGAACAGCCAAGCTTAGAGACGTTACGTAAGACGGCACGGGTGACCGTGAGAACAGAGCAACATTCCCAGCCTCTCCCATCGCGCGGTGCTTTGTTGTTTGTCCCGCCCCGTTTAGCTCTGTGAATGCAGAACAGTGTGTCCCCTGCCATGAAGGATTTAGGCTGGCCGCCTGTGCCACACCCACCACTAAACGTTTCACTTGTCAAGGCTTTTCGATGTGTCTCTGTGTGGGATGGTTTTTAGTTTGCAGCAGTGTTTTCCTTGTCGGTGGGGCTCGCACAGGCGCTCAAAATAATCTTTAATTTTGTGTGTGTTTTTTACCACCATTTTACAAAGTGACAAATGCAGTTTGATGCAAAATTAGAAGCAGGAAGGACTTTATGTGAGTGCAACAACTTGAACAAGCAAAGAATTTAAAATCAAATAAAAGACCCCACCCCCTCCAAAGCAAAAGCATGCAAGAACATTGGTGACTTTCAAAACTTTTTTTAAAATTATATATGCATGTCCACCAGCTTTTCTCAAGTCAAATATCAAGACAAGAGTGGGTCCTTAATTTAACACCAGGAAAGAGAATCCATGTCTTTTGATGGCTATTAGTATTACTCTTTGTATACTCATTTTATTCATTCACATTCCAAAGCCCACAAATTACAGTGTATGTACTGATATTCACTTTGTCAATTTTATCTCTGTACTTGGCTTGTGGCATTAGCGGCCAATTTGTAGTTTTGTTGTTTTTTAGCATGAAAAATATCTTGTTCAAAATTCCAACACTTACACATCTTACTATCTTATGTGATCACAGTGGCTCTGAATACCAAGAATGGGTGCCTGTGGCTGAGGCTACTTTGTGGTCATAGTTGTTTTTGATGGCCTGAGATGACCTTGTAAAAGTGCCTATAGTGGGTATAGCTCAATGGTTAGAGCAGCAGACTTGTGATCAAAAGGTCCTGGGTTCAAGTCCCCGCAGGAGCAATGGGAGAATTTTCTTATCCATGGTGAACTTTCTGTGCTGACTCTTATTTCAGTATCCATTCCACCTCCATGTTACTGCAGAAGCACATAAAACAAAAAAATCCTGGTCATTCTGCCAAAAGTGCAGGTAGCTGGTTGCAGTCTATAAACACACACGCACCCTACCATGTGGCTTTGAATGAAGTAATACTATAAACTTGTGCATGACTGTATGGTGTACACAGAACTTGTGCTGAGATGGCAGCAGTTTCACATGGCACCAGCCATGCAACAACCAAATACCACTATCACATCAGTACACCACTTCAGTGGATATTTTAAACAAAATCTTTATAAAAGTATAGTCACTCATTCAGAAACACATGCAACATGAGTGCAGTGAGTCTATTTGAGAGCAAAGAATAGAGCTAGATACAAAAGCAATAAATAATAATAATCAGCAAGCATGAAGGAAGAGACTGCACTGTTCTTGAGCCTGCATCACCATGGCCATGAGTGTTCACCTAGGTTTAACAATCCAAGGAGGGTCTAACTCTTGAGGTGAAAAGAGTAAAAGCTTTGTGTTTGCAAATGTCATTCTGCTGGGTAAGTGAAAACAAATGTAAGCAGGTATCATTTAATAGTTGTTTTTGTCTGTAACATAATTATAACTATTTTCTTCTTCTTTCAGTGCATTACCAGATTCAAGTTCAAAACCTTTAAGATTTGTTTTTGTTAAGGGTACAACTACTACAAGTAAATCTGGTAAATCAAAATGTGTCAAAACAACAACAAAAACAGAACTGGTTCCAATGCTGCAATGAGGACATTATTCATGATTCCATTATTTTTAAATAATTCCATTAATAATAATTCCATTATATATATATTTAAAAGTAAATGAGGGCACATAATTATTATTAGCCTTTGTGTATGTTGCAATACTTAAATCTGCTGTAGTGTAATTATTATTAAAATATGCAAGTAAAATTTAACTGAAAAAATATTAAATGACTGAGCTCAGTTATGTTTTAATCTTGTACATTTATATTTTTACTTCCTGCAAAGAGTAGTGTGTGTGTGTGTGTGTGTGTGTGTGTGTGTGTGTGTGTGTGTGTGTGTGTGTGTGTGTGTGTGTGTGTGTGTTGTTGTTGTTGTGATTGTGCATGCATGCAAACACTGTACAAATCACATCACTGAAAACAAATGAAAACGTTTTCAGACATTTACTACGGTATCTGATTTATTATTCTACGAATGTGTAAACGTACGCGTACTTGTTGATCAATACATTGCCTGAATCAGTATTAATAATTTACTCTGATCTGACGGTCACATACTGGTCTTTTCCAAAGTATACCAAAGTATTGTTGTATGTAGATCATTCGCGAGGATTTGGACCGCCATGGTGTAACTACATGAGAAGACTACCGCCAGGACGTAAATGCATGAGAGGGGATATATATATATGTCACAACGAAGGCCTGCCAACATGTACATGAAACTGTACACGGGGCAAAAATATTCGCCGGAACATGATTCGACTATTCCGAGGACGAAGTTTTTGTCGGTGCATTTCACATTCTGCCGTGCCCTTCTGACGAAACCAATTCAATCAATAAAGTTCTCCTTGACAAGAACCGGTAGTTTGAACACGGCCCGTTTGGGGACAGCACACCTTAATACTTTCTGTTGCAGAAAGCGAAGTGTCCCGAACCAGACGACAATTTAACTGTGTTGGTGCATTCCGGCGTACCAAGCATTCCGTGACGATCTTTCTCGCTTTTACATCTGTTTCTACGCAGTGATCTCACCACAGTACTTCAATGACTCGATAGTTAACTCACCTGACAGCAAATCCGTTAATCCATCTCGAAAGTGCACAAGCAGGAAATCCAAAAGTATCCCGAAAAGACGGTGTGTTGTTCACCTTGTTTCTCAAACGATTTCCGTGTGCAGGTCCCGTAAGCGTTTGTGTCTCGTAGCGGGAAGTCACCCGCGCGGCAAGGCGACACAACTTTTTCGGGGTCAGTCCCGGAGACGCTCTATTTTTAGTCTGCCCGGTGTAGGTGTGCGTCAGGTAGGCAGTCCACGGCGTACCGAACGGTAGGCGGACCAGGCCATCCAAGGCAGTTAGTTGTATGTTGTCTCGGTTACAACTACTAGATGTGTGGTGTTTGTTTTTACCGTGTGTTGCATGCCGCAGTTGTGTCGTTCAGCCAAAGCTAGTGTGGCTTCAGTCAAGCGACTGAGTGCACAGCACGCACTAGCTGTGCACGTTGAAGATCCAAGTCAACAACAACAAAATAATTCCGTATCGAATGTTCCAGTTTTGTTGTTTGTGTTTCGTATCTATTAATTTTGAATTCAGAGGCTCTCCCGGAACCGGGTGAATTTTTTGCGTGTGCATCTGTTTCCCTGCATGACCTACACTTCGATTTATATATATATATATATTATATGCATGGTGTGTCCGCCGTAAAGGCAGTGCGTGGGGGCTTTAGGAGTACGTTCTTTCCGTGGAAAAACACAGTTGTGAGCCTGTTTGGCCAAGCGGTAAGGCGTTAGGCTGGTAAGCAGAGGAACCTCGGTTCGAATCCGCTTCGGCTCACCTTTCTGTTAAAAAAAAGAAAAGAAAAGGTGGTTCGTGGACACTGTCTTGTGACTTGGTCCCTCAGAATTAATAAAACATTAAAATGGCTCTCATCGCTGCCCGTCTTAATGCAGGGGTCATTCTGGAGGTGAGAGTGTAGCGATAAGTATATAATCTCTCTTCCCCCACCTTCATACCCCATAGTTCAGGAGCTGTGTGAGAGTCGAGGTGGCTGTCCTGAGCTGTCCGTCCTAACGAGCCTTCTGGTTTCCGTGGACGTAAAGAATTACTGAAGCATGCTTCGGCATTGGTCACAACTTGTCCCTAATATGTCAACTGACATCTGAGGACATTAAGCATCACTTCATCATCACCTCCATACCCCCCTCCCCCATTCTCGCCGTCCCTAATAATCCTTATGCTTTCTGTGGACGTTAAACACCGTGTTCACTAAAAAGCACAGTAATGCTAATGGCAAAACACTCACTGCACGACTGCGCAGTGTGTAACAAGAATAGTAGAATAACTTGAGCAGCATTGGATTGTGGCTGCTGATTATCTGTTTTGCTGTTGTTACTATTTTTTGTTTGATATATATATAAATTAAAAAAAATAGGGGAGGTGTTTTTGGTTTTGTTTGTCAGAGTATTTTAATGTTCCTGTTTTGTTTGTTTGTTGTTGTTGTTGTGTGCGCGTCCTTGCGTGCGTGTCCGCTGCGTCAGTGCTTGTGCCCGGATGTGCCAGTGAATGGATGTAAGTTAATTTTAACTGAGTCGGATATCTCAAAGGTGTCGGCTTATTTATTCACGAATGTCGTACTCATCAGACAAAAGGAGCATGTGATTTTATTTCTGTGTAATAATAATAATGAAATATTTCTAATGTGCAAACCTAACCAAATATAGAGCTCGGCGGTACGCTGTACAACATTCAAACATGAACGTTTAGACACGTTTAGACTGACACCTCCAGCGGAAAACGGCAGTAACAATGACTCCTAACAATTCAGTTTACATGAAGCTAAACAGACATTCAAGACCTACATTACACACACACATAGTGACACTACACACGCGCACACACACAAACTGGCATGCACGCACGCATGTACATCACACACACACACACACACACACACACACACACACACACACACACACACACACACACACACACACACACACACACACACACACACACACACACTACGCACACACACGCTCTCGCGCGCACACAGGCACACACACACACACACACACACACACACACACACACACACACACACACACACACACACACACCACATCACTGAGTCAACTGAAATATTTAAGAACGGGAGGGGGGGGGGAGGGGGGTAGAAAATTTGCCATAACAGGTTTCAAAGCAGGTGGGTCTTCAGAACGGTTTTTACTAAATACGTCTGTTTGACGAGCATGGAATTCCAGACAGAAGGAGCAGCATAGGAAAGTTGAAGAGTGTTGTCCAAATGTTTTGGCCGGTCCGGCTTAAACATCACTTATTGTGGAATGTGTGAGTTCTTTAGTCAGATGAGCGGAGCTGTCTTGTTGGAGAGTACACACGAAGAAGACCAGACAGATAAATGCAGAGCCTTTATAAGGCTAATAAGTCACTAAATTTATAGCGCTCATAATTTTTTTTTTAAGGAGTGTCAAAGAGTTCGTAACTTATACTCAGTATATGCTTGGGTGCTTGGATAATCAACCAGTGAAGAGTTCTGAGAAGCAGCGAAACATGATCTCGTTTACGAGCTTTGAGCACGACTGAGTTTTGCAGTTGTTTGTTCAGTGTTGCTTTACGTCCATAGAGACCGTACCGTATTAGGGACGCGCGGGAGCCCAGGACGGCCACCTCGACTTTCACACAACTCCTCACCTCGTCAGAGTCTTGCAGATGAGTTTTGAACCTTTTCAGTGTAGTTTCTCGAGAAGGTGTTTAGGACAGCCTGAACTCAGAAGGAGTGAGCTATTATTATTGGTCACTTTTATATAGCGCTGTACTGCTCTGCTCTCTAGCAGACTCAGTCGAGTCACTGCGATCTTGTCGCGTGTGATTCTGAATGATGATGAGTTGATGCTTAATGTCCTCAGACGTCATTTGACATATTAGGGACAAGTTGTGACCAATGCCGAAGCACGGTTCAATAAATCTTTACGTCCACGGAAACCAGAAGGCTCGTTAGGACGGACAGCCCAGGACGTCCACCTCGACTCTCACACAGCTCCTGAACTATGGTGATTCTGAATGAGTGACTGTAGCCTTTTATAATGCATTTTGACTACCCATCCAAGCTATAAAAGTCTGAAACAGAATGACTGCTAGCGTTATTTTGTCATCCAAGCTACACTGAGTGTACTACAGCGCTATTTTGTCGTTAGGTGGCTGGTGACTCCGTCAGTGGCACTGCTGCAGTTTCGGTGCACTTTCTGCGTGCCGTGCCATATAACCGTGCATGAGTTTACAGTGTAATTTCATGCAAAGTCATATACGCAGGGTCATTGTGTCTTTAGCTGTAACCTTCTTCCTGACCTTTTGCAAAATGACCGGGATTTTTTACGTGCTACTGCGGTAACACGGGGGTGTAACGGATACCGAAATGGGAGTCAGCACAGCAAATTGACCCTGGAGAAGAAATTCTCCCGCCGCTCAGTCCCTCTGGGGCTCAAACCCGAGACTCACTCAGTTTCGATTATGATTCCGTCCGGTGGCGCTCTACCACTGAGCCATCCCCTCTCCCCAAGCTGCGGTAGTAGTATGTCAGTAAGCGGTCTATTAATCAAGTGTCAAATATACGCCGCCGTCATTTGCATTAGTGTCAGTTGGACGTGGGCATGCCGACTCGGTCTCGGTCAGTCATCACTGAAGTCCCACAGGTGTCGTGTGAGCAGGTTTGGCGTTAGGGCCTCGGCTCGATTTCGCTTCGGCTCTCGTTTCTCTTCAAAAAGGTTGTGCTTTGTGAGTGGACACTGTCTTTGTCCACAATTTCTCACTCGCTGCAATTAATGAAACATTAAAATGTCTCTCATCGCTGCGCATCTTAATGCAGGAGTCATTCTCAGTGGTGGTGACAGTGTAGCGATAGGTATATAATCTCCCTCTCCTCCCCCCCCCCCCATACCCCCCCCCCCTTTTCCCCGTCCCTAATAAGCCTTTCCGTGGACGCTCAGCACCATGTTTACTGACTGCCATGACTGGAGTTGTGGCCCGTGAGGGTCACTCATGCAGTAAGATCACCACGGTTTATAAATATATATTCTTTAAGACCACAAAGTGGTATTGCGACAAACCAGAGTTTCATTGTATTTAATCGGCGTTAGGCTATACGACAGTACGAACCGCTTAGCTACTTTGACGGTGCGTCCGTAAGCAATTAAAATGTGAAGCAGGCCTGCTCAGTAAACATGCAGCCAGTCACACTGGAGTTAGCCGGCCGCTTTGGCAAAAACTGAAACTGAAATACCATGTTTATCCTTGATACTGTTTTGTTTGTTTTGTTTGCTTCATTGCATTACATCCTCCCGCGTTTTTTGTAGTGGCCACTATAGCCGATGTATAATAAACAATTCGAGTTCGATCTCTCTCTCCATTTCTGTCTCTCTCTTTGTCTGTCTCTCTTTGTCTGTCTCTCAGCACTCAAAGAATACACGTAGGCCTGCATGACCGTAAAATCGACATTATCACAACGCAAAAGCCGGGTGGAGATCGGCTGCTGTGCACGGTCAGTGGTTCGTTTGCCTGACACCGCCAGCTGTATCCCTGATACACATGTAACGTCTGCCGAGCGCTTTTACTGCATGTAATTGTCTTTATTGTTTGTTGATTCTACATATACAAAAACCACAGACCTCATTCTGCGGAGGCAGCGTGACCAAAGGGCGTCAAGATCAAAGGGCTACTGAACTGGAGTCGATGAGAATGTAATGATTGGCGGTGTGGTACATTACAACTTTATTGTCTCTGTGTAGAGAAATTTGCCTCCTAGTTTGTCATTTACATAAAACATTTAATACATTTTACAATAAATCATCAACAGTTGAACAAAGCATACAGCTGCCACTATTTTTATTTTGACTATTCTTTGTCAATAAAGATAAATGACAAGTTTTCTCTGTTCTGTTTTAGATTACAGTAGTTCGCTCCGGAGGCTGCGTGTACCATATAAGCCGGTGTGCTTATGTGTTGAGTTGCCAGTTTTGATTAAACTGAGGAATATGCCCAATCTTTAACAAACAAATCATTTTATTTGGTTTTGATCGCTGCTTGCACACCCATATCGGGGTGGTACGTGGAGGGTAGTACGTCTAAGGGAGTAACCTGTTTTGAGGCCATGCTTCGCCAAATGTTGCTTTATGTTCACAGAGACCACGAGGACTAAGAGACGGGACCCCTGGATAGCCATCTCGACTTTTACACAGCTCCTTAGGTCTGAGAAGATGTACCTTCAAGTTCATTGCTGCTTTACGTCCGCAGTGAAAAACAGTATTAGAGACGGGAGCTCAGGACGGCCACATCGACTTTCACACAGCTACACAGCTCCTGAGCTCTGGGAGGATGTACCTTCAAGTTCAATGTTGCTTTATGTCCGCAGAGACCAAAAGGGATATTTGAGACGGGATCCCAAGGACGGCCACCTCGACTTTCACACAGCTCCTTAGCTCTGAGAAGATGTTCCTTCAAGTTCATTGCTGCTTTATGTCCGCAGAGACTAAAAGGGATATTAGAGACCGGAGCCCAGGACGCCCACCTCGACTTTCACACAGCTCCTGAGTTGCGACAGGATGTATCTTTGCTTACCAGAGTTTATGTACCTTGTATTAACTCGCATGTCAGGTGAGTTATCCCACATAGGTGAATCCGGTCTCGGCATTGTTGTGTCCCTTTTTGTACGTATGACGTCAAGCGCTGTTCCCAAGTGCCCATTCTTTGCTGAAGGTTTCTAATGTAATTTAGTGATTCACAAGGCTTGTCCTCTGGCTGTGCAGCACCTGCATAACTGAAGAATTCTTGTTGCTGTTTGTTTATTACTCAGCTGAGTTGAATGACGTTACTGTTGAGTTGAAGTTTCTGTTGAAACAGTTTAAAGTAGAAATAAATGTGCGTGTATGCTGTACCTGTGGGACGCCTGACATTTTAATTAAAGGAGTGCATAATGAAACCCAGCTGGAATCGCTTTGAGTACCAGGGGAGATAATTCACACACACACATACACACACACACACACACACACACACACACACACACACACACACACACACACACACACACACCTGTAGTTCACCTTTATTGATGGTGTGAAACCGTGGGTGATCACATGTGCCATTATTTACATCAAATGGACAGTTTTGTATATGAAAGCAAAAACTGTTTTCAACAAGATAAACCTTTCTGTTGGTTCCCTGTCACATCTGCCGCACATAAACAATTCTTGCACACTAACAGCTGAATTGACATAAACACACATAAAGAGCGGCTGAAATATATTAACATTCAGAAGTTGTGCCTAATATGTCAACCTGACATCTGAAGACCCATATCATCATCTTAACATTCAAAGTATACACATTTTGTGTAAACAGCATAAAAGCTTTCAACAGGAGAGAAGCTAGCAGTACCAATTTTTATAGTGTTTACCTTACAGTTACACAAAACATTACTTGTGAAAATTAGAAAGAAATCTCACTGACACCCCCCCCCCCACCTCCCACCCCTATCCTTCCTTCAGAGTGAAATTAACAGGCTCCGTTAGCTTTACGTACAATGTAAAGGGAAGGTAATCTTTTCTTTTCTTTTTTGCAGCACGTAACAATGATGGCTGATTTTACTTAAACAGTAGATCTATTTCTTTCGTAAAACACCAGCTTACCAACTTACTTACTGCTGGAAAAAGAAATTTATTTCAACCACTACTCCTTATAATCATTATAACCTGTGAAGGACTTCTGATTGTTGAAATATGACTGCTAACTCTATTCCTGTGCTGCTGTGGCCTCTGCCTTCAAAACTACAAGGTGCCTGTTAGGCAGGGTCACATTTTCCCATTCCACAATACCCTGACTCTAGTTTGTTGTAAAAAGTAAGAAATCAACCCAGAATACAAAGACAAATAACTGGTTAAACACAGATGGACGGACTTGTATGAATATCACAGGTACTGATCACAACAGAATATATATACATCATCAGCAACCAACTAAAACCTCATAAAGTAAGTTTGGAGAAAAATATAAAAGTGCATTTCCCAATTCAGCATTTATCTGAACACATTTATTTTTCAACACAAAGATTTTTTTTCTGGTTCATGTATGTTGTCATAAACATTGCTTTTGAAAAAATATGTCAACACAGCCTTTATTATTGTTGAAATGGGCGAGATATATTTTTTTTTTCCACAGTGTGTTTTGTCTAAAATGATGACCTACAAAACTTTGAACTTGTTTCATGATGTGTTGACAACTGATAAAAACTTTGTAACACAATTTTTTGGTCTGGCACCATATATAGTTACATGACAGAGACCCCCCCAAAAAATATGGTAAGGGGTGAAAAGTTAAATGGTTGCAGACAAATGTGTTCCAATAAAAACTCTGAACTCTGTATAAATCTCTGTTTTGATTTGTTGCAGACATGAAAAGCCTCAGAACTCAGCTTACATGTTTGTCATGAATTGGCTGCCTTCAAAAGCAAACTAAGAGGTTTTCGTACTAACATTTAGCATTTTTGTGTGTGTGCAGATTTTTTATATAATTTTGTAGTTGTTGTCGTAACAGAGCTTTGAGGTGTTTGCAGAAAATGTATAGATAAATTAGGTCTTCCATAGTGCAAAAATCTCACCCCCCCAAAACAACAACAACTGAGTTTTGAAGTTTTAATCAGCCTCCTCTGATATAATTACATTTATATACATCCTCAGATCTAAAGTCAAAAGCGTTTCCTGTTTGTACTGTCACATAAAAAGGGCACCCAGGAAACAGTCATCTAAATGAACTAGCTGTCTTTCTAGGTGAACAATGCAGCTGATCATTTGGGCTAAGTCAAAATCAATGTGTGCATATATGCAGATGTCAGATATACATATATATATATATATAAAAACATGTTCAGATGACTGAAAACAAATGTGGGCAGTACTGTTTTTTGATGAGTCAAGTTAGTCTTTGCTGAAAATAACAACAACACATGCACAAAGTCCTCAATGCTGTAGCTGATATTAAACTGACATACAAATGAGCTGAAACACTGCTGGCAAATTTTCAACATACATCTTCATAGTATCAGTTGTCAGCTGTTGTTTCATCTTGGTTGAGTCCAAAGTCGAAACTGATAACCTGTTCTAGAATACTGGCATGGCGCAAGGGGTTGTCACTCTTGTGCAGGGAATGCTTGATGTTACTGGAAGTCCATTTGGCATTTCTTGTGACAGCTTAGTCCTTCTTGGTTTCAGATTCAGGAGCACCGTTGGTCTTCTCATCACCAGTGCCTTCTTCAGGGATGGGTGAAGCCTGGGAGACATAGATTCACATGTATGTGTGTGAAGGACATGAAAATATACTCCAGCTACAGCATGACAGTCTTCTGCATTTCATATTCATGACTGACTTTGACAGTCTGTATGGTGGCTATAATTACGCACAAACTGATGTGTTTTCATTATTATCATGAGGCAAAAATATTAAAAGAGAAAATGGGTTTGTGTATTATGTTTTGTTGTGGTGTATAGTTGTGTGCTTTGAGGTTTTGCTTGCATGTTATGCTGTGCCTGTGCTAAGTTGTGTGTCCATTGTGCGGATCGTTCACATGCTACTGCAGTAACATGGGGGTGGAATGGACACTGAAATAAGAGTCAGCACAGAACGTTGACCGCTCCTGCAGGCATTCAAACCCTTTCAATCATGAGTCCAGCGCTCTGACCACTGAGCTATACCCACTCCCTGTATGATGTATGATGACATGCTGTGCAATAATACACTCCATCACACTCCATAGCTACAAGGATGTTTACCTTGCCAGTGTCAGACTTCTCAAAGTCCTGAGTTGGGTCAGGCATCTTCTTCTTCTCTGAATTGATGATGTCCCAGAACTCTTTCTCCGCCTTTTCATACAGATCCTCATCTGGTGGAGCATCTTCTTCATCTGCTTTGCCACCATCGTCCTCCTGGTGACAGAGTGGTCATGGATGGTGCAATATCACATTTAAAGCAGGTGTCCACAGAGGAAAACCCATCTTGCCATCTCATAATAACACAAAGCCTGGGACAATCCCACCTAGTCAACCATCTCTTCACTGAGGCAAACCCATCTTGCCATCTCATAACAACACTCACCCTGGTACAAACCAGTTTTATCATTCCATCCATCATTTGAGGCAAACCCATCTTGCCATCTCATAACAACACTCACCCTGGTACAAACCAGTTTTATCATTCCATCCATCATTTGAGGCAAATCCATCTTGCCATCTCATAACAACACTCACCCTGGTACAAACCAGTTTTATCATTCCATCCATCATTTGAGGCAAATCCATCTTGCCATCTCATAACAACCCAAACCATGGAAGAAACACTCATCTTGCTGTCTTGTAAGAACACTAACCTTGGGAAAACCCCACCTTGTCATTCCATGCCAACATAAAGCCAGGATGATTTGTTTTTTAATCTTGCATTCACGTAAGAACATACATCCTGGGGAAAACCACACCTTGTTAACCCATATAAACACAAACATAGAGGGAAAAGTAATTTTGCCATAAGAACACAAAAACTAAGACAAACCCAGCTTAATTGCCATCCCATAAGAACATAACCCAGATGACAAACCCATCTTGCCATAACATAAACCCTGGAGGCAAGCCCATTTTGTCATCTCATTAAAACAAAAAGCAGAGGGGTTGCTGTTTTGTAAAAATATATTCAATAAGCCCTGGAAGAGCAGAGTGTGTGTGAGATTGTGTGTGTAAATTACATAAATAACTAGTTTGTTTATTATGTAACTTTTGTATTTTCAATAACTGTTCTTTGAGTTTTAAATTATAAAATATGTGTTATTGTGTACTGTGATGTGGTTAATGTTTAACCACATTTTAATTTCTCTGATGAGATAATAAAGTAATCTTGAATCTTGAAGACAAACCCACCTTGCCATCTTGCTGGCTCTTTGTGCGTTCTTTCAGCTTCATCTCACGGTGCCTGGAGTCAAGGATCTTCTCACGTCGTGTCTCACGCTCAAACATCTGAACACAAACATCAGAGTGTCAGACATCCCAATGTATTGCATTAACATGACAAAACTGTCATCATTGGAGTTTGCACTCTTAGAACTGCTAGCTTTTTTCTTCCTTTTTCTAAATTTATATATATTTTTTAATGTAAGTTTATCATGACTGCAGCATTTGCCAACAACTCGGTCAACATTACATAACTAGCCTAACAAGTACCAACATGTATTTTTCAACAATGATGGTATGTACTCACAGCGGTGACGAGGTTCTTCTCGTTTCTCTGCAGTGAGTACAGACCCTCTGAGAGCTCCAGCAGTGTGGTTGTTCCATCCTTGGACCCGCAGGCCACCAGTCGCCCATGCTCCTGCACACGCAGGCTGTGCAAAGGCACGTCGCACACCTGTCACGGTCAAGGTCAAAACATCAGAGTACATGTAACAATGGGGATCATGGGGAAGAGAACAAATACTTTCCACCTTGGATGCATGAAAAAAAAAATTGAAAAAAATGCTGCATTTACTATACAAACAACATTATTCTAAGAATAGCAACCAAAATACAGCAATGATCTTATTTGGATCCCTATGTTGTTGTAGCATTCCCCAGCTGAACGCTCTGGGAGTCACCTGGTTTATCCATGATATATGCAATTGCACATTGACAAATGCATTCCATAGGGTGAGAGGATTGTGTGCATGACTGTAATTTTAATACCCCACCATGTAGTCAGCCACTGCCATCTTCTGAGGATTTATCTCTGTTTCAGGAGGGTGGATGCTGCCATGCAAGAAGCTTATCATGGCTGAAGATAATTACCAAATATCTATGCAGTGCGTAACAACACTTTAATGTAGCCTTGGTGTTCTTGCTGGTGTCAATGCCTCGGGACACAGTCCAAGCCAAGGCCAAACACACTCATATAAACCAAGAATACTGCCAGAAAAAGAAAAAAAAAATTCATCCACTCTTTACAGCTATTTTTGGTCAATTTTCATGTTCAAGTTGTTTCTCCGAAGACATGTGTTTTTGTGTCTGCAGTCTCTAACTCCATACAGTCAATGAAAACAGTAAAAAATATACAGAGGAAAACAACAGGAAAAAAGCAACATTACACACCTGTAAACTCAGAGTGGGGTCGTTTTGCTTGAAGATGATGTCCCAGACATCCATCGTTCCATCCATCTTGGTGATGAAGAACACGGAGGGGCGGATAGGACTCCAGCAGCCATCCGTCAAGTAGGATGAGTATTGTCTGTGTCAGATACAAAACTCTCATTAAGAATCAGTTTGTATGTCAAATTTTATTCACACTTAACCTATGTACAACTGCCTGAATTGTATTGCACAACTGCCCAACACTGCATGTGGGCTGTTTGCTGGTCCCTAGCATGCCTGCCTTATCAGCTGATTTGTTCAAACTAAACTATCTTTTAAGATCAACACGCCATACCCACCTCCGTGGTTGAACAGGCTTGTTCAACAAACAAAGGAAATTAAGTGTGCCTCACTGATGTCACATGAATAACAAGGCATACTATGATGGAGACCTGAATCACCTTTGGTAACTCTCAGCTGGCATGCAAGTAAATGCTGGGTACGAAACCTCCATCAAAGGTCCATCCTCAAAAATATGTAGAAAATATGTCAAGATCCTTGGACGAGAGATTGTTTGCACAGTTTGCAAAGTCAGATAACATTTATAGCAGGGTTCTAGGTGGGATGCCCATGTCTGCCATGAAATTAGGCCCAGCTGCCAACACAAAAGAACATGACCACTGTCACAGGTCACCTCATGACATTTTTGCTTGAATCACTACTGGTGTGATACAGACCATGTTTTAGAATTTTTCTATCCCACAGATTTTCCCAAACCACTGCCAATCATACTTCAGTGAGGTTAGGAAAGGAACCCATGTATTCATAGTGATGGGAGCAAAATCTCCTTAGGTTCTGGATAAGCTACAGTATTCTAGTACAGGATAAATACACAAGTGGTTTTTAACACCCAGCCAACCATGGAAGTCACATCAGGTGATAACAGTATCAGTAATCATGTACATGCTATTTCTCAAAATTGGAGCACAGAGCCCATTACAAAGCAAAGAACAAGGAATCAAACACAGCCAAAAGAAACTTACTCACTCACCAAGAAACAAGCCAACAATAAAACTGACAACTTGTGTACTGAAAAACAGCTCTTGGCCAACAATGGTAACACCCAAAACACACTTGCATACACACTAATGATCTAGCGGAGGGACAAAAAGAGTTATACTTGATTGAAATGTATAAAAGAATAAATCTAAGTAACACGATCTGAGTTAAAATAGAAACACCTTACATGGTGGTTTGAGTTGTACTGAGAAAACAGAACAGCCTGAAAACAAACCTGGTCGTGTTTTGCAAAGCCAAAGTCAAAATTCTACTTACTTTGTCCACATTATGGAAGATTCCCTGATGTCTTCAGACCAGATCTGCACAAACATGAGCAGTATAGAAGCATAATACAGATGTAGTACAGTTCCTCTCAATATTTAGTGCATATTGTTATTGTGTTGTTGGTTTGGATACAGCATGGTTTCAATACGCAAGTCCAATTGCTCACATGAAGGTATGTCAATAAGGCAATAATGCACATGTAGTTGAACTGTAGCACAATAATGGAGCTGACTGATGTGTCTTCAGTACTCAGTGAAATGGTCATCTGAACACAGCAAATTCCACTGTATCCATATTTCTAAATTGCAGAGAGAAAAAAAACTACCCCCCCCCCCCCCCCCAGTGAATTAAGCAAAACTATCTACATGCTCACCAAGCAATGCATTCTCTGAGGCAAACATGATTAGAAAATGTTAATGTTGGACTTACTCTTGCACACCAGTCACCAACGCTGAGGAAGTTCTTGGGGAAGTGTGGGTTACGCTGGAGAGAGTAGACGGGGCCGATGTGTCCCGTGAAGTTGGCCACAATCTTTTCCAATGGCGTCTTGGCTTTTCTGTTACAGGACATGATCACCCCTTGCTCTGTTCCAACCATGAACTTAGTGGGCTGGACAAGAAGAAAAAATGAAAGGCATCAAATTGCAAGGACCATGAAGCGTTCTTAAGCCATCTGTACAGCACTGACATGTACAATATCATCAGAATAATGCACATGGTCTTTTTACTGTCACAAAAGCAAAATGCAGCAAGGATGCATGGGCATGTGAGGGGGTATGCAATATATGTGAGAGGGTATGTGATATAACTGCTGAGGTGTCCCACATTCCTTATAATTGTAATGCAAGACACCACTCTACCCACACAAATAGTACACCCTAACATTGTCCTCAGGTGACACTGTGTGGCTGACAGGACATTAAAATCCACTTACTAACTGACTAACTAACACCCTCCCATGCTAACAAAATGTGTGCTCTCACAAACATGACCCATCACCCTTACATCTCCTAATC
>OY757541.1:36890819-36963239 GCA_963584105.1 Alviniconcha strummeri
ATGTGAATGGTGTTGTTGAGAAAGTATATTTGTGGAGTCAGGAAACCCGGAAAGGCTTCTGAGCATAAGGTTCTTTTGATAAACTTGTGGCATGGTAAGCTAGGATTTGTTGTTTTTCACATGAATGGCCAGTCAAATTCCAGAAGCCAGAGCACATGAGTTTTTTCTTTGAATCTCATAACCCTGTTGAACTATCAAGCAGTCTATTTTCTGATAGAATCAACACACAAGGGATTTAATTAGCACTTGACAGATGTCACATAAACACAACAACAAAGACATGAGTTGGCTATAGTAACTCTCACCTGGCATGCATGTAAAATTATACAAGATACATAAACTCCACCTGAGGTACATCCTATTGTCTGATACTTCTCTAAATTCACAGATTGGCAGCAGCAAAAAAGAAAAAAGAAAACATTAAATCACAGATTGACGGCAGCTAAAGGGTGGTGGAGAGACATGATGTGGCAGAAAAGTGAACAAAAGAACTGAGCTGGACATTTATTGTATGCAACTATAATGCAATTTGCTTTGTGCTCTGCACAAGATAACATAAGTACATTAGTGACAGTATTATCCATTTTGGTGTACACACCATAGGTGTACACACCATAGTTTTCAGTCATTTTACCTAAATGTATTATTTCAGTGTCAGCCTGTGTTTTTTAGGCTCAAAACAGACATACATGAATTTTCATGGACAATCTAGATTTCTTAAAAGCACTGGTACTTAAAATAAAATGTGTGACATATTTCAACAAACAAAGGATGTTAATTAGCTCTCAAAAGATGTAAGATGGACACAACAGCAAAGACTCAAATCACCTACCGTAACTCACACCAAGCATGTAAGTAAATATAACGTATGTGCACCCCACCAAAGGTACATGTATCCTCAAAAGATATGCGTGATATGTTTGACCTGATTTGTTATCATTTATACTGTGGTTACACACTACAAACACATGGTACTGCCAAGTAAAATTGGTAACTATGTCGAATTACACATGTGGAAAAGGACTGCACATCATGAGTATAGGTGTGATGTTTCTAAATGAAAATACGGTGGCTAATATCAAATCAAATGTCCATAACAAGTGTCCATAACATTAACTTTTCTATTTACTTAGATAAAAAACTAATTCTCACTGTTAACGAAAAACCTGAAAACTTTTTGATAACAACCAACTGAATGCAAATATGAATTTGCTGAACTTCGTGATTTTGCCAGTGATGCCAGTGAAATCCTGCGAAGTGCTCATAACAACTTATTCATATGGATGCAGAAGCAACATAGAATCATCAAAAAAAGAAAGTATACACAGTTTGTTAAGTAAACATTCAATCTGAATACTCAAACTCCAACAACAAAAAGGTGTATCTACCTTGATTGGAAATCCTACTGATTCAAGCACACTGCAGAGCTTGGGTGAATCGTTACTAGTGGCAACAATTGGGGAACCGGAAGCGGACCAAATGTTAGACAGTTTAGAACGAGGCTCAGGCACTATATTTTCAGAACCAAGATTCATTTTATATATGCGTTTTTTTATCTGCAACATACTCTTGACTAAAAATGCTATTATTGCATTGATTAGTATGAATTAAAAGTGCTTTGATATGACCATTTAATCTAAAGTGACGTCACCATTTTATGTGTATAATATTTAGTACACACTTCCGGAAGAGGCGGATTCCGTCTCTGTACACAAAAACAAAGAAACGCTATGTCTTGATGGCTTTATCAGCTGTTGAATCCATTCTTTTGAAGGCAAGGTAATATTCCGGGAGGCCATATTTAAAATGTTAATTAAACATTGTTGTTTACATGTTACTTGTCTTCTTCGTCAAGTTGCAAGGCAGGATTGTACAGCACGTGTGAAAGTCACTGTCAGCAAATGCACGAAGCACAGAACAGCAACTCGACCAAAGTCCAGAACGAGACGTGGCCCAGGCCATGATCTGAGTTAAGACAGTGTGCATACAATGACAGAACACAGAAGCACAAGCTATTTGCCGAGAACAGTAATGGACTGGTCCTCACCAGTCCAGGCCCGGCCGCCCACCCATAATACCTAAGTCTCCATATGAATGAGCTCCCTCCTCCTCCCCCCCCCCCCCCACCCCATCCTCCTAAAACATTAGCAATCTTCTTCTTCCAGTAATAGCCATGATCAGTGTTGATGCGAAGAGTGTCTGACTGTGGACCATGAGTCACTGAGTGTAAGCGGAAGAAGAAGAAAGCCAACAGTGAGAGAGGGATGTGAGTAGTGAATTCTTGTGTGTGTGTATGTGCGTGTGCACGCACATGCGTGTGCACTTAGAATAGTCTCTGTGGACAAGATTTTGTCCTTTATAAATACTTTTATTGTTATTATTAATTACATTCAACAGAAATGCCTCCCAGGAAGATGTGGATCATTTGTGCCGGAACATCTCAGAGCTGTTGGCTTTCCCAGATAAATCATCAGAGTGCTGCACATTGCTGCGTCAGTTGTTTGTAATTCTGCAAGCTTCAGATGTTGAACCATGGTATTAAATACATCTTTCTGCTTTTACGTTTATAGATAGTCTGTTGATCAGACTTTCTCTGTGCTATTTCTGTATGTCTCATGTCTCTCGATCTGAGTCTCTCTCTCTCTCTCTTTCACACATACACACACACACACACACACACACACACACACACACACACACACACACACACACACACACACACACACACACAGATGTACACATGTATAGACATGATAAACTACTTGCCTGCACACAAACACACACACACATGAATGCATACACATACACACAAACACACACACACAAAAACCTGGGTACGCTTTCACAAACAAGTAATGATGTATACAAATTAAAATGGGTCTTAGTAACAGGTTTTACAGTAAGCAAATCCTTACCTATACTATATATTATCTAAATAACTTATTAACCAAACCAGGGTAAGTTGTTTAGCTCAATGCAAATGACTCGAACAACAATGATGGAAAGAGTCTTCTGCCTTGTCTTTGTCATAACACTTAGTGATGTACTGTGGTACTCTGATAATGATATTAATGTGTGTGTGTGTGTGTGTGTGTGTGTGTGTGTGTGTGTGTGTGTGTGTGTGTGTGTAAGAGACAATGTGTGTGTGTGTGTGTGTGTGTGTGTGTGTGTGTGTGGTGTGTGTGTGTGTGTGTGTGTGTGTGTGTGTGTGTGTGTGTGTGTGTGTGTGTGTGTGTGTGTGTGTGTTACAGTCTCCCCAGAGGCCTCTTGACAGAGATGCTGAAGATACTAAGCCGGACAGAGGCAGAGAAACATTTCAACAAGCAGTGCATGCTTTGCTCTCTCATCCTGAAAGATTTGACTGTGGGAGACCAGCAGCTGACAGAAGAGCTTGCTCCCAGTACTGGCCAACCTCCCCAAAAGGCTCTGCTGTCATGCTATGTCTTGCAGGTAACAGCGTTAACTCTGACCAGTTTGTCCTTTGCTATTAAAATTGTGTCTTTTTTAAATAATTTGTTTCAAAACATACCAGCATTAAGTATTAATGCCTTTAAACAGGACAAAGAGATTCAAAGATCTTATATATATAAAAAGGGCAAAGAATGAAAATGGGCATCTTTATTCATAAAGTGCCAGAAATTAAACAGCTTAATAATTGGTGGTCCTTCTTTAATTGCGTACAGTTCTGTGCTCTTTGCACTTGCCAAGTTGGCAGGACCACTTTGACTCATGTTGACACCCACGCATATGTATCCACACATGTTATTTAATTAGTATGACAGGTACTTCAACATTCCAGCATTGTTATAGTAAGTTTGCCTAAACCCTAGGCAACAAGAACAGATATCTTTTAGATAAATACATGTGACACAACTTTAAGCATTTAGCATTTTGGTCATCGAAATATATACATCATCAAATTACCAAACTTTGACCCATCACTCAATCTCATTCCAGTGATAAACAATTACACTCCCAAATGCCCATTACCTCTCCCTAAGCCAGTGTAGACTCTTCTCCAGTGTGGGAGCTGAGGGCTCTTACAAATTAGGTGGTGGCTGGGGAGGTCGGTGGTTGAAGGTTCTGGTGTTCTACTTTGTGCAAGCCTGACTACCAGGAAGAGGCGAGCCAGAGTAGTGTTCTTTGTTCCTTTGCAAAGTGCGCCAAAACAGCGTGTCACCTACTGCCCATGCACAAGCCGTTTATATCCTCTATCCCTCTAGGCAAAAATAGTTTAGCCATTCACTACCTTGCCGCAGTCTGCTGTCTGCTACAGTGTGCCACCTAGCACTGCTTAACATGCCTTGATGTGTCGTATAAAATTTATATATACAAGCTGAGAAGCACTTTGTTTTGCTAAAAAAAAAGCTGTATAAATTCCCAGCATATTATGATTATTGTGGAAAAGTGACTGATTGATTGATGTCAGATATTGTGTACTTGGCAGGGTTCAAAGTCCAACTGCTTGCAGGAAGTGTTACCAGCAGCTGTCAGGTTTGGCTCGTCTTCTTTTTTGTTCTCTCCGCAAACCAGAGTTCTAGAGAGACAGTCTGTTTTTAACGTGTGTCTTTGTGTGTGTATCTCATCCGTATGTATGTGTGTGTTTGTGTGTGCATGCTACCTGATTAGGTTTGAGTGGTGTGTATGGATCCAGTGATGTGTGAGTGTGTCTGATTGATAATAATTATACTAATAATTAGGATTTCTGTAGCGTCCATCTACTACACAAGGTGGGAGCGTAGGGTGTTTAAGACATCTAGTAGGGGTGTGTGTATGTAGGCTGCCTTGTGAGGGATGATCAAAGTATACTGACTTGACTTGTATTCCAAAGGCTATGGTTGGATGTTTAATGTACTGATACTTTGAACACATGTATGCCTCATTCTTTAAGACTGATTTGCTGAAAAATTATTAAGACATAGCGGTCTTAATCTGAAGTTGGCCTCTGCAGTCAGTTAATTTTTGTCCTCCATTTGTACGACCAAAAATATGATAATAAAATTGACTCTGTCTTACCTTCTTTGGCGTGGCATAGCTGTTATGAGCCTGTGCTTGATATTATAATAATAAACTGATATATTGGATTCGACTCACCATACTTTCAAATGTTTTTATTTTATTTTCATTGTAAGTACAAACTATTATATGGTATTACACTTTTTATTGATTGCTTCTTTTTCTCTTTCAGGTGGCTTTGTAAAAAGGACTTTGAAAGTCAGCGCAAAGCATTGTCCTTTTTGGTTGGAGTGTCTTGTTTACATGGGGTTATGAAACAAGGTGACATTAAAAAAAAGTTGTTTAATGTTGTGTATGTGTGTGTGTGTGTGTGTGTGTGTGTGTGTGTGTGTGTGTGTGTGTGTGTGTGTGTGTTGTGTTGCAGTGTATTGTGTGTGTGTGTGTGTGTGTGTGTGTGTGTGTGTGTGTGTGTGTGTGTGTTGTGTTGCAGTGTGGTGTGTGTGTGTGCGTGTGTTAGTAGTAGTAATAGAAGTAGTAGCTTTGTCACCAGATGTCTTATCCTCAGTGGCAGAATGCACTTGAGAAACATCATAACAGCTGTGTGTGCCTGTTTGATGAACACTTGTCTTAATGATGTGTTGTTCTGTGGCAGAACACACTGGAGAAATATCATAACAGCTGTGTGCGCCTACTTAAACACTTGTCTTAATGACTTATTGTTTTGTGGCAGAACACATTGGAGAAACATCATAACAGTTACATGCACCCCTGCTTGATGAACACTTGGCTTAATGATGTGTTGTTCTGTGGCAAAACACACTGGAGAAATATCATAACAGCTGTGTGTGCCTACTTAATGAACACTTGTCTTAATGATCTGTTGTTCTGTGGCAGAACACACTGGAGAAATATGATGTTAATGATGTCTTGTTCTATGGCAGAACACATTGGAGAGACATCAGAGCAGCTGTGCACCTGGCTGATGAATGCCAGTCTGTATCAAGCTCGCAATGCCTACGCCATCAACCCCTTCCGCAAAGACCAGGAAAGCCAGGTGACTGAGATTGATGGGACGCCGTGCAGAAATTTCTTCACCATCCTGAACTTTGGTTTGTACTTCTCGTCCTCTTTCACCACTGTGCTGTGGCAGAGCCCTGTTTCATAGTCACTCCTGAACCAAAAGGACTGATCTTTAGTGTTATTTGTAAAAATGATTTGTTTCTTGTTCAAAGTTGCACTTTGTTGTAAGTGAGGGGTTCACCAAGTTGGATACATTTGGATGTTTTTGTATCTGTTGGATAAGTGGTTTCCTGCATTGTCAAGTTCAGTGCCCTTCCCTATCATTCGAGCAGCTGCATTCCACCTGCAGACGTCCTAATCACAGCTCACTGAATTTTTAGGAAAAAATGGAGGTTAAAACAACTGAGGCAGGAGAGAAATCAGACAGTTCTTGCTGGTGGTTACCAGTTTGATGCTCTACCACTGATCCACTGGTGGCATTTATTGTGGATCCATTGCTAGCGTAACAGTGTCATCAGTTTCTTTGTTCAAAGTTGGTTTTCATAGAGAAATAGAAGGAAACAAAAAAAAACTAAACGACAATTCAATCAAGAAACAGAAGAAAACAAACAAGAAGACCAAAAAAGGAAGAAACTGAAACCTAATTTTGGGGGTTTCTGTTTTACAGGCCTTTGTCAAAATGGTTAGCTTTGTCCCATTTTTCAGGTCAGTATTACACAGACGACCAGTACCTCAACATCTACAGTTTCTCCTTACTGTACAAGTGGCTGCACCAGTGTTCCCAAACGGAAGATGACATGTCTTCCCACTCAGCCGGAGAGGGAAGTCCTGGAGAAAAATCCCCTGCAGCAAGGGTTGAGGGAGCCCCAAAGAAAAACACTCCTGTGCCAGGAGTGGATGGGAGTCCAGAGAAAAGAACACCAGTATCAGGAGTGGACAGAAGTCCAAAGAGAAGATCTTCAGCCCCAGGAGTTGAGGGGAGTGCTAAAGGAAAGACTACTGCTGCAGGAAGGGAGGGGAGTCCTGGCAGAAAGACTGGGTCAGAGAGAAGCTCCACTGAGTCCAGGGTTCTGCAGTCACTTGTGTCTCGCTCTGTGGACTACTGCTTCCGTGTGATGGATCAGTGCGAGAGAAGTAAGCTGAATGGGAGAAGAGGGTTGTGGTAGTCCAGAATGTTGTTGTCAGGATTAAAGGTGTGTTTTTAAGTGGTGGAAATGGAACTAGGCACGCCACATTACTGGGCACACAGAAAGTAAAATAATACCTTTTGGGTCCTGTAATGATCAGCAGTCACAAGAGGACATTAGGCTTTTCTTTATTTGCTGTCAGTGCTAATGGTGATTGACCAGTTCATTCACTATGGTGGTTAGTTCAGTGAATACCATATAGCTGATAAAATGTATATATCACCACAATAAATGTGTGAGCAATACAACGCTTCTTTTTTTTCTCTCTAACAGAAGCCAAAGTTTCTTCAGATGCTGAACTACAAGTGGCAGTAAGTAGTGTTTGGCAGACTCAGTTTTCAACTCTTCATCAAGGTACCAGCAGATCAAGTTGTAGCTCTAATGCTGTGCCAACATGAAGCTAATATTTAATCCCACTCCTGCTGCTAGCATACAGTAGGATCTTGTACAATGCTGCTTAGTCATCCATTGCTTAGTTCACTGAACTGAATTTGTTGTTGTTGTTGTTGTTGTTGGCAGAATGCAGCTGTGAAGTGACAGATAATCAAGAATTAGACAAATTAATGTAAGATGGTGTTACAGATCCATGTATGTATGTATGCACAGTTCTCATTTGTTTCAATACTAATCAGTTTTCTGAGCTTGGGTTTGTAATTTTTATACCATGTATCTTCATGTTTTTTGTTTGTTTTTTATGCACCATTATTTTCAAACCAGAAGCCACTGCCATTTTTTACTCCCCAAAGTAATGTTCTGATAAAACTTACCTGCCTCTTGTTCTTTCTCCTAGAGTTTTAAGGAAGCAGGACACTACTTGATGTGGTGTGTAAAGTGAACACAGGCCAGATGATCACCTGGTGTGTTTACTTTCAGTGTTTGACGGAAGTGGTTGTGATACTGGATCTGGTGTGCCAGCTGGACACAGGCCGGATACCCAGGGTGCATTATCATCTGGTGTTTACTTTGAGTGTCTGACAGAAGTAGTCATGATACTGGACCTGGTGTGCCAGCTGGACACAGGCCGGATACCCAGGGTGCATTATCATCTGGTGTTTACTTTCAGTGTTTGATGGAAGTGGTTGTGATACTGGATCTGGTGTGCCAGCTGGACACTGGCCGGATACCCAGGGTGCATTATCATCTGGTGTGATTGTTTTCAGTGTTTGACGGAAGTGGTTGTGATACTGGACCTGGTGTGCCAGCTGGACACTGGCCAGATACCAAGGGTGCACCAGGAGATACGACGTCTCTACACACGGCTTTCTCAGGATGCCGCCCACTCACCAACTGTCCTGCGCATTTTGCAGTTCTTCCTTAACCACAGTGAGTACTTTCATGAAATCATTCCAACTGGGAAAAAAAGTGCAATATTAACACAGGGCACTGGGAAAACCTACTGAAGAAACTGAAAATTGCCATGAAGAGAAATTCTTGTACTTTCTGTGTATGTTTGAGGGAGGATGGGTGGTCTTTCTCCAGCTCAGAGGCATTCGTATTGAAATTGTTTTAAACTGCTTTCCAGGTGCTACAGTAGTCCATGACCCTCAGGACGTGTACAACCATTTCTTTGGTACCGTTCTCACCCAGCAGTTCCGGGACCCTGGGCTGGCATTTGACACTGTCGTCTTCATGGCCAACAACCTGACTATGCTCTGCTACGCCACCAACATCTTCTCCCACTTCTTCCCCAACATCCTCAAGGTGTGGTTGTGGTGCAAGGGTCCTGACTCTCAAAGCATAGTCCTCAGGGACAGAGTGGGCTTGAAATATGTTTGTATGCTGTTGACTAGGGGTTGCCCTGTCTCTTCAGTTCTGATCAAAAATACTCTGTTGTACTTGCTGTTTTACTCATTATAAGCATCCAAACACTGGACACCAAAACAACAGAGCCAAACAGCTGAACCTAAAACAAATAAGTGTCCTACATCTCATTTTTCACCGTTTAGCTGTTGTTTAAGTGTTGTTTTGTAGCTTAAAAAAGGCTACCTTGAAAATTTGCATGTTGTGTTTTGTCATAATAAATAGCAGTCTTTTTTTAACCTCTTTTGGGTTTGGATCTCATAAGGTATAATTTGTTGCTTTGGAAATTTATGTTTACTTGTCATTTTACCAGTTGGATTTAAGCTGGAAATGTCTTTCTTTCAATTTATGAAAATATTTTTGGTTTCATCAGATTTTGGCCTGGCATCCCAGAACATTTATAAAAGAGTTCATGGATCTGCTGCCTGCTATGATGGCACCAACAACAGCGCTAGAGGTGTGGTACTTTTTTCTGTTGACATTCTGTTTATAGCTACTCATTTTCTCAAACCAATCCTGCAGATAAAAGAGGTTTTAGTACTAACTGAAAATTAACAGTTTTGTTTTAGAGTGCTCTGTTGAGTTTGTATCAAATTTAGAATATGAGTTTTTGTTCCCACTGCACTGAATGACCCAACACATGTAGACCACCAAACAGTCTAACAACACTGTGACAGTCACAGAAAAAAAAGGGATATAACTAGTCTTTCCAGCTTAAACACCTTTTTTTGTACAATAAAAGGTGTTTAAGCTGTTGTCATTAATCTGGTCTACTGATGCAGACATGTGCATTTGTGCAGATTTTTCACACGCTGCTAGACTTGCCTTGTTTGACAGCGGCACTGGAGGTGATGGACAAGGCAAAGAAGGTGGAACCACCAGGCACAAGCCATGGAGCTAGTGTGGAACCCACAAATTCTGTTGAAGCCTTCCATATGCCACGCTTTAAGCCACTCTTCAACTTTATCTGCAGAACACAGGGAGGCCAGGGGGACACTATCAACAGGTATCACCTAAACAGTTGTCGAGTGCTTTGGCAGATCATATAGATTATTGCTGCTGACAATAATGAGGAAGCGAATGCAGTATGCTTTAGTTTAGCTTTTGCAGCTAGTGTCCTGTGAATAACAGTAACCTCACCTGGGGCATAGTCATTTTAGGATGTGAGAGATGGTATACTTCACTCAGTTCACCTTTACTTTTGAATGCATATATAGACAATATTTGTGTTTCTTACAGGACAGTTTTTTTGTTTTTTGTTTTTTGTCTGTTCTTTGTTCAAAGATTATTATGCGCCGAACAGCAGGCAATACCAGTTAATTCAGTTGTCTCCATGGTACCCATGGAAGTTGTGTTGTCATTCTCATTAACAAGGTTCAGTTAATTAGGTTTCAGTTTTTGTTCACTTTTATTGATGAGCCTAGTCATTTATTTGTTTTTCCTTTTTTCATATGTAGTTATTGTAGAATCTGAAACAAAGTGAGACCTGAAGAACTTGTGTAGAATCAGTAAATGTGTGATGTCTATTGAGTATTGTTTATTAACCTTTGTTTTTGTATTATGTGGATTATTCAATACCACTAGTGGAGTTTATATACCTTGTATTTACACGCATGCCGGCTGAGAGTTAATGTAGGTGACTCAGGTCTTTGTTGTTGTGCTATGTATTTCGAGTGCTAATTAAATCCCTTGTGTGTGGATTTTTGATCAGTATTTTTACTTCTTTATTCCTTTACTCTCTGATTGATTAATGTTGATGGTTGTGGGCCATTACACTGAGAGGGCTGGTGCAATGTTAACATCGTTGTCAAAAGTGAATGCACACATTATTACATTGCAAGTACAATGTCAGTACTTTCAAAATAGGTACAGGGAGTGTGTGTGTTCCCAGGTTGTCACAAGGAGTATGTGTGTTCCCAGGTTGTCCAGTCTTCACACAGTTCTAGAAGATGTCAAAGGCAATGCTAGGGTCTTCTGCTGTTCACAGGTTGTCCCTGTCATGATCAGGTATGCCACCTTCACAAAGGTGTATGTCTTCTTGATTGGTTGCTGCTCTGTAGCACACCTGACTACATCAGTTTCCATTGCACTGTCTGCACAAGGATGAGATGCAAAAGGTATTTCTGTTCTTTTGCAAAGCAAAACCAACTGATCAGTACAGAAAAGAAGAAAAAATCAAAACCAAGGTAAGTGCTAGCATTTATAGAACAGAGTGTAGCACAATCACAGCATATATTTAAAAAGGTCGACTTACCTTTCTGTTTACAAAGGATTGCACAAGGGCCAAATGGCAAATTCTCCAATAATAATTAGGCTTGCTTTTTCATTTACAGGGGATTGGCAAAAAAAGGTAACTGGCAAATTCTCCAACAGTGAATAGACTTGCTTTTCAATTTACAGAGGATTGGCACAAAAGGTAACTGGCAAATTCTCCAACAGTAAATACTCTTGCTTTTCAGTTTACTGGGGATTGGCACAAAAGGTAACTGGCAAATTTTCCAACTGTAAATAGACTTGCTTTTTTTATTTCAAGGGGATTGCACAAAAGGTAACTGGCAAGTTCTCCAGCAACAGACTTGCTTTTCAATTTACTGGGGATTGGCACAAAACGTAATTGGCAAATTCTCCAAGGCTACCTGCAGGGGATGTGGGGGAGGGTGTAAGTGCATGTATGTGTGTGTTTTGTGTGTGTGTGTGTGTGTGTGTGTGTGTGTGTGTGTGTGTGTGTGTGTGTGTGTGTATTGTGTGTGTGTGCGTGTGTGCGTGCTCTCTCTTTCTGACAGATTGGTACTATACTGCAGACCTAGCAATGTAGATCCCCTCTGCTTCTTACGTTTAGTTTGGGATGATGTTGTTGTCCTGCTCTCTCACTGCAGGCGGTGGTTCAATGTGATCCTGGAGGAGGCAGAGGAGGACTTTGTGACACAAATTCTGCCTGCCATGTTGGACAGATCAGGACTGCTCTTTGACCTTCCAGAATGCAAGGCTGATGTGGTGATGTGAGTTGAGAGTTGTTATTTTATCTGTTGTTGTCTTTTGCGACTGATTTTACACCTCTTTGACGATTTTCCAGCCATTTCTTTTACTCTTCTTCTGAGGAATATAATTTATGTAGGTTTGCTGTGAGATGTCAGGACAAACTCCAAGCTTTGGTTTATGACATCCTTCCTCCAGCCACTGCCATAACTGGTTATGCCACAGGTCTTTGGAAACTGTCAGCTAACTGACCCTTTTTTGTTGGTGCTCAGGTGGCTGTAATTTTTTAACAGACAACTCAAATGATATCAGGAGAGAAACTCTGCACATTTATAAATCTCCACATTGATTATGCCAGACGAAATAAAGCCAGAATCATCTGAATTGAGATTGATATTCTTTTTTGCCGGGGGCGGATGTACCTCAAGTTTACATGTGTGCTTCAGTGCAATGTTGCTTCCACAGTCTTATTAGTACCCAGACCTTTCAGAGGGCCCTGACAAGAGTTGGACAGTTGCATGGAGATGGGGAATGCTCCTTCAGTGGCATAACCGATTATGGCAGAGTTTGGGTAGTGATGCTTGGAGTGTGGTATCAGGTTTACAATGTATAGACACTGTTTTATGACATTGTGACAATTTTGTTTGGTTATTTTGATATTATAATTTGGTTATTTTAATGTTATAATTTTGTTATTTTGATATATTGATTTAGTTATTTTGATATGATAATATGCACTTCTGCAGTGTCTATAATAATTCTTCTATAGCACTATACCCCGTAAAAATGTATGAGCTCGCAGTGCTGAGCTCATTGTCTGTGACAATGGACAGTCACTGGGGAGCAAGAGTTGTTCAGCTGACTGCTATTTTTTTCTGATGACAGGATGCTGCACACAGATCCAGACATTAAAGGAAATGTGACTGTTGGTTTCCATGGTTACAGGATACTTGGGGAGCAGCTGTTGCAGCTTGTGGGTGAACACCCAAGCATCATGGTGGTACATGTTACCGACATCATAGAGTTTGTTCAGATTACCAACAACATGCGTGGTCGGCAGAACTTTTATGGAAATCTGGTGAGTGTGCTGTTGTTAGCTGCGTTGACTACTTTATGCAGTTAGCACCTCTTCTTGTTTTGTTTTGTTACTGCTGTAATAGTTTTTGATGCTTTGAGTGTGAGAAGACCACAAGTAAGGGTAAAGTTTTGGTAAAGGTACATGTAATAAAGTGTGTCTCATCAAGAACAGGATAATCATGTGTAAATTTATTTCTAGAAAGTTTATCATGAAATTAAAAAAAATTAAAAAATTCACACTCATCACACAGGTGTACTGCATAGGTGAGTACTGCTCATCTCAGCGTGCCCAGGGCTGTACGCCAGAGCTCATTGCCCAGTACTTTGACGTTCTGGAGGTCGTGACCTATGAGATTTGCGGCAACGTCCTTGTGGAGGAAGAGGAGGTGCCAACCCATCCCAAGATTCTCTGCCACCTCATGTCTGCCATGGCCAAGGTTTGCGAACCACATTGAATGTGTGTTTGTTTGTTAGCACTTGTCAGCTAGGAACCCAAAGGTTCATCCAATGCTAAGTGATAAAGTAGTATGCGCGTGCAACTGTTTTCCCCCACCCCCTACCCACCCCTTCCTGAACATGTACATATATGTGCAGTGTTACACACCACTCCAGAAGCTGCATTTTGACTCTGGAGATTTCAATAATGGAGTTTGTCTTGTGAAAAGGAGTATTATAACTGAAGGTAATATTAACTTGGAACTGTTGACATAACGAATGTTCTGCTTTAGCTCCAACATTTTGGCTAGAGACAAACTGAAAACTCTCCTCTTCTCACAATATTTCCATCCTAACTAATATCAATACCCAGTTTCTGCTACAGTCAGTGTGTGTGTGTGTGTGTGTATGTGTGTGTGTGTGTGTGTGTGTGTATTTTTGTATTTTTGTTTATAATACTGTAAATTGTTTTGGTAGGACTATGCTCTATGTGTGTATAGAATATCATATTTAGGTTAATATGTATCATGTGAGTGCTCAGGGCATTGATGAGTGCATGATAAATGTACATTATTATTAATGAGATGCCAGTAATGAGAAAGTCAGTATACAGCCTCTGACTGGGGCCAGCTGAATATGTGTAAAAATTTAAGTATTATATTTTAAATTCTCCCAGTGATTTTATTTAGATCTTTCCAAGACCAAAGGTAACTAGCTGACATGACCTGAATTATCATATAAAGTGATGAATGTGTACTTTTTGGGGGAAACTCAGCTTGGAATGAGCCACAGGTGTAGTTTGAAAGCCCAAAGATTTCAAACTGGACACACTGATTGTGCAAAGCAATGCTGCAGTCTTTTGAGCTAGGGCTAACAAACTTCCATGATAGATTCAGCATAGCGATCAGAACATGTTGATGTTCAATAGCTGATGCAGTGCGGTGCTGTCTTTTCAGCTGGGAGTAACAAAATTTCATGACAGATGCAGCATTGTAATCAGAACATGATGATATTCAATAACTGATGCAATGCTGTAGTCTGTTCAGCTGCAGGTACCCAAAATACCACACTAGATTCAGCGCAGCATTCAGAACATGACAGTATTTAGTAGCCACTTTGCACAGCATAGAGAACACTGCAGCACATACATTTCAAGCAGAAGACATCAAACCAAAATGTGATGATGAGTAATTTGTCAACTGTGTGTCGACAGCTGTCAACCCGACGGCAGGATTTGATCCCTCGTGCCATCCTGTGCCTGACCAAGGTTGCTAAGCAACACTTCACTCTCACTCAGGACCCACTAGCTCAGGAGGCGCTTGTATCTTGTGCACAGGAACACATCAACCTCCTCAAAGTGCCCAAGTCAGTCCATGTACCCAAATGTGCCTCCTCTTTTTTCCCTTTCTTTCTTTCTTTACTTGGCATGTGTACACTGTGTCTAATCCCTTGTGAAAAGTTTAAAATTTGGATCATTTACTCTTTGTGATCATTTTTGTGAACAGCCTGGAAAGTGGAAAGTGGAGTTACCTTCTTCTGGCAACATCTTGTCATGCATATGGCAGCAGGGAACTTACCTTAGTCTTTGCAGTTTTTTAGCTGCTTGGGGTGTTTAATGTGTACACACCTGTAATGCGCAGGACCTTTCTTAATTTTATATCTCACCTGAAAAATGGATGTTTACCTTGTGTCCCAAAAACAAATGGGTAGACAAGAATCATAGTCTGATCAGATGGTCCCTCGATTTCATAATTTCCAGCTTCTTGCCAAATAATGTATTAGTCACTTATCATTTTCTATTCCTTTTCTCTCTCTCATTTGTTCTGCATGTTTGTCAGCTGGAAAAAAAACTTGTTTTATTGGCTGCAAGGAAACTGTCTGCGTACAACTCTAACTTGTGTAAGTGTTCTTTCTGTTGGAAAATTTCATGATGTGTAATGGAAAATGGTAGAAAACAGTGGATAGTTTACATCCATGGTATTTAAGAAGGTTCTGAATAGCAACTTGTGGTGATGACAGTCTGTTCTTTTATTCATATAGCCTGACATGTGAATGATCTTCCTTTTTTTACAGTCTGTTCTTTCATTCAGATGTACTCTAATGTCAGCCATCTTCCTTTTACCCACAGTTTTGCTGTGACGGTTCTGAATCCAGCTGCTGAGGTCTACTCTGGAAGGTACCAACTTTCTAGTTGAGGGTGTGTGTTTGTGTGTGTGTGTGTGTGTGCATCTGTGTGTGTGGTGGGGGGGGGGGGTGTATGCATGTGTGCGTTCTTGTGATTGTGTCCTTTAATGTTGATACAGTACTGAATTTCCAGTGTTTGAAAATCATGAAAAAAAGGTTGAGCTGAACACATATACACATGTTTATATTTCCCACCTTGTGCAAAATAATGATAACTCCAAAGGGATGCTTGTTAGAAAAAAATCTGAGACTGAGACAGATCAATCTAATCATGAGTAAGGGGTGGGGGGGGGGGGGGGGGGGGCGAGGAGAAGGAAGAAAAACTGCAATACTGCTCTTTACTGTTGTCTGAAAGACAGAATGCAGCAATGTTGGTTATGGGGCACACTGCACAAGCCAAAGCAGGAAACATGCACTATTGTCGTGCACTTCTGCAGGCTGACCCTTGTGCAGTGTTTCAGTCTATATTCATATTCCATTTTGTATTTATTCAGAAGTAATTCTGAATGCATAGGGAATGCACACTTTAAAAAGAAAAGGACTACTGATCCAGATGTGTGGGCTAAAACCCCACATCATCTAGAATGAGCCAGTTAATGTTTGACTGATGTTGGTGACAGGCAAACCGGTTTCTTTGGGATTCTTTGGATCTTATCTGCACAAATACATAAATATCTGACATGATATCATTACTGGTTTTCAGTTGGCACAGAGATGGATGTTCCCTGCCACTCATTTTGCGAGGAATCAAGCGAGTCATGACAGACAGCTCTCAGTGAAAATGACATAGATATTGCTTTACGTATTCATTTTTTGGGTCATCTAACTCTCTGTGTGTGCATGCGTGTATGTGTGCAGGTGTGTGTATACAGGATCATGACACTATTGTTCATGCAAATTGGAAATTTCTGACCTCAGGTTGCTGTGTGTGTGTGTGTGTGTGCATGCTGCATGTGTGTTGTGTATGTGTATGTGTGTGTGCACATGTGTGTGAGCATGCATGTGTGCAAAACCATGACACTTGTGTTTGTGAATTATGATGATTCTTTAAATGGTCACTGTTGTTGATGCAAGTCAGATGTTTCTGATCTCAGGTCGTGATCTAAATCATCTCACTGATATTAGTAATAAAAAAACTACAAAAAAATACTCATACTACGTTAGGGTCCACCAAAGAGCTGACAGACATTAAGCATGTATGACCAAGGTCCTTCCTGAAGAGTATTTGAAATGCAGGAATGAAATATACCATTGTGTGTGTTCATGTATGCATTGTTACAGAGGTAATACTGTAGCCATGGTGAAGTGTGCGGGGCATGTAAATGTAGCTTTTGGTGTAAGTATGCGTACTGTGGTTGCAGTATATACATGTGTGTGTGTGCGCATGCATGCATGCATGTGGATGTGTGTTTGTGTTGGAAGTGGTGAAAAAGATGTTGAATGAAGTGTTGTGTATTTATTTATTTAATTAATACGATTTAACTGTGCTCTTGGTTTGGTATAATTTTTGTTGACCCAATTGTTTTTGTATTGTGCGCTTCAAGCTCACATTCTGGTGTAAGTGCTTTATAGATATTCTTTTACATTACTTTACCTGAGCAATACCACATGAGAATGATTTTGTGCAATAGATAAGGGCTTCTTCTCCATAAGCAGGTTTTACATCAGTTTCATTTGCAGGGTACCAATGAGTTCAATACAGGCATACTGGATGAGTATCTATTTTTGCATGTGCAAGATTAAAGAAGTATATATATATATATTGTAATACTAGCATGGTCTGTCTCAAGTGACAAACTGTTAGTGTTATAAAAAGTTTGGGCAGTCTGTGAGGCATTCTTTAATTGCCAAAGGTTGTGCATGCAGGGTTGAAACTGTAAGAGGACAATAAATGCTGTCTTTGTACCATGCGCTGAGTGTACATAGATCTGTGTGGGTGTGTGAATGTGCGTGGATGTTGACTATAGCCACACATGTTTCACATAACTTAATAGATTATGAAGTAAACCTTGACCCTCTACCCACCCACTCCTAAACCCTAATCTGTCCCAACCCCCAAAAAGGAAGACTGGGTTATTAAAATGAGCTTTCTGACTGCAATCAGCTTGAAAACTGTTATTTTAAACTTTTCCCTGTGGACACTGATCCACTGGGCTGGAACTAGTATTTTAAACCTTTCCCTGTTGACACTGATCCATTGGGCTGGAATTGTTATTTTAAACCTTTCCCTGTTGACACTGATCCATAATGCTGGAACTTTTATTTTAAACCATTTCCTGTTGACAGTGATTCATCAGGCTGGAACTATTATTTTAAACCTCTCACTGTTGATGTTGATCCATTGGGCTGGAACTATTATTTTAAACCTTTTAATAGTTTTATAGTTGACACTGATCTGTTGGGCTGGAACTGTTATTTTAAACCTCTCACTGTTGACACTGAACCATTGGGCAGGAACTATTAATTTAAACTTTTCACTGTTGACACTGACCGGTTGTGCCAGTACTGCTCAGTGTCCCTTCTGTGCTGCATCACTGAGCAGGCTAAATAGTGAACTTCCCATGCAGTAGCAAACTGATTGTTCAGCACATACACAAAAAGAAGAAATTTGTAGTCCTTTGGTTTTCTCTGACAAGGGAAACTGGTAACTCCTGGTAACTCCCCAGGCCTGGGAAGCTAAATTATGATAATTATGTTAAACGCCATTATAAAAATCCACAGGGCCTGCTGACCAAAGGCATCTGTTGTGAACATTCAAGTTAACTGAGTGCTTGCTGTTGGGATAAGCTGTCATAAAAGTGTTGCGCATATGTCTTGTTCTCTCCCATCCACCCTGGCAACCACAGAAATATATCAGAATGACATTCAGGTGTGAAAAGGTTGGACACTTAAACCTCAAAAAGAACAAGGAGAGATTGAGGCATGGACCTACATATACCTATATGTAAGTCCACATGGTCATGGACCTACACACACACACACACACACACAATAGAGAGAGAGAGAGATATGCCTCGGATTTACATATGCATGTCTATGTAAGTAAGTCCATGGACTGAAGTGTCTATAACCACACTGTGACTGATAAAACATGTTCCGGGCAAAGGTAGAAGATACCATTCGAGCGCCTGTGGCAAGAGAAACAAAACACAAGTCTGACGCACCTCTCGGCAGAATCATCGGCAGAATACATTGAGGGCGGCCAGAGGGCTGTATGCACTGCAGGGCAGAACGCCAAGTTGGGACCAGCCAAAAATAACACGCAGCAGCTAGCTAGGCTACCGCACGCACAGAGCCAGACACTGAGCCAGGGCAGGATACTGAGAAAGAGTTGGTTGCTGGGCCCGAGCGAGGGAGGACTGAGGGGGCGGGGGTTCAAGGTGAGAGACAGGTGAAGCCTCATCCCTCATCTCAGGGCCTGGCGCCGTTGCGAGGCTTGGGGAGTGGGTAGGTACTACAGAAAGGAGAAAAGAGCCAGTGAGCGTGAGAGAGAGGGGGAAGTAACGGTAATAAACCAGCGAAATGCTCTCGGTGCCCTGGTTCGTCGGCTGGGCCCTCAGACCGTACATTCAAATCAACACCAGCACCGGCTCAGCGGCTTCTTCTTCTTCCACATCAGCGGCGGCCACAACTACAGACGACGCAACCAGCTCCGCCGCCAACGCAGCCAAGGCTCAGGTCGCCAAATTCTCGTCTGCCCCGGTGCCATCCACGGTTTCCAAACCATATCCCGTCACAACACAACCCGTAACAAGCAAGGGGGGCAACCAAGTCCGAGCGCAACCGGCACCACAACCAGTACCGCTCATCGCCAAAAGCACAGCTACCAAAACAGCGGCAGCGGCTCCGTCGACGTCGACCCCTCTGGTGGCCAAGCAGGCCGCCCCGGTTCAAGGAAAGCCGACCCAGCAAGAAGCCGGTCCCGGGAAGCAAGTCAGTTCTACTTCCATCGTCCTCAAGATGAGCGCCGAATGGGCCCTGCAGCAGCTGGAGAAGTTCAAGTTCTCCTTTGACGAGGCGGACCGCGACAAGAGCGGCTTCCTGTCCCTTGACGAGGTCGTCGAGGTCCTCAACAAGAACGGCTTCAAGGGCAGCAAAGACGATGCTAAGGTGAGTCGGTCCACCTCGAACTCCTGGCGTCATTTCATGTAAGTCAAATGTTGACCCGCGTCTGTTGTTATAAACAACAACAACCGGCAACAACAAACAAACAAAAAACAACAAACAAGCAGCAGAAGAAGAAGAAGAAGACAGAAAAAATCAATCTAAAAAACTACTTCCCCACTCGGCGTAACTGTCACCGCTAACCGTTTTCGGGCGTTACATGATACTGCCAGAGATGGGCGACAATGCTAGTCTACAGGTCGATCGTTCGAGTCAGTAAAACACTAGTGAACGCTGCCCCCCCCCACCCCCCCCCCCCCCCCCCCATCCCCCCGCCGGCTCGACCTGAAAGTTTACCTCGACGGAATCAAGATCCTCCGAGTCCCGACCGGCGTGGTCTCAGTGCGGCACAAAAACTGAAAAGTAATCGAGCCAAGTTTTCAGTTTCATCAGTCTTGTAAGTTCAGTTGAAGATGGTATCTATGCACCTGGAAAGGCCTGTAAGTGTCTCCGTCAGAAGTTCTGTCTCCGTCAGAAGTTCCCCCACCGTTGTCTTTGACGAAACTACAGCTTCCAGTGTTCGTCTCGGATAGAGACAGATTTACGTCCGGCTTTCAAGGTATATCGCCGAGCGATTCCTCTTTCAACGCCTCTTTCCCCAGGTGGATCGATGATGGTGTGGTGTCATTGCCTTTGTCCCCGCAGATAGTATCTCAAGCTCCTCAACACGTTAGGTCTTCTGAGACTGACGCTTGCCAGCCACTTGTCATTGTTGCTTTGCCCGCCAGTCTCACATATCTCGGCGGTCTATGATTTCCTTTGGCTCAGGCATGTCCAGGACAGTACACCTTCGGATAGGTGGGTGGATGGGTGGGTCAGTGTCGAACGTTGACACATGCCAGTCTGAACTTCCCGTTCCACTGATTTGTGAGGATGACGGCATGTGTGGTCTGGCCGTCCGGGTGAGTAGCTTCTAGGCTACTCAGTCAGTGGCACAGGTAAAAATATGCCGCACAAGCCGAGTGCATGGTGTCAAGTGTGTGTGTGTGTGTGTGTGTGTGTGTGTGTGTGTGTGTGTGTGTGTGTGTGTGTGTGTGTGTGTGTGTGTGTTTACTGACATTGTAGTCAGCGTTAGTAATCTATTGAATAGAACCAAATTTTCGAGTACCTCGAATAATATCCCATTTGAACAGTGATCTATTCACTCTGTCGCCGTGCTTCTCAAGTTACTAGCGACTTTGGAAACAAACGATGCAATAAAATCGGTTGTTCGGGCGAAAGTTTAACTGTATGTTATATTGTTTTAAATTGTTGTCAAACAACATTTATTTCAGTTCAACCGTTTGTATCAGTTGTAGTTTCATTTGAAATCTTGAAAAACTGCGTGTCTGTCACTGAGTGACTGTCTTGGCAGAGGCTTGCCTAAACTGCATATGTCATCTTGTCAAGTTTATCAGGCTTGTATCCAATGAGTTTTGTTAAACCGTATGCTACCTGTCTTATAAACAAGCTCTCCTCGTGTTGCCGCCCCGGTTGCACATGTCTGGGTCCCCTCTGCTGACCGAGAGAATTTAGTCAAAGATAAAAGGGTGGTTTTGCATGCTTTACCTACTGCCAGTAAATCTGCTTCAGTCGCTCTGATTTCTGCTTTTTTGTCCATTCTGCTTCATTTCAAGTCTTACTGAACTGATTCCCCTTCTGCGATTCAGTTTGCCTTTTTGGTCCAGATTTGGGCTTCATTTCAAGTTAGTCTTAATTTTCCCTCTGATTTCTGCCTTTTTGGTCCATTCAGCTTCATTTCAAGTCTCAGTTTCCCAATTTTAGACAGGCTGACCAGCGGCATAATTTTTTTTCCTTAAGTTGTAGGTGATTTGATGACGTGTCAGTTGGCGGTTCAGTGACTCAGTGGATGTTAAATACCAAGTCACGATCAGTAGGCTAACCAACCAACCTCACAAACTGCTGAAAGGGTTACCGACCTGTGCACGTTATACTCGTGCACAGAAAAACACATTCAATGAAACACTATAACATCACACCTAATAAATACATTACACATTCCTTACTCTCCGGGGAGAGGCCCCACTTGACTAATGTTTCTCAGGGTGGCTTCGACTCCCAAAGTTCATCACAAGCAAACCTCTGGCTGACTTTCTTCCAGTCAAATTCCGATGCTGCTAGCCGTTACTCTCTCTTTCTCTCTCCCTTTCTCATGCAAGCACGTTCCAGACTCGGTCTTTCTTTGGTCTTAGGCCGTGAAGCAAACCCACAGTGTAGTGGTACACGGCGAAGGCGGAAGAAAAAGCCTGCAAGTTCAGAGAGAGCTAGATGTAGGCTATACAGGTCAGCCACCGCGCAGACTGTGTGTGCATAGCCTACCTGAACGAAGGTATGTGTGAATGCCATCACATGCTTCCCTTGCCGATACTGCCGATACGCTTGCGTTCCAAATGGCTTGCACGTGAGAGGGAGAGAGAGAGAGAGAGAGAGAGAGAGAGAGAGAGAGAGAGAGAGAGAGAGAGAGAGAGGACTCGTAATTACAAAAGGTTGTTGAGCGTAGTCGGCAGGAGCCGGGAAGAAAGCAGTAGTACAGGTAACCGAGTGAGAAAGACAGCAGTCTATGGTACAAAGCTGGAACTTCGAGCTGCCGGAGAGGCGGGACGGAAGGAGAGAGAGACTAGAGGGAGAGAGAAGAACTAGACGCCAAAGTTGTAATACGGGTAACTTGTGAAAACAACAGTTAAGCTATCTTCATAACATTAAAGCCGCAGGCCAGGATACACGGGTGGATCTAACCGGCAGAGCCTGTGTGAAAAGACATTTCAGTAACTGAAAATACCCACAAGGGAGTTAATTATGGCTCGAAAGACGTCACACAAACACAACTGACAACAAACATCCAAGTTGCCTACGGTAACTCTCACCTGGCATGCATCCTCTGGTGGAGTTTATGTACCTTGTATTTACACGCATGCCCTGTGAGAGTTACTGTGGGCAACTTGGGTCTTTATTGTTGTGTATGTGTTACGTATTTCGAGCGCTAATTAACTCCCTTGTGTGACATGCCTCTGCACGAGCGCTCTGGGCCTCGTTCTGTTTCAGACTGTCCATTTAAAGAAAAACATAAACAAAATAAAAATATGATGTAGGTATATTCTTCTGATAAATAAATAATAGTCTCTTAGGTTGTGTGTCTGTCCTCTATGTCAACGCCATCAGTGATTTGGCGCACGCCCCGCTGAACTCAGATAAAACGGATAAAACTTGGTGCTAGTGTGATCACGGGTCCAGGCGAGATCAAGAGGAGGGAGGTGGAGCTGGACCCTCAAGTTAGCCCAGAAGAGATCATGAGCAAGGAGGTGGAGCTGGGCTGCGAAAGTTGGACTTCTTTCGCTTCGGGTTGTTCCTCAACAGCAGTACAACAGACATTGACTTTGTGACTCTGCCCAAGCACGGCAGTTGAAACAGCAGCTGCGCAATGGCGAGGCGGGGACACTGCCTTAATTAACACTTCCATTGTTCTGGCGGCGGTCCACGGTCTCTCCGGTCTTTTTTCGGTCGGTTTCCGCGGTCGAGCCTTCACTCTCTCGCCCTCTTCCCCCCTGTCCCCGTCCCTAATAAGCAACCTCGCTTCTGTGGACGTAACTACGGTCAAGGTCATGCTAGTGTGACGGATTCTTCGGAACACTAGACTCCTATGCATATGCCTATAGTATGGATAGCGCCTCTTTCGTTAATTACCACAATAACACTAAAGATAGTGACTCACAGTGATTCAGTTCACACAGCCGTGGTTGCTGCTATCAACACTCGGTGAAATTTCCGCAGCACGCCGGCAAGAACGCCACTGCGCGGCAGCCTTGATAGGCTACTGTTTACTTGGCGTGCTGCCGAAAACTTACTGCATGTCTAATTACATTTCAGTGTGTAGGCTATGAACAGCACTGATTAGGCCACTGTTTACTTGGCGTGCTGCCGAAAACTTACTGCATGTCTAATTGCATTTCAGTGTCAGCCTAGTCTATGAACAGCACTGATTAGGCTACTGTTTACTTGGCGTGCTGCCGAAAACTTGCTGCATGTCTAATTGCATTTCTCTGTGTAGCCTATGAACAGCAGACATGGCTGCTGCCTTCCACTGACGCAACATTCACAGGAACAATGTGCATGTCATTCATTCTTAGCTTTCTCGGCTACATTTCACGATCAGTGCAAACGTCTCACCCATCATCACTTTCAACTGTTCTTATTTTGTAAGGTCGACTGCATAATTATGACCATTGGCGTATCGATCTCAGTTACAGATTAACTCTCGTTGCAAGGATTGTAGTTTTGACAGTGATTATGACCGTTGGTGTATCGATCTCAGTTATAAATTAAATCTCATTTCAAGGATTATAGTTTTGACAGTGACTGTAATACTGATGACTATGACGATAAACAGCTCGCCCGACTGGGCGCGACAGAAGACCATTATGATGATGATATCAATGACTATGATATTAATGATGAGGATGGTAATGATTACAGCAACTATTCGCCCACCTCGACGTGAACAAGGACCAAAAGCTGTCACGTGACGAGTTCACGGCTGCCCTCAACAAGCTGCCCCGCATCACAGTCAAGTGAGTGCCCGTGCCTTTAAGTAGTCCTTAGAGCCAATGATATACCATTATACCATTGTTTTCAACAAACTAGTCTTCTCAAACTATATATACGTTTTGTCCAGTGGGTAGACGAGATCAAAACGCGGTCGACAGGAAGAGCTAATACCCCCCCCCCCCCCCCAACCACCCACGCCCCCCGCTGCCCCCCCCCCCCCCCGACCCCCACCCTCGCCACCTCCCCTCGTCCACTCTGTGTCAGTGCCGGCACGCGATGAGCGTACGTACACACGCCAAAGAGGTTGTAGACAAGCTATGACACTTGACGGTGTTTTGTACTCTCAGTTCCGCTAATCGTCACTCACGACAGTCCAGTGCTTGAATTCGATATAGAATCAATCATTTCTCGAAGGAAAAAAAAAAGTTTTTATTTTCCGGGTTTTTGTTCTCACGATGCGTTCTGTCTTCCAGGGAATTAAGCCGTTGCCAGTATGACCTCACGGTAAACTCTCTCTCAGGGAGGTGAAACTTCCCAGCACCTCACGGTAAACTCTTTGTCAGGGAGTGAAACTGTTCCCAGCTCGACCTCACGGTACATTCTTTCTCTGAGTGATTTAAATTGTTCCCAGTACGACCTCACAATGTATTCTTTTTCTCAGGAGTGAAACTGTTCCCAGCTCGACCTCACGGTCCATTCTTTCTCTGAGGGATTTAAACTGTTCCCAGTACGACCTCACGATGCATTCTTTCTCTGAGGGATTCCAGGGAATTAAGCCGTTGCCAGTATGACCTCACGGTAAACTCTCTCTCAGGGAGGTGAAACTTCCCAGCACCTCACGGTAAACTCTTTGTCAGGGAGTGAAACTGTTCCCAGCTCGACCTCACGGTACATTCTTTCTCTGAGTGATTTAAATTGTTCCCAGTACGACCTCACAATGTATTCTTTTTCTCAGGAGTGAAACTGTTCCCAGCTCGACCTCACGGTCCATTCTTTCTCTGAGGGATTTAAACTGTTCCCAGTACGACCTCACGATGCATTCTTTCTCTGAGGGATTTAAACTGTTCCCAGTACGACCTCACGATGCATTCTTTCTCTCAGGGAGTGAAACTCTTCCCAGCCGGGACAACCTCACGGAACGCTCTTTTTCTCAGGGATTTAAACTGTTCCGAATACGCCATCACGATGCAGTCTTTCTCCCAGGGAGTGAAACTGTTCCCAGCACGACTTCACGGTCTATTCTTTTTCTCAGGGAGTTCGTGCTGCGGAAGGCCTTCAAGCAGCTGGACAAGGACGGCAGCGGCACGTTGTCCCGGGCCGAGATCGAGGAAGCCAGCAAGAAGGAGGCAGGGCTGGACATTGCTGCTGAGAAGATTTCTGACCTCCTCGCTGCCCTCGAAAAGGACAAGAAGTGAGCCATCTAGCGTAGTTGGGTTATTCGACCCGAGAGGAAAATTCGGAATTATTTTCCGAGTTCCTTAGTAGGCCCATGCACGAACAAACTGTCTTATGAACAGTTTAAGTTCTCTCTCTGTGTCTCTGTCAGTGTGTAGGCTATGAACAGCACTGATTAAGCTACTGTTTACTTGGCGTGCTGCTTAAAACTTACTGCGTGTCTAATTGCATTTCAGTGTGTAGGCTATGAACAGCACTGATTAGGCTACTGCCGTTTACTTGGCGTGCTGCCGAAAACTTACTGCATGTCTGTCTGTCTGTCTGTCTGTCTGTCTCTCAGTCAGTCAGTCAGCTTCTCCCATTTTTAGTTTCTGCGACATTCCCGCTAAGGCTACATATTATTATTGATTGATGTTGTTTCTCTCTCCCCCCCCCCTCTCGGTGCATTGTTGTTACATTAATGCTAAGGTCGTATTAATCGTTGAAATTGATCAACCATATTCAACACTACTACACCTGTTGTGGACTGCGAATGGTTGATACAGTTGTACGAACCTACCATTTTTATCAACCCTGAATCTTTATTTTGTCCAGAGACGCTGATGTGGACTGCGAAGAGCTCATGATGCTGATAAAGTACTATTCATAGAAATGTTCATGAGGGAAGTCACGTTAGGTCACGAAATCGAAAGTGAGACTGGGGCAAACTATTGACCTGGGGCCATTCTTGGTGAGCTAGGTCATGACGAGTCACGAGATGGAAACCATAGCTGGAGCATGCCAAATGGCAACCCATCCTCGCTTTCGATTGTGTGACCCGTTGTTTCCTAGCTAGCTCACTAAGAATGACTCCAGGTCTAATATTGTGTCGCTTTGGATCTCGTGATCCGCTGTGACCTATTTCATCAAGAATCATCCACGTTGATAATGCTGCTGCTGCCTCCGTTCTGATGACGAGGTGTATGGACTATAATTGTACGAAAGACAGTTTCAAGGTCACTAATCCTGTACGCTTACGTTTCCAGAGACGACGTGGTCGACTACGAGGAATTCCTACGGGTGTTTGGGGTGCAGGCGGAGGCGACGGTGATGCACCAGATCTTCAGCAAGCTGGACGCGGACAAGAGCGGCTTCCTGACCAAGGAGGAGATCCTCAAGGCCTTGGACAGCGAGTCCGAGCTGAAGCTGCGCGCCGCCAAGATCTCCGACCTGCTGATCGCCTGGCACAAGGACGCTGACAAGAAGATCAACTACAATGAGTTCGTGCAGGTCTGGATCAAGTACAAGTAAGGGGGCCAACTGCTTCCCATTGTGGCCGGACTGCGCAACGATTGGTTCACTAGATGATGCAGTGTTTAGGTCTATGGAGTATGTCGAAAGAAATTGTACATCTCGCTAGTTTTCGATGATAATTTATCGGCTTGCTCTGCTAAAAGTCCAGAAACTTACCATGTAGTGGGGGATTTGGCTCGGAGTTTATTGTTGCTAGAAACAAGCTTAACAGAATGTACAACATGTTGTAATCTGCATAGGTTGAAAGACGTGAATACTGCACCTGAATTTGACTGGGAGTTTATGTTTACAGAAAACAAGCTTAACAGATATGTTTGGAAGCCATATTAAAGTCATAGAAGGCAAAGGCTGCCCACCCTTTAAGAATCAGTTCCGTTTCTTTGTTCCATTTTTGTCCCCATGCAAAATCAGATGAATCGAAAGATCACACCAGTCACTTTTTTCCTCCCGTAACGTATGATAACATCGATGACGTCGTCAGAAGCAGTCCTAAATCCCAAACCCAACAGAAACTGAGAATCCAAAAACTTGTGTGTGCACCGACCATTTTGAAAATGCACACCATTTCTTTTGATGGGCTCCTATATGTACATAATTAGTAGATGGCAGTGTTTTATGCTATTAGAGATCAGTAAAATATGTGTTGTTTAGTTTAGGATGCAGTTTCCTTTATAGCATAATGCCTGTCAGAGTCGACTATGTTTTTGTTTAGTTCTGAAGTACTATTTGCTGCAGTATCATTTACTGATGTGCATTCAAACACACGAAGGAAAGCAACAACAAAGTGAAACAAATAAAACGAACGAAGAATCGAGGGTTGTGAACAGCTTGATGGCTTGTAGCATGTTGAGTATAAGCAAAAATCTGTGACAGCCTTTAATAATTTGCCATTTTCTGTATTAATTTCCTTTTTATTTGTTGTGGTGATTTTATTCATTTCCTGCCAACGTTTATTTTGCTATTTTCACTCTCAGTTTTGAATGCTTGTTCTGTCTGGTAGCTGTGCAAAGTTTGCCATCAGCATTTTGAGTCAGGCTCATAATGTATTATGTGTTGTGAGAATACTGTTTCAAGAGGGTTTATTTATAGTTTTCATGTGCACACCGCTCTTCATGTGATACGAACCACAAATACCCTTTGTTGTTTCAAGAGTATGTATGTCCACTAAATTTGGCTTCATTCTGAAGCTAATATGCTTTTTTTTCTTCTTTTTTTCCCCTCTCACTGTGATTGAAATTATATGTAGCCTAGATATATTAACAAGTGCATAAGGCATCTTAAAATTTACTGGACAGTTAATCACATCATAACCGTCTGAATTTTTGTGTATACGATCGTTGTACACTGTCATCAGAATGTTCAAATTACATTGTTAACCAAGTGTTCTCGGCTCTGTCACCAGTCTTTGATCTGGTCTCCTTTTAAGTTTACAGGTTTAACATTCATTGATCTCATATGCTTTCTATACTTTTCAACTTTTGGCTGTATTACCGAATGCATTCTCAACGTATACAGTGTACCAACAATCTGACTTGTGTAAACATTCTTGCTCTAACTATGAAAGTACGATTATCTGATTATCAATAAAGAAACTTTCTTGGATATTGCTGTATTTGTACATTTGGTGAGTTTAACTCAGTAAATATATTTCGCTCAAAAACAGGGATCAGAAGTGAAAACGGGGTGTGATGTGTTGATATTAAAACACACACACGCACGCACGCACCACTCACACACACACACACGCACACACACACGCGGCACGCACGCGCTGACAGGCGCGCGCAGGCAGAGGCAAAGCCCCTGAGTTTTGTGAGTGACAGTTAGCGGGACTGGATAAACTAAGCTCAGTTACAACCATCGTCAAGTCACTGTTGCTGTGGCCGCACGCCGGGTCCGCTCTTTGACTCAAGCTGCGGCTCTGTGATGACTTGGCACGAGTAGTGCGTGCTGGCCACATATCTATCTAAAAGCCAGTGACTGGCCATAACGGCTGTAGATGTAAGTCCCCGGCTAGACTAGATCGAGATGTGTGGCCTGGACTTACATGTATGTCCATGGTCTGTGGTGCCGCTGGCTCATCAGTCACTGACGTCGTCTCAGTGAGGAGCAAGCAGAGGTAGCCGTTACCGCTGAGGCCAGTAGCCCAAACCGGGATGGTAGAGCGGCTTGGTGATTTGGCCAGACAATGACACTTAACACTGACTGACGTAAACCTAGCACCGTTTAGTCAGACCCTGCTAACCGCCACTCACTTGGAAAACTTCAATCAGATATAAAGTTGAACATCAAAAATCTTAAAAATAAATAAATGCTCATTACAAACTGATTGTGTGCTAGTTGATCCGTCCGACATCACCCAGTTGGACAACTGACGTTCAAGTTCAGCCGTCAGTTTAGTAGTCTGCGGTTATCATACGGTTTCCTCACGAGACACCCAACAACGGCATTGACAAAACATTGCGTGCCGCATCGTGTAATTCTGGGCGTACTGTGTAAAGGCTGACAACTGACGTCAGTGACAACAACTTGGCTGTGACAACTGAACTTGACCACAACAATCGTCCCGTCACCGCCACCACCACGGCCACCACTACCACGATCACCACCGACCCGCACCGCCACACTAACAACAACAACAACAACAACAACAACAACAACAACACACACACACACACACACACACACACACACACACACACACACACACACACACGGCACATACACTCACTACACAGGGCACACCGCTACTGACTCAGTGTGTGAAAGTCATGTCTCGTCACATGTCGGAGTGACGTGACAAACACTGATGTGATACACACACCGGCACGCACGCACTGGCGCACTAACACACACGATACACGAGTACACGATTATTGTCCAGCAGATAGAGGTAAAATCCAAGGAGACGATAGGAAATTATATATATTATCTCAGTGACGCTTAATAGGCCCGATAGATAACCGTGTAGACGGTAATGTTTTTTCCATGAACGACAACTCTTAATAACTGCTTCACAGTTATCTCTAAAGCAAAATGAAGCGGGCCAACATTACCACGTACGATGTTCTCGTCACGGGCAATTTCAACAAAAATCTTCAAAGTGACGCTATTGAAGTAAGAACGTTTATTGCACAGTTTACACAAGCATTCTTATGTCTCGTACACTGTGTGTTGAAGACGGAGCGTGATCATTTACGAGAGCAAAGCATCAATACGACATGGACTAGTTGCAGTCCATAGGCTAAGAACTGCACAGAACTCCGGGGTTTTCTTTCTTTTTCCGTCGTGCCGGTTAAACCAGAGAGCAAGGTTGAAGGTCCTTAGCGTGGATGTTCTCAGTAGAACTAGTAGAGGAATGGGTGATTTTCTGTTTTAGTGTCCTAAAATACTGCTCTTACTAGAGCTACTACAGTACTAGTCTTAGTCTTCTGTCAAGTCCAATTTTTTGTCCACTGGTGAGTTGCACTTACTCAGTTACTATTTGCAGTGCCATTATATTATAATTATGTCCCAGAGCAGTGTTTTTCCTATTTCAGAATGATTGCAGAACTGTCAGATGCATTTTTCTTTCCGCTGTGTCCTTCAGAATCTGAAGTTTTGCAATGTGGAAGATGTCATGGAAAGTGAAACATGGTGAATTACATGTTTGGGACTGCTGAGTTCATTATTTTTAATTTTTATTTTAAGCATTGCACACACACACACACACACACACACACACACACACACACACACACACACACACACACACACACACACACACACACACACAAACAAACAAACAAACAAAATGTAAAAACAACAACAGAAACAACAAATCAAAAACAAACAAAAAACAAAACCCACTGATTCGACTGAATCAGAATGGCTTTCAAAACAGCAAATTGCACACCAAAATGAAAATGAAATGAGGCAATAATTTAGGACACTGAAATAAAAAATAAAAATGGAAAATTACTGAAGAATGTAACTTTTTGTGTATGATTATATGATAATTGATGTACTCATTGGCTACACAAGTTGACAAGAGTAAAAAGGTGGAGACTGGTTTGTTAGAATATGATTACTGACCATTGCTGTTGGTCACTTGGTGTTGTGTTGGTGGAGGATATTAATTGTTGTTCTTATTATTTCATTCAGACTCAACAAAGAGACTACTCCGCCACATTTTGCCAATTTTATCGTTAACAAACCAGTCAGGAACTGTTGATATTTAACAGTAACACCCAGTCAACTGCGAAGATCACAATAAATCAAAGTGAAACACACTTCATCAGATTACAAGTGAAAGGCTTGTTCATGTGAGTGCTACTTTATGGGGGATTAAGAAAACACAAAAAGACAAACATTTAATTTTAAACAACTAACAAAACAATTAGTTGATTTTTTTCAAACCAGAAACTAGTGGACGGGAACTTTAAGTGGAAGACAAATGAAAAAGGCAGAATTCCTGGCATTAGTTGAAACTTGCAAACTTCTGTTATGGCTGTAATTCTCAGCCTTAGTAAAAAATAAAATGAAAATAAAAAAAGGGAACCTGTGATTTTGAATGTGTAATGCCCCTGGCCTGGCATCTGGGTTCTCAAGTGAGAGGCCCTTAGTTTATGGTGTGTCTAGATTGGATAGCAGCAGTTTCACATGGCACCAACTAATCAGCGCTGTAACCAGTGAACATTCAAAACATACTGTGCAAAGCACAGTCACTTATTTAGAGTTGGGTGTATATATTATATCACAAAATCATTATATGACTAGGGCCCAGTGAGTCTGCTTGGAAGCAGAGAATAGCCCAATATTGCCAATGACATTGTGAAACACTTAGGACTCATCTTCATGATCTTGAGATTGTGGCTGTGTCCACTGATGCTGTAATATGTGTGCTCCAGCTGCTGAAACTAGTAGGAAGTGTGATGGTTTTATGCATCATGTCAGTATATATACACTTGGCTTTATCATCATCTTGTGTTCTTTGGGAATGGGAGCAGTTGAAATAAATAGTACACCCAAAGTGGATAATCCAGCACGCACTATTTGAATCAAAGTATCTGTGTATGTTTTGTGTTCAGGATAGCAGTGGCCAGTGCAATATTCAAATACGAATTTCATGGTCAATAATTTAACCCTGATAAAAAGTGATCTATGTCACAGTGTGTGGCTGACTGGGCTCAAAGCACCAACTAACTAACTAACAGGTCAACAATTTTGTTTTCTGTTGCAGAAGAAAGTGTCCAAACAGTTCACTCAATATGGTGAAACAAAAGGATTATTTGTCAAAGAAAACAACCAAGGAAAATATGTGTACGTATCAGTGGCTTGGAACCTAAGCTGTTTTTACTGTTGGTGGTTCTCATTTTTAGTTAAAATGTATGTCTGTATCACAGTATGATGCATGATCATAATGTATCCCTATAGTAAATAATAATAAATATGCAGGAAGCATCCTTGTACATTTTGTAGTGAATGTTACGACTTACAATCTCATGCCTAACTGCAATGTCAAACAGTTTCAGAAAGAAAAATTAAAAATTAAAAGTGACTTGATGGTGAAATCTACTGGGGGGGGGGGGGGGGGGGGGAGTGCAATTGGAAGGGCGTTATTATAAATTAAACTGTCCACAGTGTTATGAAAATCTTTGTTGTAAACAGGAGCAAATTGTTTGTCCAGAACAGCGTTTATGTAGGTCTTGGAAGGTAGCAAATGGCATAGTGTCACTGTCGGATTAGCAGCATTAGATGGCATTAGGTCTGCTTTTACCAGTCTGGTATGGTACCGTTGTGCAGCGTGGTGAAATACCTCTCTGAGCCGGATGCTGACCGAGCTGTGGAAGAGGCCAATGGGATCTTGCTTGATGGGGCCCCGATCCTTGTCAAACGCATGGAGAGGCGACAAAAGTAAGGGGGAAAGTAGTTTTGTCCTGATATGTTTTATATAATAAAAACAACAACAGTCCCACACCTCCCTAGTTAGCTGTAATATGGGCGCTAGAAGCAGGTTACAAACTTGGCTACTGTGCAGTATCATGAGCAGAAGACTGAATGCTGGAAGACAGAATCGTAGCTGTGCATGTTAGTTGTTACAGTAATGGTCAGTGTGTGTCGCACAGTTGTGCATCAGTATCACTGACTCTCAGTTCTGCCTTTGTGTGTGTGTGTGTGTGTGTGTGTGATAATTGATAAAGTCTCCAGTACAGTTGATAATGGCTTTGACCCTTTTATTGTTTCAAGTTGCATTGTGACCCTCTGGGGCTTTTGGCAACCAAGCTGACAAGTTATGTGCCAAGTCAGATCTGCAAAATGTTAAAGTGTGATAAACGCTGGTTTCAGCAAGCCCCAAGGGCCCCAAGGGCCTGGCAGTGGCGGCAGTGTGGTGGTGACCAGTGGGACCTGGGTTGCCAGCAAAGACAGCATGCAGAAAAGTCAGTTTGGGAAAAATCCTGACATTGGTAAGTTCACGTACAGATTAGATACATACTAATCTTGAGATTAACAATGTGAATTTTTGAATTTTATGAAAGTGGAGAAAGGAAATGTGTTGACTTATCCATTTTATTATTATGAACCCTTTCACTTTTTGTTGCTTCTGTATCTGTTTGTACTTTGTGCAAGAAAAAGGTGTGGTTGAACTGAAATAGTGTAGTTCCTTTAACTAGTTTAAGAATCTGTTCATGATAACATTTTTAACAACATCAAATCTCTAAACTGCACAATCACAAAGATATGAATATTTGTCTTGAGGGGTTGTTATTATAAAACCCTTTTTGCTTTAAATATTTTTGATGACAAAATGTTAATTTCCAGTGCCAACTGTGGAGCCAGCGGGGTCCTCATCACCAGGTCCAGACGGAGAGGTAGCGATGGCCACAGTTTTTACACATTATTGGTTGCTTTTATATCGTGCTATTCTCTGCTCTTCAGCAGACTCACTGCGCTCATGTCACATGTGATTTGAATGAGTGACTGTGTTAGACCCTACATATTTTTCTCACCTAAAGGTTGAACGTGTCAGAGTACGTTGCAAATAAAGCACAGTGAGTTTATGTAGAGCAGAGAATAACTTTGTATGAAAGTTATCTGTTGTTATTGTTTTGAACATTCTGACTATTCAGGATTGATAACCTGTATTTTCATGCTTTCTTTCTGAACACAGTAAATCATGGTGGTGATCCCATTTGTTTTTAAATGCTTGTTTATTTTGGCGTAAAATCATACTTGGGGATGCAGACATGTAATGGTTGTGTTATTGATGGTCACTGCACTGGTTATACTGATGTTATTTTGACTATATTATCAGTATTTTTGTAACTGTTTATTGATGACAGTGATCCTTAATTGGCATTTTGCAGGATTGTTTTTAAAGCATTTAGAGAGAGAGAGAGAGAGAGAGAGAGAGAGAGAGAGAGAGAGAGAGAGCGCTTATATAAATATATCACTGAGTGTGAACTGTGATGCCATAAATTTGGCTGGGTGAAAACCGAGAATTAATTTGGTTTGTTGACTTCCTTTGCAGCCTGGCATGTCAGCTTCATTGAATAGCCGCAGTAACATGATGCCAGTGGTAGGTAGTGTTGTCGTTTGTCATCACAGGAAGAACTGTTGCTGGCTCATTTACTGAGGGCTTCTCATAATCATTGCAGCAGATTTGGACTTACTATGGCAGGGCTCATAATCACTGTGTACTACAGCAGGGAACATAATCACTTTGTACTACAGCAGGGCTCATAATCACTTTGTACTACAGCAGGGCTCATAATCACTTTGTACTACAGCAGGGCTCATAATCACTTTGTACTGCAGCAGGGCTCATAATCATTGGGTACTACAGGTACAGCAGGGCTCATAATCATTGGGTACTACAGGTACAGCAGGGCTCATAATCATTGGGTACTACAGGTACAGCAGGGCTCATAATCATTGGGTACTACAGGTACAGCAGGGCTCATAATCATTGGGTACTACAGGTACAGCAGGGCTCATAATCATTGGGTACTACAGGTACAGCAGGGCTCATAATCATTGGGTACTACAGGTACAGCAGGGCTCATAATCATTGGGTACTACAGGTACAGCAGGGCTCATAATCATTGGGTACTACAGGTACAGCAGGGCTCATAATCATTGGGTACTACAGCAGGGCTCATAATCATTGGGTACTACAGCAGGGCTCATAATCATTGGGTACTACAGCAGGGCTCATAATCATTGCATACTACAGCAGGGCTCATAATCATTATGTTTGGACATCGTGTACTACAGCAGGGTTGGTCATTGTGTATTGTGGGACCAGTCATTGTGCACTCTAGGGTTGGTCATTATGTACAGCAGGACTGGTCATTGTGTATGGCAGGTCTGGTCATTGTGTACAGCAGGACTGGTCATTGTGTACTGCAGGGCTGGTCATCGTGTATGGCAGGTCTGGTCATTGTGTACGGCAGGGCTGGTCATTGTGTACTGTAGGTTTGGTCATTGTGTACTGCAGGAATCGTGACAAAACCATATCTTTAGCTTTTATGGATGTACACAATATCATTTGCATAATATTTTTAGGCACCTTGGCTTTTAGGTAAAACTAAAAGAGATACCTAGTGTATTTTCGTGGTGAAAGCATAAACATTTACATTTCAGAGATTTCTCAGATACCATTTTAGCAAGATCAAAACGCACAAGAGGTTAAACTTTTTTTTTTCAAACCCACCATTTTAATCAGACAATATGAAAAACACTTAAACTTCAAGCAAGAGTTTAAAAATTAATAACAAGTTTGCTTTAGGCTCTAATGGTGCATGCTAATTTGACAGCAGGTACAAAGTGAGACAATTGTTTTCACTTTGTATATCATCCTCACACCACTGCAGACACACACATGATATTTGTGAAATTCTTCATGTAACGTGTGTTTTCTTTGTGCAGCAAATGTGTGTCACCCACATAGAGACGCCAACTCTGTTTTGGTGTCAAGAGCTGAGGGAACCTTGCTGCACGGAGCTGGCCAAGGTTTCTCAAAAACTGGCAGATATTTGCCCCTCTGCGCCAAAGGTCCAGGGACGCCCAGAAGTGTCAAAGGTCAACACTTTTTGTTTTTACTCCCGTTGAAAAGATTTGTCAGTAATTGCGCGTTTGGCGTTTGAATGTTCTGTGTATTGTAGCATGGTTTGAACACTGTGGTGTTAGTTTTGTCAGCACCTGTGTAGCTGTAGGCCGATTCTGCTCCCACAGACTGAGGATGAAATGGTCCTCATTGCTGCCTGATGGACAGGCACATAGCATTGTGTGGGCCACTTGTGATGCTTGCCACAACCCCAGTTGAGATGCTCAGTCATTTCCATTGACTTTAGGAGAGGAAATGAATGTTGTCGCTTTTGGGGTACAGGACTAGAACTGGATGTTTGATTCAGCTAAGTGATGTTAACAGCAGTAAGGAATGTTGTGCCTTCCACAATGACTAGAAATTTATATTTTGTTTAAAAGCTAATGTAATGCAAAACTGAATATGTCATATGATGAGACTGTAACTGAATGGTGTTTTACTGGAAGCTGACAGATGTGTAGACTATGTTACAGATAGATGGTAAATGTTAGGTGATGCAACGTATAACTCACAAAGGTGACACAATGTACAACTCACATACTCATACACACACACACTGACACACTGCTTGTAGTTGTATGTACCTGTGTACTGTGTAAGTACTTTGTCATAGTTGTTGTTGATCTGTTTGTTGGGCCATTTATTTGCTTAAGTTTCAGTTGTTGTTTTTTCTCTCCCCTTTTTCCTTTAAAAAACACACCCTTTTCTGTCCCCAGTTAAGTTGATTTATGATTATCATTTCTGCAAGATTGTTCAGCTTAGAGTTGTAATTACTGTTGTAATATTGCTGTATGTTGCATAAAAACTGGAATAAAACATTTTGAAAAAGAAAAGAAAAAAAGAACTTCATACTTGTTTCAGCTTAGTGATGTTGACATCAGTAGGAGAGTGTTGTATGTTTGATTAAACTCTTTGATGTTCCTTTTTTGGACTCAGGTGTATGCAGCCAAATACTCAGAGGATGGTCAATGGTATCGATGTCAGTTGAAACACTTGTTTAGCCCAGAAAAGGTCAGTTTCAGTGTAATTACAGTGTTTCCAATTTTCCATTCTTGTTGTGAATCTCCCTCTCTTCCCTCTCCCTCCCCCTTTCTCTCTCCCCCTGCCCCCCACCCCCCCCCCCCGCCCTCCCCCCCCCACACCCCACCCTCTCTTTTTCCCATCTCAGTCTAGCTGTCTGCTTGTTTGCTTTGTTATGGATTGTGGAATGTAACATGACATCTATTTGTCCAAGGTGATAGTTCATTATGTTGACTTTAGCATCTGTTTCACTGGTTATATATATATATACATTCTAAAGCATAACACACTGCATTTGTTTTTCCAAGGTGAAAGTTCAGTACATTGGTTTTTGGTGTCTGTGTTTTGCTTGTTATATATTGTAAAATATAACGTTACATTTGTTTTTCCAAGGTGGAAGTTCAGGACATTGGCTTTGGTGTCTATGTGTCCGTTTTGCTTTCTATCTGTTGTAAAATGTAATGCTACATTTGTTTTTCCAAGGTGAAAGTTCAGTACATTGACTTTGGCAACTGTGAGGAAACAAACCCCAAGGAGATGGTGGAACTCCCAGCTGACATGACCTGTGTCAAACCCTATGCACAGAAAATTATGATGCACAACACACGCTACGTTGGCCCGAAGGAAAAAGAGGTAAAGGCTACTCGATGTAAACACAAATGATGGGATCAGTCTAATGATGGTGTTTCGGGCTGTTCCAAGCCATGTCACACAAACGTCAGCACTCGTAGCTCTAATGTTCATGTTGTATGTTGGTTGAGTGGGTGCATGGTTTTGTAAGTGGACAGATTGTGGGTGATGTTTAGGGAACAAATAGAATTTTACAGTTATTTACTTGGAGTCCGGTAAACGTATGAAATATAATAACCTTTTTAGTGTCTTAATTTTTTTCATGTCCCATCATATATGGTAGTACAGGAAGAGTAAGTAAATTGGTGTTTTACACCCAGTTAACCAGTGTGAGTACAGGAAGAAATTCATGTGTAAATGAGTGAACTCTTTTCTAAGCTGATATAAATGAGTATATATATATATAAATATAAATAAGTGATTATGTTTCTTGCTTACGTGAAGGTGGGTGACCTTCTCAGGGATGGTAATGTAAAGGACCTTGTCCAGGCTGTGAATATGAATGACCTTAGTTTTCTAGGCTGATACTTAAGTGATAACAATATGTGTGATTATTTTCAAGCTGATGTGAATATATGTGCCCGTTTTAAAGTTGGTGTCTGTATGAGTGACATTTTCTAGGCTGAGGTATATGTATGTGTAAAGGATACATGTACATGTGTGAATTTTTCAGGCTGGTGTAAATATGTGTGCTCTTTTCCAGCCTGATTTGAATATGAGTGACATTTTCTAAGCTGATGAGAATGTGCGTGACATTTTTTAGCCTCATATAACTGTACATGTGTGCTCTTTTTCAGTCTGGTGTGAATATGAGTGATTTTCAGTTTGTTGCTAGTGAGTGACGTTTTTGAGACTGACGCAGTTACAACTGGTGTCTTTTTCAGGCTCTTCAGTACCTGAATGAGATAACCAACGACCAGGTCTTGACCATCAACCCCACGTTTCGACTGCCAGATGGTACAGGGCTTTTCGCTCAGATATTTGTCAATGGCCTTCATCTAAACCAAGACCTGATAGAGAAAGGATATGCCATGACCAAGCCGGTGAGTTTTGTGTATGCAGTGCAGTATGTCCATGCAATATGGGTGGGCCTTGAGCCCTACAGTGTGTTTCATGTGATTTTTGTATTATTATAAAGCTAAACAATAGAGCAGTATGGGTAGATCTGTTAAGAATTAACAGGGGAAAAAATTGTGGTTGATAAAACGATTGTGGGAGTTAAGCACAATCACACAGTACTGACAGAATAAGGTGGACAGAGCTAATCTGAATCACACAGTACTGACAGAATAAGGTGGACAGAGCTAATCTGAATCACACAACACTGACAGAATAAGGTGGACAGAGCTAATCTGAATCACACAACACTGACAGAATAAGGTGGACAGAGCTAATCTGAATCACACAACACTGACAGAATAAGGTGGACAGAGCTAATCTGAATCACACAACACTGACAGAATAAGGTGGGCAGAGCTAATCTGAATCACAGTACACTGACAGAATAAGGTGGGCAGAGCTAATCTGAATCACAGTACACTGACAGAATAAGGTGGGCAGAGCTAATCTGAATCACAGTACACTGACAGAATAAGGTGGGCAGAGCTAACCTGAATCACAGTACACTGACAGAATAAGGTGGGCAGAGCTAACCTGAATCACAGTACACTGACAGAACAAGGTGGGCAGAGCTAACCTGAATCACACAACACTGACAGAATAAGGTGGACAGAGCTAATCTGAATCACAATATGGACAGAATAAGGTGGACAGAGCTAATCTGAATCACACAACACTGACAGAATAAGGTGGGCAGAGCTAATCTGAATCACACAACACTGACAGAATAAGGTGGGCAGAGCTAACCTGAATCACAGTACACTGACAGAATAAGGTGGACAGAGCTAACCTGAATCACACAACACTGACAGAATAAGGTGGACAGAGCTAATCTGAATCACAATATGGACAGAATAAGGTGGACAGAGCTAATCTGAATCACACAGTACTGACAGAACAAGGTGGACAGAGCTAACCTGAATCACACAACACTGACAGAACAAGGTGGACAGAGCTAATCTGAATCACACAACATTGGCAGAATAAGGTGGACAGAGCTAATCTGAATCGCACAACACTGATAGAATAAGGTGGACAGAGCTAATCTGAATCACACAACACTGACAGAATAAGGTCTTTCAAACTTTGTGCAACAATCATCACCATTTAGCTTTACACTTTCAAACCGTTCTTGGTGATCTTGGTTGAATTTCAAGGCATGAAGTGAAATGAAAACGTGTTTTCTTGACAAGCTCTAGATTAAATCACAGTTGAATTGTGTTTTGGTGTTTGTACAGAAGCTTAATGAGGATTTGTTTTTTTGTTTGTTTAAAAGCATATTTTCTCCACCCTAATTCATTAAGCACAGTTTGAACTTTCACAGACTGTGTTTTGGATAGAGCAGTTTTTTTTTCTATGTCATGTACTACTAATAATAAAACAGTTGTAGCAGACTTGTGGCCATTGTAAACGTTCTGTACTTACATGCCTGTGCAACTGAATTTTTTGGATCGCTGCAGCCCAAGCAAGTGCAACAGCAGCAGCAACAGCAGCAGAACGACCCTTCACCTGGAACCCAGTTCCACATCGGTGAAGGCGGAGGTTATGCCCCAGTGGTTTCCCGGGGCTTTGGTGGTGGGGATGCTGGTGGTTTTCGACCTGGCATCAAAGTGGGAGGGAACCGAGGTTTCAGTTCCTCTGGAGATGGTTTTGGCAGGCAGATGCTAGGGGAGGCCGACAAACTGCGACCTGGTGTGCAGAGGTGAGCAGAGGGGCCTTGGGGTTGGCTCTGTGTGTGTGTGTGTGTGTGTGTGTGTGTGTGTGTGTGTGTGTGTGTGTGTGTGTGTGTGTGACCCTGCATATGTGTGTGTGTGTGTGGGAGTGTGTGTCTGTCCCTGCATATATGTGTGTGTGTGAGTACGTGTATGTGTATGTGAGAGAGAGAGAGAAAGAAAAACTGTATGTGTGTGTGTATGTGTGACCCTGCTTATGTGTGTGAGTGTGTGTCTGTCCCTGTGTATATGTGTGTGAGAGAGAGAAAGAGAGAGAGAGAGAGTGTGTGTGTGTGTGTGTGTGTATGAATGGAAAAGAATGTGAGTGAAAGAGAGAGCATGTGTGATTTGTGTGAGAGAGAGATTGTGTGTGTGTGTGTGTGAGAGAGACTGAGAGTACATGTATGTGTGCATGGATGAAATAGAGAGACAGAGTGTGTGTGTGTGTGTGTGTGTGTGTGTGTGTGTGTGTGTGTGTGTGTGTGTGTGTGTGTGTGAGTGAGTGAGTGTGACAGAGAGAGAGAGAAAGTATGTGAGAGGGAGAGAGACTGTGTAGGTTTGTTTTGTCGTGTGTGCAGGCACACAGTGCAAGGTGAACGAAGCCAGTAAGAAACTGATCAGATCACTTGTTGACAGGTTTGCCGCCCCAGGTCTGAACCGTGGCAGCATGCCAGGTGGGGAGAAGCTGGTCTTGCTGCCGGAACCACCGGGTCCAATGGGCCAGGTGGGCATTCAGCCAGGGCAGCAGTCAGGCCCCACCTACTCGGACCTCAAGATCGAGCTAGCCAACAAACAGCGGGCACTGGAGAAGTCCAGCACTGAGCTTTCTAACGTCCGAGCCAAGATCAGGGTAGGTGTGCAGTGGGTACATTGTGTGGATGTGCTTGTTTAGGAGCAGTAATGTGTGACAGCAATATGTAAATAGTAATGTGTAATAGCAAAAAGCTGTTTGATATGAAATATCACTGGTAAAAATAAAGGTGATGTGGCAACTGTTAGTGATACTAAGGCGTAGTTCCTAAACACTAGTAAATATACAAGGAGTGTTTTTGTTTTTTCAAATTGTGAAAAATAAGAAGACATAAAGCTGCAGAAGGAAGGGCTGTGACAGGGGCACAAGTTTAAATCGCGTTGGTGAATCAATATAACTCTTTGGTTTTTAGCATGAAGTACTCCAGTAGTGACAGTCTTTATACATTTTATTATACAAAATGGTCTAAAATGAAGCTATGTTGCCAGAACTGGCGTTACTGCCATGATACATTGCTATTTTGACAGCTTTGTCATATGTTACTGTTCTGTTGCCTCATGCGGTACATGTGATAGAAGACCTCCCTAAAGATCAACAAATGATGGCCTAAATTAAAACTAAATATATGAAGTATTTATAATACAGAGTCTAATCCTTTAGCACCCCCCCCCCCCCCCCCAAACACACACACACACACACACACACAGGTGCCTGCACACAAGAGTATGCTATGCTGAACACAATGTACAGCCTGGACTGCAACAGAGAGGTTGGTGAGGGGTTACTGTGGAGGGTGTTTTTTTAAAAGATGTGATCTTGAAAGGGGGGTGGGGGGGTCTGTCATGAGGGTGGTCTTTGATGAGGGGCGCTGCTGTACTAAAAGTTGTGGTGGTGGACCAGGCAGGCTACAATCTGTTCAGATTTCATTTTAAAGGAAGAAAGAAAGAAAAAAAACTCATTTGTATGGATAACATAAAATGACCTAATACACACAGGTATGTGTATTAGGTCATTTTATGTTATCCATTTGCACCTTATGTGTCAGAATAGATACTATGCACTCACTGGAGAAACAATTTGACTTCAGAGCCTTCTCTAATTCTCCATCTAGGCTCTGGAAGGCTGTCCCACAGACTCTGAGAGAAGGTACTTCCTCAACAGCCTTTCACAGTCACCTGAAATCTTGATCTGTTCTCAGCTGAGCGCTGAGTTGCTATACAGTGACTGACGCCTCCCATCCTCCTCCAAATTTAATTTAAATGTAATTTGTTTCTGTCTCTGTCAGGCTTTTCTCCTTCTTGCTGTGTCTCTGACAATGTTCTTTTGCTGTGAGCATGACTTGTACATGGATACTGAGGGCTATACTAACCTGCAATCATCATCATCATCATCATCATCATCATCATCATCATCATCATCATCATCATCACCACCACTATCCTATTTATCATCTTTACAGAATCTACAGCAAGAGTATCAGGTGTTGACAGGCAAGCTGGAGGAAAACAGCATAGCGAGACAGGTATGTGTAGCGAGACAGGTATGTGTAGCGAGACAGGTATGTGTAGCACAGGAGATGCCCCAAAGCGCACAGGGTAAATGCAACATAGTGTTAAAGGTGTGATACCCACGTACCACGATAGGTCAGGACAACACTATGTGCTGGTAAATGTACTCGGCAACACAGTGGGTAAGTAAAACATAGGGTTGTGGGTAAATTCTCCATGGCCTAACAGGTAACTGCATGACTGTGTTATATCCACAACATGATGGGTAAGTTGCCTTCCTGAGTGAAACCAGGGCAGTGATACCTAGTAAGTACATTTATAATGGTCCTTGCGTTACTTCTTACATTTTTAATTTTTAATTTTTTTAACGTTGTTGATTTTCTTTCTTTGTTGGTAACCTTTGATTGAAATACTACGGAAGTTGCCCTTAAAAAGGCCGCTTTATCATGTCTGACCAGAATTTAATGGTACGCAATGTAATGAAAGAGATCATCTTGGTTGGTTACAGCTCCGGATTGCTGTCAGCCTGGTGGAGAAAGTCAGACGGCTACGGTGAGTCCAGAGTGTCACTTTGATTCTCTGTCAGCTTGTTCGTTTGTTCCTTAGACTTATGTAACATCGTGTTGTCTCTGGAGAGGCACTGGCAGGGACTGAGACCCCAGGAGGTCTTATGCTACACTGTCACCACCAGAATGATTTCTGTATTAGGATGGGTAGCAATGAGGGCCACTTTTATGTTTGATTCACTGTGAGGGGCAGGGTCACAAGATGTGTCCATAAACTGCAACTTTTAAAGAGAAAGGAGAGCTGAGTTGGGAATCAAACTGCTGTCTTCTGCTTATCAGCCTAACGCCTTACCACCACGCCAAATCAGATCACCCTGATGTAATGTACTGGTTGATTGGGCATAAAACACCAGGTTACTTATGCCAAATCGGCTTGCAGTCTGTTGGCTCGTTTAAGGTGTCCCATTAAATTAAACAGGCTGTCTTCTACTGTTGTGGTGTTGTGCCAGAGTAGTGGAGTCTACAGACTGTTTTTAGGAAAGGAAATCATTTTGCCATCTTTGTTGCCATTGAGTTTGCTCAGGATGGAAGTCTGTACTTCATGTGCAAAGTGTACCGCTGATGTTTAACCAAATGTTAAAAGAATTGAAAATGTTGAAGTGAGGAACCAGTTAAAACTAACTGCACCCTGTTTGTCAGTCCTCATTTTAAAATCTTGCATGATGCTGAATGCTGCTGACAGTTCAGTTCCCTGAGGATCTGCTGGATGAGTTGATGTAAGAAAAGCAGTCAGCAAGTATTGCAGTCAAACCCCAGTCAGTGCAGTCCTGTTCTCCACACTCTCCTCAGGAGCCAGTTTTCTGATGACCAGCGTATTACTGTCCAACCTCAGTCAGTGCAGTCCTGTTTTCACTCTCCTCAGGAGCCAGTTTTCTGATGACCAGCCCACAGCAGTGGATGAGGCCATAGAGCTGGCATGCAGTCCGGACAAGCTGACGGAAAACTCTGTGGCCTCTTTGTCACCGTTGATGGCCACCCTCACCACCTACCGCAAGATGCAGCAGGAAATCTGCCAGGTGCAGGGGAAACAGGTTAGTGTAGCAAGGTGTAGCAGAAACAGGTTAATGTAGCAAGGTGTAGCAGAAAGTTGTTGGAGGAAGTTGTAGGAGGAAATCTGCCAGGTGCAGGGGTAACAGGTTAGTGTCGCAAGGTGTAGCAGAAAGTGGTTAGTGTAGCAGAAAGTTGTTGGAGGAATTTGTAGAATCTGCCAGGTGCAGGGGAAACAGGTTAGTGTCGCAAGGTGTAGCAGAAACAGGTTAATGTAGCAAGGTGTAGCAGAAAGTTGTTGGAGGAAGTTGTAGGAGGAAATCTGCCAGGTGCAGGGGTAACAGGTTAGTGTCGCAAGGTGTAGCAGAAAGTGGTTAGTGTAGCAGAAAGTTGTTGGAGGAATTTGTAGAATCTGCCAGGTGCAGGGGAAACAGGTTAGTGTCGCAAGGTGTAGCAGAAAGTGGTTAGTGTAGCAGAAAGTTGTTGGAGGAATTTGTAGGGGGAAATCTGCCAGGTGCAGGGGAAACGGGTTAGTGTAGCAAGGTGTAGCAGAAACAGGTTAATGTAGCAAGGTGTTGCAGAAACAGGTTAGTGTAGCAAGGTGTAGCAGAAAGTTGTTAGAGAAGGAAATGTGCCAGGTGCTGCAGAAACAGATTGGTGTAGCAAGGTGTAGCAGAAGGTTGTCGGAGGAGGTTGTAGGAGGAAATGTGCTAGGTGCTGCGGAAAAAGGTTAGTGTAGCAAGGAGTAGCTGGAAACTGTGTGACAAAGTTGCTGGAGAAAATCTGCCATGTGCAGCGGAGACAGGTTAGTGTAGCAAGGAGTAGCAGGAAACTGTGTGACAAAGTTGCTGGAGAAAATCTGCCAGGTGCAGCGGAGACAGGTTAGTGTAGCAAGGAGAAGCTGGTACTAGAGGGTGGAACTGTCTGGAGATAAGGTGGCTGTCACAAGCACTGCTTCACCATAGCAACCTGCCTGGTGAGAACTGCAAGTGCAAGGGAAGAACTTTTGTTTTCTTACGCCCAGTCAGCCTTGACAGTTTTGATGAGTTATACTGGGCTAAGAAGTGCAAGGAAAGTGGACTGAGGCATTGTTTTGAATACTTGCATGCCAAGTGTTGGCAGTTCAGATCTCTGTTGTTGTGTCCCTTGTTACTCATGTGATGTCTGTCAAGCACTATTAATTAAAATTTGGGCAGACTTCATCTCATAGTTATTTTTGAAAAGGTTCCGCTCTGTTTGCAAGTGTGCTGCTGTTTGTATAGTAGGCATTATAAGTTTCTTATGGAGGTAGTATGCTGTGCTTCATTTATAGAGTGAAACTTCACTTGAACAGTGTTACAGGAGTGTCTGGTTGTCCAACAGAGTGCTGTTGTTCAAATTGTACTAGGTATCATTCCAAGGCTGACAGTATGTACAGGTGAGGGGAAATGGTTGTGCATGCTACCTTCTCACCCAGCATGGGGTAAACCATAGCGTTTTAGCCAGTGAGTGCTAACAGACCACAACATTTTAAGGCTTAATGAACAATCTTACCGTCATTCCATTGACTTATCATTCCCCAGGATATTGCAGAGGAAAAGATAGAGGAGAGAGACTCCATGCGGAGAAAGTTGTACGACCAGCTGACAGCGTGCATCACTGAAATGGAGGGCATGCCTTTCACTGAACGCGCCCATCGTATCACAGTGAGTATGCATGGAATAAAGACCCATGAAACCGCAGCAAAATATCAGAAAAGTGTAAAATGAAACCGCAGCAAAATATCAGAAAAGTGTAAAGCAGGGATTCTATAGTTTTGAGTAGAATTTGATCTTGAAAATGTTTCTCTCAAGAAGGGTTGGCTGCACGCCTGTGGTTTTCCTGCATATGTTTCAGCAATGCACAGAGAAGCTGATGAATCACTACGACAATTTTTTGAACGTCCCGGTGGAGAGCCATGCTGACTTTCAGACTGCAGTCACCCAGTATGAAGATTTCAAGGTTGGACAGAGTTTTTAGTTTTTTTCTTCTTTAACCTTGTTGACACAAGTTGAAGTAGCTTCTTTTCCCAGCTACCAATGACAGGCAGTTGGTTTGATCTTGACTTCTGTCACACACACACTCTCTCTCTCCCCATAAAAAGAAAACAGAACGCAAAAGTTCTGAAACATGGCTGAGTTCAGTGATCACTGGAGAAACCGTGTTTTGTGTTATTGTCATGGGGTGGGGGGGGGGCACTCATTGAATTATCTGTGCTTGTGTTTATTTTGTGCAATATGTTCTTGTTGCTTACAGATGAAGAAGCGGAAGGAATTTGAACAGACACGATTGCAGACAGACCAGCAGCAAGAACTTGTTCAAACTCAGTTGTCTAACATAGGAAAGGTAATACATATCTGGTAACCATAGACAGGCTGTTTAATAATGCTGCGTGTATGGGTCTGTAGTGGGTAGTGTATATGTAACATGTTGGGATTGGGTGATGGTGGTGGAGTGGACTCCTTGAGGGTGTGTTTGGGGATGAGGGGAGTGGGGGGGGGGGGGGGAGGGGGAATGAAGAGCTGAATGAAAAGAAGAATATGATGAGGACATGGGTGTTATTGTGTTCTGACAAAATGTGTTCTGCCCTGATATAATCGTGGTTGACTGGGCATTAAAAACCAGTCATATCTCTATCTTGATGTTGTCTAACTTGTGAAACTTGTACCCTCTTCTCTTATTGTCCTCCTCCTCTTCACTGGTGTTAACACCATCAAAACATCACACGCTGACCTGGTAGTTGTGTTGTTTTCACAGAGCCTGTCGCTGTCGGCGGCGGAAGATGCTGGGGAGGGCAACTTTGACCTCATGGCACAGCTCAAGCAGTACTGCGACAGCATGCAGCAGGAAATCGCTATCAAAAGTATGGTATGTGTCTGCTGGCATACGTGGTGCACACAAAGGCCGTTGTTAACCTGGCTTCTCTGAATTGGCAGAGGCCCACGTGGTGAAGGTGTGTTTGGTGACTGTGAATGCAGTATGAAAAACAGCGGGCTATCTTGCATTGTCGACCTGTCGAAGTGCTTGTGGTAAACATCGGCCAGTGACTCGGTCACAGCTGTTAAAACTGACTCGCCAGTCAGCAGTCAGCTTTGGCCACATCTCCAGGACTTTGCACAGCACGACTTGCGAAGTATTTTGACTTAGAAAAGCCTCGGCAAAGTTGTTGAAGCTACTTTGCCAGTTGACTTCACCACATGTTAACTGTTTCACTGCTGGGATGTCACTTGAAAATGACCCATAAAAGTGCAAAACTTGAAACCCTTAAGCCTTTTTGTTTTCTTTCTTGCTCTGGCAAGTGAAAAGATTTTCACAAAAATTAATGGCATTAAAAGTAGTGTTATAGGACCGGAAAATACATTGTTAGCAGGCGCATCCATACATCTTTCAGCCCGGAAATTTTACAGGCTGGGGCAGTGAAGGGGTTAAGAACAGGCTTATGTTCCTAAGTTTTGCAAGAGATTGGTCAGTATCGGGTCTCAAGTTCAGTGGCTGGTGGTCTGACAGAATCATGCTTCACATTTGACAGGAAGCCAGCACTGACGGCAGTTTCATCGCTTCCCTCGTCCAGACTGTGCAGCGTGACCTGCAGGCGGAGATTCTGTGTGTCAACAACTTCATTCGCGTGCAGTCAGAGTTCCACATCATGCGGGCGGGCATGGAGGCCTGGCTAGATCGCAAACCCAGTGTGGACAAGCTGCTGGAAAACCGGCAAGTGCTGCGATCACTGAAATCCAAACTGAGGCACAAACTGGCGGACAAGCATGATGCGGAAGAGGTGGGTACCTATTTGTTGGGCTGCTGTGAATTCTGTACTCTTGAGAAGAGCTTCGGCATGTGCATATGCTTTTGACAGAGTTTGACTGTCCTGATCATCACTTAAGTTTGCGGTCATGATTATTATGAGGGTCGCTGTACATTTGAAGTGGCTGTTGCTTGTTTTTTCCAAGTTGTCTCTTCATTTTGTAGTCATGATTATCGAGAGGGTCACAATTCAGTATGCTCCTTTGGCTGTTTTAAAGTATATTAAAATCCAATAAGTTTAGACAAAAATGTGACTGCAGAGTTGAGTACATGGTCGTGGTACAAGACAGGAAAAGAGAATGAACAAAGAAAGATTTCTGGGAGATGTCTTTTCTCAGTGAAACAAAGATGAGAAAACTAAACCTGAATCTCAGGTGTATAGATGTCTGGACCCCTGCAGGTGAACGTTGAGTGGGAAGTGAGGTAGTGTGTTGCGTTTATCTATGACAGAGCGATGACCAGGACATGATGGAAGAGGTGCAGAAGGACGTCGTTGAAATCCAGCAAGAGATCCACAATGCCCTGATAGTCGAGGACAAAGAACTGGTCAGTGCGTGGCGCCCTCTGGCTGATTCTGTCTCAGTGGTCTTGCTGTTTTTCTCTTCATTCCGTTCACTTTGTTGGTTGTTGGCCAGTAGTTTTTGCCTTTCGCTTCTTTTTCTTTTGCCACAGCTGCTTGTGAGTGATACCTGTTGATTGTATCATTTTAACACTTTCTGTTGTCTGTGTTAAATAACTTGTCAGTGCCAGTTGTTTGTCATCTTGCTGTTTTATCATTTCATCTTATTGCTGTATTGTCGGTGTCAGTCCTTTCATTTATTCACCGTCCTGTCGGTGTCAGCTGTTTGTCTTTTTGCTGTTTTGTTTTATTGTTCGTTGCTGTTCTGTCAGCGTCAGTCCTTTCATTTATTCACCGTCTTGTTGGTGTCAGTTGCTTTGTCTTTTCACTGTCTTGTTTTGTCATTGATATTTTTCACTGTGTTGCTCGCTGTGTTGTTTGGGCATTTAATGATTTATCTGTTCACTGTGTTGTCAGTGTCAGTGCTCCACTTGTTCACTGTCTTGTCAGTGTGTCAGTTTTATATTTTTATTTGGTTGTTTTGTCGTTTAATCTTTTTACTGTGTTGTCAGCACCAGTCCTTCACTTCTTCACTATATCTTGTCAGTGTCAGTTTTATATTTTCATTTTGTTGTTTTGTCGTTTCATCTTGTTGCTGTGTCATCAGTGTCATTTTTTTCATTTTCATTCGCTGTGTCTTTTCAGTCAGTTGCATTTTCCTTCCTCTGAGTTGTTGCGTCCTCATTTTACTGAGTGGTCGCTGTCATTTTTTAATTTATTTAACATATCCTGTCAGTAGCATTTGTTTGTTCTTTTCACTGTGTAGTTTTATCATATATTATATTTTGTTACTTTGTCTCTGCTATTTCTTCTTTTCACTTCTTCTTGACTTTGGTGGTATCTTGTGTACTTTTGTCCTAACACTGTCAGTGTCAGTTTTGTCCTTTGACTTCTTTTCAGTGCAAGTAACTATTTTCCATTTTAGTCTCACGTTCACTTACAAAAAGAGATTAAAAAATAATAATTTAAGAGTGAAATTATGGACGCTTTTTTGTTGTTTCAGGCCGAACTTGCCATGCTGGTGGACACACACTTCCCAGAGTTCCTCACTCTTCATGCGGACTGTGGGCTTGATACGCAGCTGGTCAGTCCATTTCCTGCCACATATGTTCATTCTGCTTTGTCTGGTTTGCTGTGCTCTGTTGGGTTCTCAGTGTTGTTGTTGCATTGATGGGGTTTACGGTGTGAGTACCCTCATGGGTGTGGTCAGTGAGGTTGTATATTTTCTCTTTGTATTTAGATAAGCTAGAGTGGGGGTTTGCCTGTGTGTTTGAAGTAGTGTGCCATTGGTTTCATGCTTGGTGTGGGGTGGGACGGTGGGGGAAGCAGCGATGAGAAATACGCTGAATGATGCATTATAGCGTGTTTATGTAAGTAATAGGGTTTATTGTACTCTATGTTGCTTATATATATTTTGTTGCCCCTATTGTTTTTGCATTGCGCACTTTGGGCTCAAGTTAGGTGTAAGCGCTTTACAAGTATTCCTTTACGTGTTACGTTTCAGAAGTACAAGGGTCTAGTGAAGTCCAACCATGAAGTCAACCACTACAACTTGACCCCAGTCCCTGGATCCAGTGGCCGGTTGTTCTTCTCCAAGTTTGCCGACCAGGATGTCATTGTCATGGTGGGTGCCCCTTTTGATGCTCCATGTTTTCAGACAAGGGCTGTGGCTGTAGTGATCAGAGCAACGGCAAGAGCTAGCAAGCAGTGATGTAGCACTAGAGGGGAGTGTTTTGAAGGCAGAATCAATGAGTGACAGCTGTAGCAGTGGAGTGGGGCGATGCTTCGCTCTGGCTTTTACACACGTCTTTCTGAGTGAAGTGGACAGCAGCACTTTTTGCTTGAGTCTTTTCCTTTTCTCTGGAAGCTTTTAAACACTTGAAATTCATTGAATTTGCTTGTGGTGTGCAGTTTTTACAGTAAATTATGTTTGGCATGGGTGGGTAAGTTTTGGAGTGTTATTATTAACAGCTGAGAGACGGGTTTGATTACTTGGTTGGTTAAGTCTGGTTCCATGCTGTCTGAGGTTCTGTGCCGGTGTGTTGACTGTGGCACGGTTGCACCTTTTTCAGGAATGCCTGTTGTCTGACGGCCATCACCTGGGTCGAGAGGACTTCCTGACACAGCTCATGGCCTACACCAGTATTACCCACCATGCCCTGCTCCATCCTACAGCTGTCTTCTTTGACAAGGTATCTTTGCTGCCAGCAGCCAGAAACCCTGACTGTTGTGCACTGAGTGTTATTTAAACCCATTCTTGATACACGATGAAGTCACTGGGTGCAGCAGCTTTGGTGACTTTGCCAAGATATTGCCAAAGTTTTTCTTGTTGAAGTGCTTAGCGAGCTATGTTGAACAAAGTATTGGCAGTGTGTCTGAAGCTGACTGCTGGCTGCCTGGTCAGTTGGGCCATGTGTCTGAAGCTGACCGCTGATTGGCTGCTCAGTTGGGCCATGTGACAGAAGCTGACTGCTGGCTGCCTGGTCAGTTGGGCCATGTGTCTGAAGCTGACCGCTGATTGGCTGCTCAGTTGGGCCATGTGACAGAAGCTGACTGCTGGCTGCCTGGTCAGTTGGGCCATGTGTCTGAAGCTGACCGCTGATTGGCTGCTCAGTTGGGCCATGTGACAGAAGCTGACTGCTGGCTGCCTGGTCAGTTGGGCCATGTGTCTGAAGCTGACCGCTGATTGGCTGCTCAGTTGGGCCATGTGACAGAAGCTGACTGCTGGCTGCCTGGTCAGTTGGGCCATGTGTCTGAAGCTGACCGCTGATTGGCTGCTCAGTTGGGCCATGTGACAGAAGCTGACTGCTGGCTGCCTGGTCAGTTTGGGCCATGTGTCTGAAGCTGACCGCTGATTGGCTGCTCAGTTGGGCCATGTGACAGAAGCTGACTGCTGGCTGCCTGGTCAGTTTGGGCCATGTGTCTGAAGCTGACCGCTGATTGGCTGCTCAGTTGGGCCATGTGACAGAAGCTGACTGCTGGTTGGCTGGTCAGTTGGGCCATGTGTCTGAAGCTGACCGCTGATTGGCTGCTCAGTTGGGCCATGTGACAGAAGCTGACTGCTGGCTGCCTGGTCAGTTTGGGCCATGTGTCTGAAGCTGACCGCTGATTGGCTGCTCAGTTGGGCCATGTGACAGAAGCTGACTGCTGGTTGGCTGGTCAGTTGGGCCATGTGTCTGAAGCTGACCGCTGATTGGCTGCTCAGTTGGGCCATGTGACAGAAGCTGACTGCTGGCTGCCTGGTCAGTTTGGGCCATGTGTCTGAAGCTGACCGCTGATTGGCTGCTCAGTTGGGCGATGTGTCTGAAGCTGACTGCTGGCTGCCTGGTCAGTTTGGGCCATGTGTCTGAAGCTGACCGCTGATTGGCTGCTCAGTTGGGCCATGTGACAGAAGCTGACTGCTGGCTGCCTGGTCAGTTTGGGCCATGTGTCTGAAGCTGACCGCTGATTGGCTGCTCAGTTGGGCCATGTGACAGAAGCTGACTGCTGGTTGGCTGGTCAGTTGGGCCATGTGTCTGAAGCTGACCGCTGATTGGCTGCTCAGTTGGGCCATGTGACAGAAGCTGACTGCTGGCTGCCTGGTCAGTTTGGGCCATGTGTCTGAAGCTGACCGCTGATTGGCTGCTCAGTTGGGCGATGTGTCTGAAGCTGACTGCTGGCTGCCTGGTCAGTTGGGCCATGTGACAGAAGCTGACTGCTGGTTGGCTGGTCAGTTGGGCCATGTGTCTGAAGCTGACCGCTGATTGGCTGCTCAGTTGGGCCATGTGACAGAAGCTGACTGCTGGCTGCCTGGTCAGTTTGGGCCATGTGTCTGAAGCTGACCGCTGATTGGCTGCTCAGTTGGGCGATGTGTCTGAAGCTGACTGCTGGCTGCCTGGTCAGTTTGGGCCATGTGTCTGAAGCTGACCGCTGATTGGCTGCTCAGTTGGGCGATGTGTCTGAAGCTGACTGCTGGATGGCTGGTCAGTTTGGGCCATGTGTCTGAAGCTGACCGCTGATTGGCTGCTCAGTTGGGCCATGTGACAGAAGCTGACTGCTGGTTGGCTGGTCAGTTGGGCGATGTGTCTGAAGCTGACTGCTGGATGGCTGGTCAGTTGGGCGATGTGTCTGAAGCTGACCGCTGATTGGCTGCTCAGTTGGGCCATGTGACAGAAGCTGACTGCTGGTTGGCTGGTCAGTTTGGGCCATATGATGGAAGCTGACCGCTTGTTGGCTGATCATTTTGGGCGATGTGACAGAAGCTGACTGCTGGTTGGCTGGTCAGTTGGGCCATGTGACAGAAGCTGACTGCTGGTTGGCTGGTCAGTTGGGCCATGTGACAGAAGCTGACTGCTGGTTGGCTGGTCAGTTGGGCCATGTGACAGAAGCTGACTGCTGGATGGCGGGTCAGTTTGGGCCGTATGACAAGCTGACCGCTGGTTGGCTGGTCAGTTTGGGTGATGTGACTGAAGCTGACCGCTAATCAGTTTTTCAGCAGTGACCGTGTCATAGGCCATTGTTTACTGCAGGCTGTCTCAGCCTGTGGGTAATGGACACAGAAGATGGGATGTGAATGTGTTCAAGGGTAGCTGTTCACACAAGCTGGGGCATGGTTGTGTTATAGGGGTAACTGTTCACATGGGACAGGGTGTGATTGTGTTATGGGGGTACCTGTTCACACTGGACAGGGTGTGACTGTGTTATAGGGGTAACTGTTCACACGGGACAGGGTGTGACTGTGTTATAGGGGTACCTGTTTATGCAGGGCGGGGTGTGACTGTTATAGGGGTAACTGTTCACATGGGACAGGGTGTGATTGTGTTATGGTGGTACCTGTTCACACTGGACAGGGTGTGACTGTGTTATAGGGTTAACTGTTTACACGGGACAGGGTGTGACTGTATTATAGGGGTACCTGTTTATGCAGGGCAGAGTGTGACTGTTATAGGGGTAACTGTTCACACGGGACAGGGTGTGACTGTGTTATAGGGGTACCTGTTTATGCAGGGTGGGGTGTGATTTGAGGGATGGGTAGCTGTCTGCACATCCTAAGCAGCAGCAAGAACAAAGGGGTGAGCCTTGCCACTGCACCGTATCCTACTGTTTCTCTCATCTGTGGTCTCTTGCTCCTGTCTTCCAGAACAACCGCCATGCCTACTTGCGGTTTGAGAGAGGCCAGGGGGACATTTTGGCCAACCATATAGAGTTTGGACAGGTGGACCACAATGTAAGTTGCTGCATCTCTTTCTGTTATGCACATGCAAAGTTGAAAAAAAGAAAATTGTTTCTCTTTGTCTCTGTCTGTCTGCGTCTTTCTGAACTTGGCTTCTTTAGTAATTTGACTGATGTTTGTGTACTGTATTTGTTTGACTGGGCCAAAGTGGCACCACCTCTTAGTCTTACCTAATAAAAGAAGCAGTCAGGACCATGATTATTCCATGTTTTTGGTCTGTGACGCTTCAGATCGCTTGCCCTCTCCACAGAGATCTAAAATTTTAACCGTTTTTTGAAGCCCAGGACAGAGCTGTAGTTCTCTCAGCCAGTGTTCTGTTTCTCTTTGTCTTGCTCATGCTGTGTGGCTACAGCAACAATGTGCATGGAGTTTGCAGTGCTTTGTTTGGCTTGCTGATCACATCACAGTGTATCTTTACTCATTGGATCTTAGATAGCTGTACTCTCTGTCTTTCTTTCGCCCTGATATAACTGGAATGGTTGACTGGGCGTAAAACACCAGGTTACTTTCTCTCTCTCTCTCTGCAGCAGTTTGTTTGCTTTATTATTTCTTCTCTCTGTAGCATTTTTTTGGGTTTCATTATGGCACTCCCTGTTTTCTACTCTGTGGCCCCCCCCCCCCCCCCAACTTTTTTTTAAAATGTTCTGCGTTTTTTAAGTTGTTAAATTGCAGTAGTTGACATTCTGTGTACTTGTTGATGATCAGGAGAATCACTTGGTAGTAAAGTCAGTGGCTGAGGCGCTGTCCGCGCTGCACGGCAAGAAGGTGCTGCACGGGGAGGTCAACCCCTACAGCATCTTACGTCATCCTGACGGCACAGCCAGCTTACTTCCCCCGGATCTCTCCTGCCGCCCGGTGAGTCCACTTCAAAAAAGGAATGAGAACGGTTAAAAATTTTGGCAGGTTTTTTGTCTGTGTGTGTGCATGCATGTGCGTGCTTGTTTAAGTTGATGGGGGGGGGGATCTGTGTTTGAACCATTGTAAATTTGTAATGCTGGTGCTTGAAACCAGGTCTGACTGGCTCGGGCAGATACAGCACTGCTCTTTGTATAGATACAGCGCCAACGTGACACAGGTTTATTCCTGACCAGCTCTTCACTGACAACCTCAATAAAGCCTTAGACTTTAGAGCTATATCTTCCATCGGTGTGGCACAATGTGTGCCTTGGTTTTATTTCTGAATTGAAGCCGGGTTCTCATTTACATGTGGGCAAACTAAGGCTTGGAACCTGGAATTGAAGCCAGTTGCTTGTTTCCATGTGAGTGAAACCAGATGCTGAACCTGGAATTGAAGCCAGTTGCTCATTTCCATGCGAGTGAAACCAGATGCTGAACCTGGAATTGAAGCCAGTTGCTCGTTTCCATGCGAGGGAAACCAGATGTTGAAGCCTAGAACTGTCAATTGAAGCCTGTTGCTTGTTTCCATGTGAGTGAAATCATTTGGTGAACCTTGAGTTGAACTGAAGCCTGTGAACCAGATGTTGAACCTTGAGTTGAAGCCTGTTGCTCGTTTCCATGTGAGTGAAATCATTCGGTGAACCTTAAATCTCATTGCTTGGGAGTGAACTGAGGCAGCAGCAGTTCAGGGACTTACATTAGACCATAACATTTTAGTGTGTTTTGTGTTAAATGTTAAACGAAAACAACCGGAGCAGGTTGGGGTTTTTTGGTTGTTTTTTTGTGTGGATAATACTTTCATCAGTGGCATAGTTATGCTTTTGTGAGTGTACTTATGCTTTTGATAGCAAATCCATGTTTGTCTGGGTGTACCATCAGATGCTTTCAGAAGTAGTTATTTATCCTAGTATGCTTTTCCATGGTTCAGCAGCAAAATTTGATCTTCATTTCAGATTGATCGAGCAAAGAACAAGTTCACATCCTCTAATGGTTTAGACTTCATGGCACCTGAAATGACAACCATTCCTGCCGGTTTTGAGCCAACTGGTGTTGTTGACATGTTCTGTATGGGCATCCTCATCCTCTATGTAAGTGTTGACTTGCTGGTGTTGACTTGTTCTGTATGGGCATTATTATCCTCTGTGTAAGTGTTGACATGTTCTATATGGGCATTATTATCCTCAGTGTAAGTGTTGACTTGCTGGTGTTGTTGACATGCGCTGTATGGGCATCCATATCCTCAGTGTAAGTGTTGACTTGCTGGTGTTGCTGACATGTTCTGTATGGGCATCCTCATCCTCTATGTAAGTGTTGACTTACTGGTATTGCTGACATGTTCTGTATGGGCATCCTCATCCTCTGTGTAAATGTTGACTTACTGGTGTTGACACGTTCTGTATGGGCATTCACATCTTCTGTGTAAGTGTTGACTTGCTGGTGTTGTTGACATGTTCTGTATGGGTATTCTCATCCTCTATGTAAGTGTTGACCTGCTGGTGTTGTTGACATGTTCTGTATGGGCATCCTCATTCCTGACTGAGATGTGTGTATATATATGTTTAAGTTGTCAGTGTCATGCCCCAGAGAGCCTATGTGTCTGTTTCAGTTGCCATGTCTGAGAGAGCCTGTGTTTCATTCCTGACTGAAGTGTGTGTGTGTTTCAGTTGGCATGTCCCAAGGAGCCTGTGTCTTTCAATCCTGATGGCTCTCTGGACCAGACAAAAGTTAGACTGGTAAGACCATTACATCACAAATGCATGCACTACAGTCAGATGAAGTACACCACACCCGGTACACTGGAATATGACAGTATTAACAGTATCAGACTGGTAAGACCATTACATCACAAATGCATGCACTACAGTCAAATGAAGTACACCACACCCGGTACGCTGTAGTATGGCTGTATTAATGGTATCAGCCTGGAAATACTAGAGTCAAATGAAGTAGTAAGACTATGCTTTCAAGACCCTTACATCACAAATGCATACACTACAGTCAAATGAAGTACACCACACCCAGGACGCTGGAATACAACACAGTATTAACAGTATCATGCTGATTAAACAGCTGGATTAATCCCAACAGCTCCTTGGACAGACTCGGACTGCCAAGCCCAGTACATTCAGGATGGTTCATAGTAGGGTTTGGAATGTGTTGTAATATCCTGAAATAGAATGCTTTGTGTTTGTAGAGAGTGGTGAGAAATCAGGATAACACTTCGTTTGACAGTGCTGTTTTCAACGGGGTTAGTGTCAGAGGGTGTTGGCTGTCTTACAGGAACCATCAGCGTGCAATCTGGTGAAGAGTCTGATGTCCCACATGCCCCATCTTCGCCCCACTGCAGACATGCTGCTGCAGACGCAGTACGTTCTCAACAATGGCTGTGAGAGTTCCTCTTCCCCCAAGGCTGGTGCCGCCTCCACGCAGTTCTCCACAGCTTCCAGGTAGTTACTTTTTACCATGCTGCGTTTTATTGGTGTCAGTGGGTTTTTTTGGTTGCCCTAAGAGTTTTGTTTTCTTCCAGTCTTACACAGTTGAAGATCTTCCAGACCTGAATAATAATGCTTCAACAATCAGTTACTTGCTGTTTTTAGACATTGTGATCTGAAAAAAAATGAATGTCATAACCAGGTAATATGTGGTAACCCTGGAAACAAAAAACTACCCCAGAAATGAAGGAAACATTCTTGTAATGATGCTAATAAATGCATTTCTAATGCACCCAAGTCCCTGTCTGATACATGCGGGAGGCTCAAAGTGCTTTACAGGAAACATTACAAAAGTACACAACCTAATTTGCCTTATATAGCTCACAAGGTTTCTTGTCTTGGGCAGCTCAGAGCTACGTGCATGGCGATATTTGTGTTTTGTAGTTAATACCATGGACTGCACAATGCAGTCTACCAGACCTGTCAGTGGAGCAGTTCATTGTAGTTGTTCACACCACTGCTCTGTGGTAGGGTACTTCGGGTGGTAAACATACGGTCCCCTCTCCAGAGAATCCTGAGCTATCATAGGTTATGTACAGCCTGAATGTAGCTTTGAATGCTTCTTCTACTACTCCTTTTGATTATGCCTGATTTCTGCCTTCTGGCTTCATTCAACTTCTTTGAAAAAATAATTTGTTAATCTTCTTCAACTACAGAGAAGATTTGGCTACCTGGTAAGATTTGGTTACGTGGTTATTATCAGCCATTTTAATTTGGCTGTGTTTGCTGTTACCCATGCTCACCCTAATAGTATAACCGTTCTGGTTGACTGGGCGTAACAAGACAAAATGACTTGCTTACTGTTAACTGTGCTTTCTGAAACTGTAAACCAGACTTTTGTTGTTTGTGATTTGATGACCTGTGTTTGCGATTTGATTATGACTTGTTTTTTTGTGGTTGATTTGATGACTTGTGTTTGATCTTACATGAGCCTACACTGTAAAATGGGCATTAAGTATCAGTCAGTAGCACTTCTCTGCCCAGAGAGTGTGCCCTGGAACATCCACTGTGTGATATAGAGATGAGTTGAGGCAAGTTGCTTGAAATGTCTGTTTGCATTTCGAGGGCTAACCGCTAGAATCCAGTATGTCACTTCTTATTTCCGCTGAAGATACATAGTTCTAGCTGTCGGCCCTCGATTTGTCATGTGCCTGTTGCAGTGATGCCGGTTTCAGCTTCCCCTGTGGGGCAGCCACGGCACCGCCAGCATCCACCTCCATCCCTGCCTTCACCATGCCCAACACTCAGCACCCTCCCCCTGTCAACTTCAACCAGCCACCCCCACCCCTCCCCAACACCTACAGCCCTGCGCAGCAAGAGTCCCCCTTCTCCACCCCGCCTCCTGCCGACACCTTCGCCAGCGTCAGCATGGCGGACCACCAACCTTTCGGAGAGCCCAGCGGACTAGGCGCCAACTCCAGAGACCCGTCCCCTTTCTCCCCCGCAATGCCAGGAGGAGGAGATGCTTTCTACGACTCTTCAAACAGCGGGTTCGACCCGCCCACCAGCACATTCGAGACGGGGGCGCCCAGCGGGTTCGAAGAGGCGGCACTGCAGCAGGAGCAGCACGAGAAGGAAAGCCGTGGCGCCGTGGGACAGTTCTCTGCCAGTGCTGACCCGTCCTTCGGCATGGGCGGGGACGAGCAGGGGGAGTTTGAGATCGGGACGTTCTCCATCAATGACGTCAACGGGGCGGGACCAGGAGGGCACGGCAGAAAGATCACGCGGCAGGCGTCGGCGGACGAGGAGTTTGGCGGTGGTAGTGGTGGTGGTGGTGGTGGCGGCAGTGGGGGGAGCGCAGAGGACTGGCAGTCCAGCGACGGTCAGAATGGTAGGTGGATGTGATCTGGAGTATGGCGGTGGTTGGAACAGCATGTGGGTGTGGTACCCAGCAGCTGGTATGCTGGTTTGAACTCTGTGATGTGCATGCTGCAGTGGTTATGTTGCTGTCAGCTGCCATGTCAGTAGAAGCCATTTTTGACCGACACAGATGCAAGTGCGTAATGATCTGTGTTGGAAACTTTAACAAGGCGATTTTTGGGGACTCCATAAATGTGACAAATGTCAAACCTTGGATGAAGGTACCACTCGGTGAGCTTTACCTGTTCAGTCACTTTTTGTGACCGTGACCATACTTAAAATCACACCTGTGTCAAACCTTTTAAGTGTATTTTACCTTGCTTATGGTCTCTAGATTCATACCAGATGTGATGACCTTGTTTCAAAGTCCCGTGTCAGAAACTAACTGCAAATCATGTTTTTTTCTGTTCTTGTCTGGTGCAGTTTGAACCTTATATGGATGCTACACACACCTTAAGGTCATACACAATATGCTTCGTGCAACTGGTGTGTATAAGGGAGGTAATTAAAAACAAAAATCAGTGCGAGTTGTCCCACAACCCAGTGTAATTGTTCTTGTTTTTCTGTGGTGCAAGCAATCTTTTGCAGTTTCCATTAAAAATGTATCACATATTCAAAATAGTTATACTAAAACAACAACAGCTTCCTCTTCTGTGCCTTTGTAAGGTTGAATCAAAGGGTTGCTGTATGGCATTGTTTCTTAACAAGCGTAAGTTTGTTTTGGGCATGTCAGCTGGGGAGGAAAAAAAAAAGCCTTACATCATTTCCTTGCATGCAGGTGACTGACATGGGTCCACCCCCACCTGAAAGCAAGATGCCTGGGAGACTGGTGCATGTTGCTGACTTCAAGTCCAGGCCAGGATGGTCAGTGGTCACTTGCTGCAATGCCGTCATCATCCAAGTGCATATCCATTTATAGAAACTGGAACAGTTGTGCCCTTCTGTTGGACTCGGAGGACTGTTGAAAATGTCACTGTTGCTGCTGTGGCTTTGTCAGATCTGAATCAAGTTGATGCACCAAACTCAAGTGTATCAGAGTGTGTGGTGTGTCAGTTTTCAAAGATACTAATGTGTCATGGCATGTCAGTTTGACAAGTGCTATGTCAGCCTGTTGATACGACTGTGTTAGAATTGAAACCTGTCAATACCCCAAATGCAAGAGTATTTGAGTGCGTCAGATAGAGTGTGTGATGTGTCATTTTAACATTAATTTGTCCAGAATCAGAAACTTGTGATTTATATGTACTTGGTGTGGCTGTATCTCAGGGATGGTGGATTTTGAACCAAACCACTGGTCCCCATGTGTGATTCTGTAACCCAACATTGATCAGCCATTGTCACAGCATTGGTCAGCCATTAACCCAACACTGATCAGCCATTAACCCAACATTGATCAGCCATAAGCCCAACATTGGTCAGCCATTAACCCAACATTGATCAGCCATTGTCACAGCAGCTCTGTGTTCCAGTCCTAGAATTTACTGACTAATTTGCTTTCATTTAGATCACAAAATCATGTGACTTATGATTGATGAGTAGGTTGTCCTTTGGGACCCAGAAAGTAAATTTACCCTCAGTTTTTGTCTTTTACCGTCGAGTCGATATCGTTTTTAAAAAGTATCTGAATGTAATGAAGGTTGTGGTTGCAAATTTCCACAAAATGTTTGGTTCTGTCCATAATGTAAACAGCTGGCAAGCTTTAAACCCTGTACACATGGAGGAGCCAGCATAAAAGTGCCACTCTCTGAGAAGTAAATTGACAACTTGCTGTGGTGCTCCAGCAGGTTGCACTGAGTTGATTATGGTGCTCATCATATGTTGTCTTTTTCACCCAGAGAAACTGGTCAGCAATGTGTCGGAAAGAACTGTACAATATTTTGATGTCTTGTTCATCACTAAGAATCAGTTTGATTTTAATCAAATTTTTCTTTCAGCCTTTGTTCATACATTGATTAAAAAAGTTCTGTTTTTAATGGCTGTTCTTTGCTATCGTTTTAAAGAGAGAATGTGCTTGGGTGGTAATTACTGAAAGCTTATCTTCAGTTCTGGGACCTGTGCTGATAGCTGTAACAACACTGGCAGGCAGAACGGGGATTTTGAAGTAGCGGTGAATCAAAATTTGCCACCAGACAAAGCCCCGACGTGTGTGACACAAACAGAAATACTACTTCGTAAGTGACCAGTGAAGTTGTGTTGAATTACATTTATGATTTACTGACGCAGATTGAAGAGCCTTTTGCTGCTGTAGTGTTCCACAGCTGAATGCTCTGGAAGTTATCTGGGATATGCAGTTGCACATTGTACAAATGTATTCTATAGGGTGAGACGATTGTGTGCGTGACCAGTTTTTACTATTTTTATTACCATTTAATACTCTAATTTTCTAGTGTGTTACAACCAAAGGTAGCTGTCTCCTGTTGCATGCTATGCAAGGTACAATGTGAATGCTTTACAACCAAAGGTGGCTGTGTCCTGTTGCATGCTATGCAAGGTACAGTGTGAATGCTTTACAACCAAAGGTGGCTGCATCCTGTTGCATGCTATGCAAGGTACAGTGTGAATGCTTTACAACCAAAGGTGGCTGTCTCCTGTTGCACGCTATGCAAGGTACAGTGTGAATGCTTTACTGCTGAAAGTAATTGTTGTGCAGTTATGCACGGTACAGCTGAAGGTAAATGTGTCTTGTTGTGCGGCTATGCACAGTACAGTGTGAATGCTTTACAGCCGAAAGTAAATGTCTTGTATTTCTCCTTATATAACCAACTAACTTGTTCTGTTGTGCTACTATGCACAGTACAGTGGGTTCACTTTAAACTAGCACACAACGCACTCCACACAAACGCACAATACTTTTGAACGAGTTCAATCTGACACTGATAGCAAACATAAAAGCTAATACATGTAACAAGATGGTAGGTTATCAAAAGAACAATACATGCACACATGGAGACCAAAATGGTGTAATAAATAAAGTGAACACATACAGGCCTGCACAATAAAAGCATTTAAACCAGAAAAGAAGACAAAGGTGGCTCAAAACCTAATACTGCAATGGCCCAGTCTGTCCACCACCACCATCTTCCCCACACCCGCAGAGGTTTTGGCTGACGTTTTCATCTTTTGGTGCAAACCACCTTTGAACTCTACAACTAAAGATTAACATCAAATATACATTGCATTGTAAGGTCTCAAATCTCTATTAACAGACAGCAAGTAAGGTTAGCTTCTGGACAGTTGCATTCTTAAATGTGTTATTATGCTTGTACATGTAGTATACTGAGACACACTGACATGCAGAAATGCTCACAAACGTGTGTGTGGGGGTCTCTTTATAAAAAAAAAAATATGTTTTTTGTTATTGATAAAATGGTTTTATAGCAATGGGTGTGTTGCTGATGTTTTGGAAGATGAACGGCAGACACAAAATCAAAGTATATGCAACATGTATTGAACAAGGACCATATCCTGAAGCAAGTAAATAATATGAGTTGACATGCACTAGGAAAGTAAATGCACAGGGAATTCTTCAAAACATTAGGCCCTCTTGGAGCTTCACAACTGTAACATCTCAACAGATAGTAAGTTTTGTTCAAAAGTATTTAATCCCCCCCAAAAAACAACAAGAAGAACAACAACACTGCATCCATGTACTGAGGAAATTAAGACTTTGCAACACTGCTTTTAGGCAGTATAAAGGGGATTAATGCAATTTTCATGCAACGATTAACGATGTATACCAGACCATGAACCCTCTGTAACTATGTACAACCTGTCACAATCACTGAGATACCTTTTTTTTATAGCCGCCCCCCCCCCCCCCCCCAACCCCTTTTCATTTGATTTTAAAAGATCAGTGACCTCCTGAACAGAACCTGTGACCCCTGCTCTTGGCTACAAAAAAATGGGTAGAACCTTCACCTGCAGAACATGGGGGTTCTAAAGAGTCCAGTGTATCACTATGTAGATGCATGCACAAGTGGATGGAGGGGGGAAGCAATTAACGTGCTGACTACATACATTTTGCAAAAATACCCCTGTTATATGTCGTTATGAATGCAGCCATTCCCACTATAAGTCAGTGACCTTGAGGTTAAGTCAAAACTGAATGCAACATGCTTTTTGGTGTGTGTGTGTTGGGGGGGTCACAGAATAAGAATTTGAAGGGGGGGGGGGGGGGGGGGTCATATAAACTTTAAGTTGACATTGTGAATGTGAAATGCTCTGAAGTGCAGTGTGGTGGCATGGTGTTTGTGGGGTGAGCAGTGACTTGGTGTGCTCACACAGTGAGCACCGACCGTCCCTCCAGATCCTGTGCGTAGGGCTGCAGTGCAGGATCCACCTCCTTTTTCAGGAACTGATCCACCTGAAATGCCAGTTGCACAGAGGTTAGTCTTTAACTTGTTCCTTCAGGAACAGATTCACCCGATTCAGATTCACCTGAAGTTGCCTATAATGGAACATTCATGTCGGATGTCTCACTATTTCTGGCGGGTACAAATCCGTCTCAAATGTTAGTTATTTGCATGATGAAATATCTTGCCTGTTCCTGCAAGAACCATTCTGCCCAAACACACTCAGCAGTCAGTCACAACTACAACCCATTTTCAGCCACAAATACAACCCATCTTTAGCCACAACTACAACCCATCTTTAGCCACAACTACAACCCACCTTTAGTCACAACTACCTTTAGGCACAACTACAACCCACCTTTAGGCACAACTACAACCCACCTTTAGCCACAACCACAACCAACCTTTAGCCACAAATACAACCCATCTTTAGCCACAAAGACAACCCACCTGTGCAGGAACTTCAGCCACATATTCAACCTACTGGTACAGAAGCCGCAACCACAAATTCAACCCACCTGTGCAGGAGCCTCAGCCACAAATTCAACTCACCTGTGTAGGAGCACTTGGTCACAGATTCAGCCCACCTGTGCACCAAATTCAACCCACCTGTGCAGGAGCACTTGGTCACAAATTCAACCAACCAGTGCAGAAGCCTCAGCCACAAATTCAACCCACCTGTGCAGGAGCCTCAGCCACAAATCTGACCCACCTGTCCAGGAGCACTCTGTCACAGATTCAACCCACCTGTGCACCAGATTCAACCCACCTGTGCAGGAGCACGTCCAATGAAGGTGCTGGGGTCCATCAAAGCCTCCAGCTGCGCGTGCACAGGGGCAAAGTACCCACACTGTCGGATGCGAGCCAGCAGGTCGTTGTCTCCCCCTTGCTGCTTCACGTTATTCCCAGCCTGCTGGGACAGGACTCGGATCTGCTCGTGACATTCCTGGTCACACACATCACACACGTGTGTATTTATGTCTGCATGTACACGTGCACACACAATGTTTACTGTGAGACGTATAGAAAGTGTTCTTTTTATTGAATTCAAGTCTATTTGCTGTTGTTTTTAGACAGCAAACACAAATGTGGTTATTGACCGCTTTTATATGACGCTATTCTCCGCTCTCGAGCAGACTCACTGCGCTCGCATGTGATTCTACATGAGTGACTAGCTTTTTATAGCGCGTTTTTTGAATATCCACCGAAGTGGTGTACTTACAGCGCTGGCATGGCTGATGCCACATGAAACTGCTGCCATCTCGGCGCGTTCTGTGAACACCATACAACCATGCACCACGTCACTTCATGCAAAGCCCCATACGTAAGGTGTATGCGTGTTTAGCTGTAACCTGCCACCTGCGCTTTTGGCAGAATGACCTTTCGATCATGAATCCGGCGCTCTAACCACTGAGCTATCCCCGCTCCCTCTGGTTGACTGGGTCTAAGCAGCAACTAACTATCTTGTTTTTCGACTGAGCTGAAAACTACTGTTAACAACAGGAGATGGTGACCACGAGAGCTCAGTACAACTGTCGTGCTATCACTTAGACTGAGCTGAAAACTACTGTTAACAACAGGAGATGGTGACCACGAGAGCTCAGTACAACTGTCGTGCTATCACTTAGACTGAGCTGAAAACTACTGTTAACAACAGGAGATGGTGACCACGAGAGCTCAGTACAACTGTCATGCTATCGCTTAGACTGAGCTGAAAACTACTGTTAACAACAGGAGATGGTGACCACGAGAGCTCAGTACAACTGTCATGCTATCACTTAGACTGAGCTGAAAACTACTGTTAACAACAGGAGATGGTGACCACGAGAGCTCAGTACAACTGTCATGCTATCGCTTAGACTGAGCTGAAAACTACTGTTAACAACAGGAGATGGTGACCACGAGAGCTCAGTACAACTGTCATGCTATCGCTTAGACTGAGCTGAAAACTACTGTTAACAACAGGAGATGGTGACCACGAGAGCTCAGTACAACTGTCATGCTATCGCTTAGACTGAGCTGAAAACTACCGTTAACAACAGGAGATGGTGACCACGAGAGCTCAGTACAACTGTCATGCTATCACTTAGACTGAGCTGAAAACTACCGTTAACAACAGGAGATGGTGACCACGAGAGCTCAGTACAACTGTCATGCTATCGCTTAGACTGAGCTGAAAACTACCGTTAACAACAGGAGATGGTGACCACGAGAGCTCAGTACAACTGTCATGCTATCGCTTAGACTGAGCTGAAAACTACTGTTAACAACAGGAGATGGTGACCACGAGAGCTCAGTACAACTGTCATGCTATCACTTAGGCCGTGGAATTTCCTCCTAGTGACTGACCGTTTGTTTCCAGATGCAAAGGCAAACCTTGTCAACAGATGCCATCTCCAGTCAGGTACTTGATTTGTTTAGAGGATGATAAAAGCAAACCCAGAATGGAGCTGTGAAATACACTGTGCCAGCCTGTAAAAAGCGTGGTGATTTGAGTTGGATTCCAGCGTTCAAATGAATGAAGTTTGATTGCATCTCATATTTCTCTCCAGTAATTATTGAAAGTGTATCACTTCTTACTTCTAAGGATTTGTTAGGAATTCACCAGTCTTTCACACTGTTGCTACGCTTTTTTTTTTTAAAGCTTGTGGGCTTAGGACTGTGGCTTTGGTGGTCATGCACTCTTCGGGCTTTTCGCAGAGAGCATCATTTGTGATGCTCTGATTGGCTGGAGCTGCTCAGCCCGGAACTCTCTTCTCTTTCCTAGTTGCACCACTGATCAGAAACAAACTCTTACCTAGTTGCACCACTGATCAGAAACGGATTCTTACCTAGCTGCACCACTGATCAGAAACAGACTCTGTGTAGCACCAACAGCATGTACTAATGTGCATAGATCTATGAGCGCTATATCATAAACGCACCATTGACCGAGTGAGGAGAATTGCGGCAGCATGTATTTATGTGCACAGATCTAAAAGCGCTATAAAGACACCATGCACTGACCGAGAGTGAGGAGAATTGCGGCAGCATGTATTTATGTGCACAGATCTAAAAGCGCTATAAAGACACCATGCACTGACCGAGAGTGAGGAGAATTGTGGCAGCATGTATTTATGAGCACAGATCTAAGGGTGCTATATTATAAACACACCATTGACTGAGTGAAGAGAACTGCGGCAGCATGTATTTATGAGCACAGATCTAAGAGCGCTATATTACAAACACACCACTGACCGAGTGAGGAGAATTGCGGCAGCATGTATTTATGAGCACAGATCTAAGGGCGCTATAAAGACACCATGCACTGACCGAGAGTGAGGAGAACTGTGGCAGCATGTATTTATGAGCACAGATCTAAGAGCGCTATATTATAGACGCACCACTGACCGAGTGAAGAGAACTGCTTGCAGTGCACATACCTGCCGGTCTCCGCCAGACTTGACCATGGCCATGATGATGTTTTCCGTGGCCATGAACGGCAGCTCCTGTCGAATACGCCGCTCAATCACCTGTGCAACAAAAGCCGCCAGTGATCAGTTCTTGCAGCAGCAAGAAGACCGGACATCTGATTCAAACCAGTGCTAGATACCAGTCTCTCACATCCACAGCTCTTCGCTAACACCAGTGGTGCATGCGATGATGCGTAACACCAGAAAGACAAGGTAAAGGCAGCACTGAGGGCGCATGTGACAATGTGATGATGGTCACATGTTTGATGGCATAATACATATTGTAATACAGCGACACATGCAGTGACATAAGACCCACGGCACATGTGAGTACAAAGGCAGATGTGGTGTAGCACAAGGAATATGCATCACGTCACATCGGAGAGACACTGGTGATGTAACATAATGATGTCACACCAAAGGCATGTGTGATGGGGCAACACCAAGGGCACAGATCATGATGTTAACACCAAAGTACACGAGAAAGGGAATTACGTACGGAAAATTCAGCTTGTTTTTCTTGAGGAAAGGTGGCTGCAGCCATCATGCTACTCAGCCGTATCAATTCGTAGTTAATGAGTCTCAATGGAAGGTGGTCTGTCACACTACATAGCAATGGAATATGTGCTCACAGCAGGTCTGTATTAGAGAGAGAGAGAGAGAGAGAGAGAGAGAGAGAGAGAGAGAGAGAGAGAGAGAGAGAGAGAGAGAGAAAACACTATAAAAAAAGGAGGGGTGGGCAACGTGTAGCAAACATGCTGCCTTTTTTTTAAACACAGGACACCAACACTGATGCGTACCTTCGGATAGACAACCAGCCCCTCAAAGACATTCTGCATGGTTCCAAGCAAGGAATCAGCTGTAAGGAAGGCTTCTGCAATAGCAATACGTCTGAAAGGAAAACAAAACAATTGCTTTAAATAAAATCAGTGTCTGTGTCCATGGAGACAGGGGCACATCCTGTCTGAGAACCTCCCAACACAGCACCACCATCCACCCCATCAGCACAGTCATCCAGGGTACATTCCATCCACTGGTGAGCGGCAGTGTTCAGGGTGTCGAAGGCCACAGCAGCATCATTCACCCCATTAGCACTGTCATCCAGGATACATTCCATCCACTGGTGAGTGGCAGTGTTCAGGGTGTCAAAAGCCACAGCACCATCATCCACCCGATTAGCACTGTCATCCAGGATATATTCCATCCACTGGTGCGCTGCGGCGTTCAGGGTGTCGAAGGCCACAGCACCATCATCCACCCGATTAGCACAGTCCTCCAGGGTACATTCCATCCACCGGTGAGCGGCAGTGTTCAGGGTGTCCAAGGCCGCCACATACCTGATCTCTGCCTACCCTCACTTGGTCTACCCATGAAGCACCCACCTACCCGTAAGTACCGTCATCCAGGGTATGCTCCACCTTCCCGGTGGACGGCAGTGATCAGGGTGTCAAAGGCCATCACATACCCGGCCTCCTACCTACCCTCACTCAAACTGCCCACACGGCACAATCACCCTCCTGTTACAGTGTTAGCGGCAGTGGCAGGGATTCAACTACGAGGACCAAGGTCCATCAGGTGTCTGACCTCCCTAACTACTCCCATTTGATCTGCCCATACAGACCAATCACACCCAGCCTGTTAGTCACCCGGGGTATGTTCCACCCACTAGCTAGCAGCAGCGTTGGGGGTTCAAGGGGCTGACCTCCGTAACTACCCCACTCAGACCTACCCGTACAGCTCAACTCCACCCCCCACCCCACCCCCAGTAGTCATCTGGGGTATTTTCAATTCGCCAGTTAGCAGCAATGTTGGGGGTTCAAGAGGCAGTGGCCTTCAGGTGTGACCACCTCCCTAACTATGTGTTTCAGTGCTATAAATGGTTCTGGTCCTGCTTACCTCTCTGAACTGCTGCATGTCTATACACTCCATCTCGTACGCTACGCTCTTCTTCTGACACCCGCATGCTGGAAATCCAACAATACAAACGCAAGACTCGTGGCTTCCGCACCTTCTCTTGCTTTGGACCCCACGTTTGGAATTTACTCCCACAAGAACTCAGACACTGCTCAACCCTGTCATCTTTTAAAGCCAAACTGAAAACCTTCCTCTTTTCCCAGTATTTCCATCCTAACTAATATCAGTACCCAGTTTCTGCTACAGTCAGTGTATGTGTGCGCGCGCGCGCGCATGCATGTGAGCGTGCGTGCGTGCGTGCGTGTGTGTTTGTAGTGCGTTTTTATTATTATTATTTTATAATACTTTATGTAAATTGTATTGGTAGGACTATGCTTTACATGTGTATAGAATATATTTAGGTTAATATGTATCATGTGAGCGCTCAGGGCGTTGATGAGCGCATGATAAATGTACATTATTATTATTAACTACCGGGTAGTACCCCCATCTGATCTACCCCCACAGCTCCCCCCACCCCCCCCCCCCCCCACACACACACACACTTCCCATTAGTCATCTGGGGTATTTTCCATTCACTAGTTAGCAGTGGTGTCAGGGATTCAAGGGGCAAGGACCTTCAGGTGTCTGACCCCCTAACTACCCCCATCTATCTGATCTACTCACACAGCGCAGCCACCCATCCGTTGCTGTTGGCACTGTCATTCCATCCACCGGTTTGTGTTGGTGTCAGGTTTCGAGGGGCTACGCCTTCCGGTGTCTCATCTCCCTAACCACCCCCATATACCTACCCATGCAGCACAACCACACACCTGTTGCTCTTGGCACTGTCATCCAGGGTACGCTCCATCCACTGGATGGTATTTTTCATTAGCTAGTTAGCAGCAGTGTTGTGGGTTCAAGGGGCAAGGACTTTCAGGCGTCTGACCACCTCCCTAACTATCCCCATTTATCTACCCATGCGGCACAGCCACCCACCTGTTGGCACTGTCATCCAGGGTACGCAAAATCCACTAGTCTGCGCTGGTGACAGACATTCGAAGAGCCTAGGCCTCCCTAAAAAGCCTAGGCCTCCCTAACTATCCCCATTTATCTACCCGTGCAGCACAGCCACCCACCTGTTGGCACTGTCATCCAGGGTACGCAAAATCCACTGCTTTGTGCTGGTGTCAGACGTTGGAAGAGCCCACCGATTACCCATGCAGCACAGCCACCCACCTGTTGGCACTGTCGTCCAGGGTACGCTCCATCCACTGGTTGGCGGCCGTGTTGAGGGGGTCGTGGACCAGGGCCATCAGGTGTCGGGCGAGGGCGCAGCATCGCTCTGAACGCATCGGGTTCCTCTTGTAGGGCATGGCGCTTGAGCCTGCCCACAGTCACCACTCCGTCCTACAGTCACCATCCTGCCCACAGTCACCACCCCGCCCTACAGTCACCATCCTGCCTGCCCACAGTCACCACTCCGTCCTACAGTCACCATCCTGCCCACAGTCACCACTCCGTCCTACAGTCACCATCCTGCCCACAGTCACCACCCCGCCCTACAGTCACCATCCTGCCTGCTCACAGTCACCACTCCGTCCTACAGTCACCATCCTGCCCACAGTCACCACTCCGTCCTACAGTCACCATCCTGCCCACAGTCACCACCCCGCCCTACAGTCACCATCCTGCCTGCCCACAGTCACCACTCCGTCCTACAGTCACCATCCTGCCCACAGTCACCACTCCGTCCTACAGTCACCATCCTGCCCACAGTCACCACCCCGCCCTACAGTCACCATCCTGCCTGCCCACAGTCACCACTCCGACCTACAGTCACCATCCTGCCTGCCCACAGTCACCACTCCGACCTACAGACACCATCCTGCCCACAGTCACCACTCCGTCATACAGTCACCACCCCGCCCTACAGTCACCATCCTGCCCACAGTCACCACCCCGCCCTACAGTCACCATCCTGCCTGCCCACAGTCACCACCCCGCCCTAAGGTTACCACACTGCCCACAGTCACCACCCTTCCCACAGACACCACCCCGCCCTACAGTCACCATCCCACCCTACAGTCACAATCCCGCCCCACAGTCACCATCCTGCCCACAGTCACCACACCGCCCTACAGTCACCATCCCGCCCTACAGTCACCACCTCGCCCAGTCACCACCCCGCCCTACAGTCACCACCCCGCCCTACAGTCACCACCCTGCCCACAGTCACCACCCCGCCCTACAGTCACCACCCCGCCATACAGTCACCACCCTGCCCACAGTCAACACCCCGCCCTACAGACACCACCCTGCCCACAGTCACCACCCCGCCCTACAGTCACAAACCTGCCCACAGTCACCACCCCGCCCTACAGTCACCACCCTGCCCACAGTCACCACCCCGCCCTACAGTCACCACCCTGCCCACAGTCACCACCCCGCCCTACAGTCACCACCCTGCCCACAGTCACCACCCCGCCATACAGTCACCACCCTGCCCACAGTCACCAATCCGCCATACAGTCACCACCCTGCCCACAGTCACCACCCCGCCATACAGTCACCACCCTGCCCACAATCACACCACCCCGCCATACAGTCACCACCCTGCCCACAGTCACCACCCCCGCTCTACAGTCACCATCCTGCCCACAATCACCACCCTGCCCACAGTTACCACCCCGCCCACAGTCACCATCCCGCCATATAGTCACCATCCTGCCCACAGTCACCACGCCGCCCTACAGTCACCATCCTGCCCACAGTCACCATCCCGCCCTACCGTCATCACCCTGCCTACAGTCACCACCCCGCCCTACCGTCATCACCCTGCCCACAGTCACCACCCCGCCCTACAGTCAACACCCTGCCCACGGTCACCACCCCGCCCTACAGTCACTACCCCGCCCTACAGTCACCACCCCGCCCCGCCTCCTTCAGACACGGTGATCATGCTGCCTAGTGTACACTGTTTATGCAAGCTAAGCTAAAGCAGCAAGTTTGACAGAGTGGTTAGAACTCACACTCATGGGGCGATATGGTCCAATTACTATTAAGACCCAGATTCTATCTGAACGCCCCAAATCTAAACTGCCCAAAACTTCTAAACTATCATGACCTTTCTCAAGAAATTTCACTCGTTCCTGAGTAAAAATACATCACATGACATGAGTAGATGAAATATTTGTTTATCTTATCAAATCAACAAAACTGTGATCTGAAGTACACACATCTACGATATGAAGAACACGATCTGTAAAACTAGTCTGAGTTGTAGCAGGCAAAGCCGTTAGCTGGCAGTGCTCACTAACTACCATGTTCCTCTCAGTACCCCTTTTCTTGTTGTTGGTGGTGGTGGTGTTGGTGAAGACAGTTTACCCAACATACTGTGAGTGTACCTTT
>OY757541.1:36963439-36990939 GCA_963584105.1 Alviniconcha strummeri
GTCCCGTTGCCAGACAAACGGGTGTTTAACGGGGCTTGTATTAAACAGTTTTAAACAATGCATCTTCATCCATTCGTGGTCATATGTCTCCATCCATCGGTCATGTGCCTCCATCCATTGTCTCGTCTCCATTCGTTGGTCATGCGTCTCCATCCATCGGACATGCGTCTCCAGCCATCTGCCACTTGTTTGTATCCATCGGTCATGTGTTTCCATCCATCGCTCATGTATGTGTCTCTATCTATCGGTCAAGTCTCCATCCATCGGTCAAGCGTCTCCATCCATCGGTCAAGCGTCTCCATCCATAGGTCATGCGTCTCCATCCATCGGTCATGTCTCCATCCATCGGTCATGCGTCTCCATCCATCGGTCATGTCTCCATCCAAATTATCATGTCTCCATCCATCGGTCATGTGTCTCCATCCATCGGCCATGAATCTCCATCCATCGGTTATGCGTATCCATCCAACAGTCGTATCTCCATCCATCAGTCATGTCTCCATCCATCGGTCATGTGTCTCCATCCATCGGTCATGTGTTTCCATCCATCGGTCATGTGTCCCCCTCCATTTGTCCACATTACCGTTATTATACCTTCCGTGAGGCCCCACTGTCTGCGACAGCTCACAATGATCCGTAACAATTCTGACGCTATTACAGCGCGCGCCGGCAGCTGACACTACTCAGCAGTCGTGTCCCATAACCCTAGCTGTCCAAGATATACCCTTCAGATTACGTACACGAAACAGCAAGGCGCGTGCTTATGTCGTGAAGTCGGCTCCAGTGACGCGCTGCAGACAGAGGACATTACCAGCACACAAAAAAAGGAATTACGCTAATTGCGCTCGATTGACGTCATACGTGTAATGTGACCGACGTCACAGGTGTAAGACAGGACCCAACAGCAACCTGCGGGGCCGGCGCTAACCGCTAACGACCCACTGGCGTGCAAATAATACAGGGCTGATGAAGTCCGGAATGGTCACGTTCTGAAAGAAAGTATCCTATCACTAGCCAAGAGAAAGAGAGACGGTAAGGAGGTGGGATGAGTGTGTGTGTGTGTGTGGGGGGGGGGGGGGGGGGAGGGAGGCTGGAAGAGACTGAGAGAGACGGGGAGGGGGTATGTGTGTGTTTGTTTGTGTGTGTGACAGAGAGAGAGAGAGAGGCGGGGGGAGGAGAGAACTCGAAATCGTTATTACAAGTATTGTTGGAGAGAGAGAGAGAGAGAGAGAGAGAGAGAGAGAGATGAGAGAGAGAGAGAGAGAGAGAGAGAGAGAGAGTTTTTTGATCGATGATCGCTTATATAGCGCTATTCTCCGCTCTCTTGAGCAGACTCATTGCGCTTGTATGCGGTTCTGCATGAGTGACTAGCTTTTTTAGCGCTTTTTTTGAATATCCACCGAAGTGGTGTACTTACAGCGCTGGCATGGCTGGTGCCACATGAAACTGCAGCCGTCTCGGCGCAAGTCCTGTGTACACCATACAACCATGCTCCATGTCACTTCATGCAAAGCCACATACGTAAGGTGTATGCGTGTTTAGCTGTAACCTGCCACCTGCACTTTTGGCAGAATGACCGGGATCTTTTACGTGCTACTGTGGTAACACGGGGGTGGAACGGATACCGAAATAAGAGTCAGCACAGAAAGTCGACACTGGAGAAGAAAATTCGCCCGCCGTTCCAGCAGGGATTCGAACCCGCGACCTTTCAATCACGAGTCCGGCGCTCTAACCACTGAGCTATCCCAGCCCCCAGTTACTAGTTGTTAGATCTTGTACTTTAACGTTCCGTCAACCGAGCAGGGTCACTCCAGGAATGGACATACAGAGGGATAATGGGACACCAGTCAACACACACAAAACCACCAACGACAAAACCCAAAACAACAAAACAAAACAAAAAAAGCAAAACCACACACACACACACGCACACACAGACTTGGCTTTTATGTTGCTTAACGTCCACGGAGGCGGGATGACCTATTAGGGACGGGCAACACACACAGAGGAGGAGGAGTCTTTATATAGCGCTGTTCGCCGCTCTGGAGCAGGCTCGCTGCGCTTTTGTCGCCTGTGATTATAAATGCGTGACTAGCTTTTTCATAGCTAGCGTTTCGAATATTCATCGAAGAGGTATACTTACAGCACTTTTGGTTGTTACATGGCTGGTGCCACGTAAAACTGCTGCCGTATCGGCGCGTTCTGTGTATACCATACAACCATGCACCATATGTACCACACACACTGTCTCTCTCTCTCTCTCTCTCTCTCTCACACACACACACACACACACACACACACACACACACACACACACACACACACACACACACACACACACACACACACACACACACTCACACACACAAACCGCGCTCAAAATCAACCTGTGCGACCGGAAGCAAACGAGTCAGGATCGTCGCCCTAGCCATCGCCTGCTCGCTGGGGCGCGACGTGACAAACAACACGCTGCGGACAGTCACCTGTGACCGTGACCTGGGCCCAGGTAGAGCTGGGTCCAGCCACAGACACAACTTACGCTTGTACCGCTGCGGTATTTCTGCTCCAGTATTTCTGCCCTTGTGTTCTGACCACATGTTTCTTGCTGTGCTCTCTCTCTCTCTCTCTTTCCGTCCCCATAAACTTCCACACTTTAAGAGCAAGTATGTGTGATTAGGGGTAACGGTAACTTTTTGCTTACGGGGCAGCACTGCACGAGTAAAAGTAGTTCATGGGATCCGACAACAGTAACTCCGTCACCAGGTTATCACACAGTGGGGTTAGGTAGTTAGTTTATGTGAGCCCAGTCAACAACATAGGGTTATATTAGGGCTAAATACAGTGGGACAGCAGCAACTCCACTAACATTGTTATTACAGGACAGCTGTCGTTTCACCGCCATTCTTACAGTGGAGAGAGAGAAAGAGGTCATTCCTCCACCATTGTTATTATAGAACAGCTGTAACACCACTTCAGTGATGACAGGGCGGCTGTTCAAAACACTTCAGCAAGAAAAGTGACCCGCATAAAAATGGACAGATAGCATCAATCCTGCCTCGAGAGGACCTCACTGGCTGCCTGGTAAAGGGCGTATCGACTACAAAGGGCTGTCTATGGAATACAGTTTCTTCAAGAGCTCATTCCCTGCCATGCACTAGAGCGCTTTTTTTTTTTTTTTTTTACTATGGATTAAGGGCACACGAAGAAACAATCTGGTTTCAGAGCCTTCTCAAATTCTACACCTGTAGGCTCTGGAACGCTCTCCCACAGACTGTGAGGAAATATACAACAGACACTTGAAAACTGGCCTGTTCTCAGACTCTGAAAAAATATATACGCCAGGCACCTGGAAACTCTTCTGTTCTCAGACTGTGAGAAAATATACTACAGACACTTGAAAACTCGTCTGTTCCCAAAGTAAATCTGAAACAAAGTTGACCGCTAGCGTTCTGAAACAAAATCAAGCCAGACTCGGACTCCCACACACGCCAGCACCGACAACCGAGACAGGATCAGCAGCCAGTTTTCATTTGTCATTTATCATCGTTTACCTTCAGTCGGCTGCTTTCAAAAGGGGGCTTAAATTGCCCTGAAAGTTTGCGCATGTTTTGTTGCGTTCCTTTTGACCTTGGGTCTCGTCTGTTCTCAGCCGACAAAGCTCAGGAGCTGTGTGAAAGTCGAGGTGGACGTCCTGGGCTCCCGTCCCTAATAAACCTACTGTTTCTGCGGACGTAAAGTAACACTTCAACATCTTCTCAGCCGAGTGCTGAACTGCTGCAGCGACTGGCACCCCCCCCCTCCTCCTCCAATTCCTTCTTCTTCTATCTCCGTTGAGCTCGTCTTCTCATTTCGGCTGTATCTCTTTGATAACATCACTGCACTGTCAGCCTGACTTGTACGTGGATACTGACCGAGAGCTCTACTAGTCTGCCGTCATCATCAATACAATACAATACTTTAGTAATCCTTAAAAAGGAAATTTAGTTGTCTGCCTTCGAGACGTAATAACAAGTACATAAACACGTAAGTAAATACTATATAGTTTCACTCACTGAATTAGAACAAAAACTTACTAAAACCCAGTATATAAACAGTAGGAAGAAAATACAGTTGCAATCACCATCAGCATCACCAGTAATTTCGTGGCCATGGTTAGGAGACAGCAGTAAGTCCACTACCGAGATGACAGGGCAGATCCGTCACCACATCTCCACGGCCATGCTTTATGGGAGAGCGGTGTGACTGCAGGTATGTTGCCATGTTTAACGGGACAGCACTGACCGTTTTGCTTGTGTGAGCCACTTAAAAGAATTACGTTCGTTCAGCACAGATTTAAGAGGAAACAAAGTAGCCAAATCACACACACACATACACACAGACCAGACTGAGAGGGAGGGTGTTGGGGAGGGGGGGGGGGTGAGAATTCGAACTCGAAAACCGTTTTATTAGGATCGCAGATATGGTTCAGTCAAAACCTAACAACGGAGAGAGAGAGAGAGAGAGAGAGAGAGAGAGAGAGAGAGAGAGAGAGAGAGAGAGAGAGAGAGAGAGAGAGAGAGAGAGAGAGAGAGAGAGAGACAGAGAGTGAGAGAGACAGAGACAGAGAGGGAGAGATACAGAGGGAGCGAGAGACAGAGAGAGAGAGAGAGGTGAATTAAACACGACCATTTTCCAGGAATGGAATGTCAGCGCACGATCAATGTTCATCAAGCTTGACTCGCAGGATGACTAGACCCAGCAACACGATACATTCAACACTCTACACACATCCAGAACTCTGACGCAGAGCTCCGTGTATTATATTCAGTTCGTTCCGTCGAAACAAGAAGAAAGGGGCGGACTCAGTTTTGCCACTTTCACCAAGAGTCCCACACACAAGCGCCACCGCACCGTCTGAACTTCACTTCACTGAAGGTCCACACAGAGACCGAGGTGCTGATCGCTGGAACCGCAACAGACTGGTACCTGTCATCAGCATCCCGCAGAACCTCGATGCCGTCATCGGAAACTGTCTGGGCCCAACTTCTCACATTACCTTACCTCAAGTGAGTCCACAAAACCAACCCCAATACAAACATAAAACAAAACATACTGTATACACAAACATCAAACACAAAATTTCGAAAAGTTAGTCCCTTCAATATTACCGCTGTTAAAAGAGCACATAAGGCTAGGACATGCTGGTATCGTCGACTATTCCGTCTAATTTATCGACACCAGATTAAAGAAGAGGAATGGACAGAAACAACAATGACAACAAATTAACATAAAGTTATATAAACGCATAATGGCAGTTACCAGAGCCATATGGCAGCAAGCCGCATATATATACCACCTACCAACTATCGTCTCCTAGCCGCCCAACAAGAGCCATAAAACAAAACAACAACGAAACTAACTCTTAACGAAAAATGAGAATTTTTCGGAATCTGTTCTTAAAGGAGAACGGACAACTAGCAGAACAGTGACAAGACAGAAAGAGCAAGAGGATTAGGCAGAAAAAGAAGACAGGAAAGAGGAATCAAATGACAGCCCCGATATTCCAGAACTCAGTGAATAGTGGAAATGCAGCAAAATAACCCAGCGTGCAATAAAGTGTCAGAGTCTTCAGAGCGTCGAAGATGGGCATTACACGGAATAAAAAATACCCCCCACCCCACAACAAACAAACAAACAACAACTGATCTGTCGTTTTACCAATCCATCACTAGTAATGCATATATTAGGTGTGTGTGTGTGTGTGTGTGTGTGTGTGTGTGTGTGTGTGTGTGTGTGTGTGTGTGTGTGTGTGTGTGTGTAATGCAATGAGTGTGTCCTTATAGCTTTGTAAGCGCTCTGAGCAACAACAAAAAACCCACAACCAACCATTCCCCCCCCCCCCCCCCCCCCCCAAACGACGCCCTTCACAACACTGCAAGGCCTCAACCACAGCCAGTGAGGCTGAACGCAACACCCCGCCCCCCACCTCACCTCCCGCCCCAGCCAACGTTATGCACACAACAACGTCACCGCGAAATGAGGGTCAGAGGGCTGGGGGTGGAATGGGGGTGGGTGAGTGGGTGGGGGTGGGGGGGTTGGCGCGGAGACTTTTGAGCACAGACACACGACGCCGATTACCACTTACTCTCCTCCACTTTCGGAAACAAGCCGTGTCGGGCTTACTGCGCCAGTGCCGCACACGTACGCCTCAAACGAGCAAGTAGCCGGAACAAACAAACAAACAGAACTGAACAGAACAGAACAGAAGGAAAAGCAAAGTCGAGGAGCGAGTCAAAACCTCCGCAGTACCAGACGAGCGCACGCTTTATTTAATTTACACGCAAGCCGTCTCCACGTGCTCAGAGCCTCCAGGAAAACGAAACCGGAATTCACCTGACAGAAATAACTGTGACGGGCTTACAAGCACAGGGCCCTGACTGGAAGACCGGATGGCCGAGCTAGCAGCCTAGGGCACTCAGCCACGGAGTCCAAGCTGAAAGCCGCTGGGAATAACTCACTGTATAAATATAACACAGTATCCATCAAGCGTCTGACACTAGCTGTGACTAACGCCACGCGTATGAGTAACACTCATCAAAGAGAGCAGATCCACTACATCAAGTGCATGACAAAAGCGGGTTGACAGCACAGCTAAGGGGGAAGGAGGAAACGCCGGAGTAACATTCTGGAGGACCGGCTCATAAAGAAACCGACTCAGCTGACAGCTACATGACTATAAAGTCTTCGCTCTGCGGCTTAATTCCCTCTTTTCCAGACCTCAGGAGCTGCGTGAAAGTCGAGGTAGCCGTCCTGGGCTCCCCGTCCCTAATAGTCCGTACGGTCTCTGCGGATTACGTAAAGCAACACTGAACTCGAACTTCCCTCTTTTCCGCTTCTGACTTGACAAACGGTGGCGAGCGCACAGGACGTCGCCCCAGAAGGCCTCGCTTATTTCATTTCCTAGTAGTGGTATTAGCAGCAGTAGCTGGATCAGAACTGCCCGTCTTCCTGGTTTCCGGTGTTCGCCGTCGCCAGCGTTGCAAGAAGACTGAAACTGCCAAGGAGCCCCAGCACCAACGCCTGGAGACTTCGATTCTAGTCAAAGCACAACGAGACTACGGCAGGAAAGCACCAGCTGCAGTGAACTCTCAAAATAATAACTAGCTCGAGCCGGACTAAAAAAACAAACAAAAAACCCCCACAAAAACAAACAAACAAAAAACACTCTGTGCTAGGTGCGGTCCGGAGCTGAGGAACTGTGTGAAAGCTGAGGTGGACGTCCTGGGCTCCCTGTCCCTAACACTCAGCGCGGTCTCTGTGGACTTACATAACGCAACACTGAACTTGAACTGGTACGGTCAGAAGGGTCCTGGGGCGTCATCAGGCTTGGACTAAGGATCGTCGACGATAACTGACTGTTTATAAAGGTTGGTGGGCGTCCAGCTAGCCCTCTTCCGTCGTCAGTGACAGCTAGAGCTTTTGTCAGTGACTCGGGCAGGGCTGACCGGAGGCAGGGACACACAAAGCGCAGGCAGTGCGGCGACAGCCCTTTGCTGGCAGTGAGAGATGAGTTTCAAGAACCTGTTGCCGGGGTCCAAGAAAGGCGTGGTGGACTATTCGGCACGCAGCGCCATGATTGCGGCCCCGCCACCTGGCCACGTCACGGACAGAAACGGTAGGCACACCTTGGTGATGATAATGATGGTGATTATGACGGTGACGATGACAGTAAGTAATGATGGTGGTGGTGACGTTGGTTTTTAGCATTAAGCCAAAATGATTACAAATAGCACGGTATGTAAAGCTCGGTGATGATAATGATGATGGTGATGATATTGGTGGCGGTGGTGAGCATGTCGCCCCATCATGATGGTTCTAGCATTAAGCCATATTACCAACAGTCAAAGTAAGCACAACTCAGTAGTGATGATGATGATGATGATGGTGATGATGATGACGACGATGATAATGGTGATGGTGGGGCTGGGGGAGATGGTGATGTGCATGTTGCCCATGATGATGACTTCAGCTTTAAGCCATATCACAAATACAAATGGCATGTATGACTTGGTGATGATGATGATGATGATGATGATGATGATGACGACGACGACGACGACGACGACGACGATGACCATGATGGTGGAGGGGGTGCTGGAGATGGTGATGAGCATGTGACCCATGATGATGATTCTAGAATGAAGCCATATCACAAATACAAACGGCATGTTTGACTCAGTGATACTGCTGCTGATGATGATGATGACGATGACAATAATAAATATACCGATGCCAGTGAAACTGATGATGATGATGTTAACAAAGCAGCGGAAGACGGTGCTGATAATGATGATGATATGGGTCACAGTGGTGTCACGTGCGGAGGAGCGTGATCGTAATGACAGTAAGGATGGCACATAATCATAAAGATAATACTTTGGAGGAACTTCTGGAAACGGGGTGGAGCGCCTATGTGCTTTTCTGAGCGCATAGATACCCTCTTGAAACCAACTTAACTGAACCGATGATAAGACAGTAATAATGGTTACTTTATCGAAAAGATAATGACGACAATGATGTACTATGTTAATAACAGTGACACCCGATTCGCCCGTTCTCTCTTATTCATTTGGGAGTAAAATACCATGCGAAACCTTAGTACGCGTTTGTTTTCAAATGATTGCACAATCATTTCATGAGATGATGGTTTGTGGCGTAAATCGGTTTCAGCTACATGCAGTTATTCCACGAATGGGTGGTTTGTGGGGTAGCTTGTTTTTAAACGAGTGCAGGAATCATTTCATCAGATGGTGGTTTGTGGTGTGACTCGTTTTCAGCTAATGCACAATTATCCAACGAGGTGGTGTGTGGGGTCGATTGTTTTCTAAAATAACTACACAACCGCTTCATGGGGAAGTAGTCTGCAGGGGGTTGTTTCCGATTACAAAAACAAAACAAACAAGCGGAAAACAAAACAAAAACAAAAAACACAATCCTTTCACGAGGAAGCAGATGGCGGGAAATTGTAAACAAATTATCCACACCCATTTCATGAAGACTGGTTAGTTAGTTCTTGGATTCTAACGTTCCGACAGCCGCATAGGGTCACCTCAAAAACATGTTTATGAAGATGCACTTTGCTTGGCAGCTGTTTTGAAATGAATGCAGAGATCTGACGAGGGTGTGGTTTGCAGGAATGAATGCAGAGATTTGACGAGGATGTGGTTTGCAGGGTAGACTGTTTCTAAATCGGTGAACGCATCGTCAGTTCACAGCTATGGAGTATTATGCCAGTGCCATAGACTGGAGTTTCAAGCCATTGCAAAACGTAGCCAAGCAGCATTCACTGACCCAGTCCCTGTCATTGTGTCAAGCTGGTGCACGTTAGTTTGGTTTTCCTTGTTTTATCAACACCAACTCGTCCCCCGAAAAGGTGCTATCGGGGATCCAAACCCGACCAATGACACTGAACAAAGACTCGCTTTGAACAATGGCATGGGCGATTTCCGGTTTTAAGGGCCGTGGCCTAATTGTTTCCGTGAAAAGAGTCGAGCGAGAAAGCATGAGCCAAGTTAGTACAATACCGCTAAACTCAGTCCACCAAGGCCGCTAAACTCAATCCAAGGTCGCTAAACTCAGTCCACCAAGGCAGCTAAATTCGATCCGCCAAGGTCGCTAAACGTACTCTGTCCACCAAGGGCGCTAAACTCAGTCCAAGGCCGCCAAACTCAGTCCACCAACGTCGTTAAACTCAGTCCACCAAGGCGGCTAAACTCAGTCCACCAAGGCCGCAATACTCAGTCCACCAAGGCCGCTAAATTCAATCCACCAAAGCCAAACATTGTATCGCCCCTGTACCAAGACATGGCATGTTAGTTAGCTCTTGGAACTTAACGTCTTGTCGGCCGCATATAGAGTCACCCCAGGATGAACACGGCACGTCAGAAAGTTGGGAATTTTCTCCGCCAAAAGTTCCGTTGTGTGTTTAACAACAAAACAGTGTTTAAATAAACATTAAAGATAAAATGTTGTGAATACCGAAAGCTACGCTGTCATCGTCGGAACGGGCAGTGTGTTTGATAGCGTTCCTCAGGTAAAACCCTGAGGTTCATCCAACGTTGGGGTGAGATGGCAGTGTGCGTAACCGTTTTCCCGCACCTGTACAAACTGTCAAACATATACATTACAAAAGCAGTGTTACCCGCCACCGGCAGCTGTATTCCGACTTCAGGGGATTTCAGTACGGGGATCTGAACTGATGAAGATTAGTATAGCTGAAAGTAACCCTGACACGAGATTCTTGGTTCAAACACAGTTTTAAAAAATTACGATGTACAAAGAAAATTGTATTGACTGGACAACGCATAGGACTCTTGACCCAACAAACATTTCGGTACAACCCCGGCAAGAGAGACTGGACAACGCATGGGACTCTTGACCCAACAAACATTTCGGTACAACCCCGGCAAGAGAGACTGGACAACGCATGGGACTCTTGACCCAACAAACATTTCGGTACAACCCGGCAAGGGACACTAAGATGCCAGTAATGACAAAATTAATGTCCATAGCCCCTGAGCGGCGCCAAGAAAAGGCCAGTGATGTCAGCGCTCATGCTGGTTTATCGATCGTGAGGAGAGTGGTGTCCCGTAAACTCACCACCGTCACTCTGTCTGCTCACCACCGGACGAGCGCCTTACCGCTGGGCCAAACCAGCTCAAAACTGGTCCGGCCGCGAGACCGTGCCTAGCGGTGCTTTGATGCGATCGTCACTCGTCACTTATTTAAAACAAACAATCTGCATAGACGGGCAGCGAACTGCAAAATACCGCGACAGAATGAACAGAGAGCAAAGAAAACGAGGAAAGAAAACAAACCAATTAACTGACTTTTCAGAATCAGAATTTGGATGCATATATGCAAAAAACATGCGGGGGGGGGGGGGGGGGGGGGGGGGGGGGAGAGAAAAAATGAGGAGGTGGGGGGGGGGGGGGAGAGAAAGAAAAAAGGGAAACGAACCACCACAGGGTAAACAAAATAGCTCGTTTTGACCTTGGGGTCACAAACAGTTGTTTGTCCATCTTGTAAACACGAAACACATCAATAAGCACGAAGCCTTGAACTGTCCGCGACCGGGTGGATATGATATGCCTTCTTCTAGTCAGTCAACAGTCACCCACCCCAAGGTCTTGTTTTGGTTTGTTCTTTTTCTTCTAATGTTGTTTTAATATGTCCATAAAGACCATAAGGGCTGTTGGGGACGGGGAGCCAAGGACGGCCTCCTCAACTTTCACACTGCTCCTGAGCTGTGTGTGTGTGTGTGTGTGTGTGTGTGTGTGTGTGTGTGTGTGTGTGTGTGTGTGTGTGTGTGTGTGTGTGTGAGAGAGAGAGAGAGAGAGAGAGAGAGAGTGTGTGTGTGTGTGTGTGTGTGTGTGTGTGTGTGTGTGTGTGTGTGTGTGTGTGTGCATGCATGTGTGCGCGCGCGCGCGTATGCTCAAGTTCAATGTTGCTTTACGTCCACAGAGACCATAATAACTATTAAGGACGGGGCGCTCAGGACGGCCACCTCGGCTTTCACACAGCTCCTGACCTCAAGAGTTTTGATCTGATCCACCACGCGCGGCTGATGATGATGGTGATGTGGAGCTTAATGTCCTCAGATGTCGGGCTGTATCATTATTAGGGACGAGCCACGCTCGGGTGGTTTGGCCAGGTTAAACTGGGTCACGGTCTTTAACTTTTCGATCGTTTGCCGATGGTGAGAATGCCTGTGTTCCGGTTGGTGAGCAGTGGTCACGTTTGAGTTGTCTGATCCACCACGTGCTGGTGGTCAGGCGGTCGCGTTGACCCGTGTCATGGTTTTGAACTAAGCACCATGGATCTCTCTATATATATATACAGGTCCATGCTGAACACGCTCTAACCCTCGCTAAACCGGCGACTGGATTTTGGGCTCGGCTACAGTATCCATTCTCACAATGTCTCGCGTTCCACCAGTTCCGGCCCTGAAGCCCCGATCCGTGAGCCGGTTTGGCCTGGCGGTAAGGCGTTAGGCTGGTAAGCAGAGGGACCTCGGTTCGAATCCGCTTCGGTTCTCCTTTCTCTTCAAAAGCTATGGTCTGTGGACACTGTTTTTTTTTTTTTTTTTTTTTTTTTGTGTGTGTGTGTGTGTGTGTGTGTGTGTGTGTGTGACTTTGTCCCTCACAATTAATAAAACATTAAAATGGCTTTCTTCGCCGCACACCTTAATGCAGAAGTCATTCTGGTGGTGACAGTGTAGCGATAGGTACATACTCTCCCTCCCCTCCTTCTCCCGGTCCCTAATAAACCTTACGGATTCTGTGGACGTTAAGCACCAGGTATGCTTTTGCCCAGATCCAAAGCTACTGACATGGGCATTTTTGACAACTTACTGACTGTATCAGTCTTTACAGTCAGAACACTTGGGCTAAAGCAGAATGTTTGTGGTGTTAAGAGTCCCATGTCCCTAGGGTTACTTTCAGCTTTAGGCATCGTCCTGACAAGACAACAGCACAACACCGTCACTAAAATCCCCTAAGTGGAAGCGTATGCAGCTTTCCGGTGTGTGGCGAGTAGCCTGACATTGCACTTGGGTGTACACACGGGTATGACAGTATGTACACGTGTGGGGAAACGGTGGCTGCTTGCTCACCTCTAACACTCGGGGAACTTCAAGCCCCCACCCCCACCCCCCTGCTTCTCTCTCTCTCCCCCTCTCTCTCTTTTCTTTTAAGGAACACTACAAATCCACTTCTGCACGAGTAATGTTCCCGCAGTAATTATGATGTATAGTCTTCTTTTCTGCACCCATCTTAGCCGCCCCCCCACCCCCACCCCCCGGCTTTGGCTACTGGCCGACGGATCCAACCAACCAACCAAATGAGCTACCGGTCGGCATCAGAAATCGGTGCAATGAGTGAAGCCAAACTCCAAGCACTGGTTTACGACATCCTTCCTCCTTCCTTGGACGAGGTGCCGGAAAGCGACGCTCGGAGTGTGGAGTGAAGCTTTGTCAACGACCGACTTCACCACAAGCCCCATCTCACTGCATCCAGAAGTGCCATGGGAAGCCACTTCAACAGCAAACTATACAAGCAGCCCCTCCCTCCCCCCCCCCCCCCCATCTTTCTTTCTTTTCTTCTTTTTTTTTTTTTTGGGGGGGGGGGGGGGGGGAGGTCATCTCAAGCCGGTGCTGACAAGAGAAGTGCGCTGAAGTGTCTGTCATAAATAACACTAGGTACACTCTTCGCAAAGGATAAACTCAGAAGCAAATGTAAAATAAATCAACTGAGTACCAACTGTCCAAAAAAATAGTCCAATAAAAAGGGAAACTCTTTTTTTCCTTTTAATCATTTTTCTTTCTTACTCCGTTACAGTGGATCCTGTGCGTTCAGGACAGTAGTACTCGTCTACACCACCCATCTATTCCAAATACATGTAGTCGGCTCCAGACTTCAGTTTACCCGGTTTGGTTTGTTCGTTTGGGGGCACCATCTTTGATCTAAGTATAAAGTAGGCCTACCTATATTTAACCCACATCTCAAGTTGTACTCTCTTTCTTTCTCTGTTTAGCCATATTACAGTTTTCTGGGGCTTTCAAGCAGAGAAACTGATTAGTTTAGTTTTTAATTATGCAGTCTGATTGGTGGACTGGTTTCGTTTTTAATTATGCAGTCTCCAGGAGAGTTTCGGGGGAGGGGGGGGGGGGCAGTCTTTATGTGACAGTTCCACACCCTGACCACTGACAGCACCAACGCGGATTCTAGGTGAGTGTAACAACAAATCCACAGTCGGGGTCACAGGAAGGAAAGATGATGATGAGTTGATGCTTAATGTCCTCAGATGTCATTTGACATATTAGGGACAAGTTGTGACCAATGCCGAAGCACGGTTCAATAAAAGCCACATACGTAAGGTGTATGCGTGTTTAGCTGTAACCTGCCACCTGCACTTTTCGCAGAATGACCGGGATTTTTTACGTGCTACTGTGGTAACACGGGGGTGGAACGGATACCGAAATAAGAGTCAGCACAGAAAGTCGACCCTGGAGAAGAAAATTCTCCCGCCGTTCCAGCAGGGATTCGAACCCGCGACCTTTCAATCACGAGTCCGGCGCTCTAACCACTGAGCTATCCCCGCCCCCCGGAAGGAAAGAAACGGGTCTTTTAGTTTTAACGCTCAGCCGACCATGACGGTTATATATCCATGGACTTGTGTAAGTAGATCGAGACTTGTGTAACAGCGAGTAGGTCACAGACTCTCGCCCCTACGGAACGGTAACTCGGTCAGAAACTGGAGGGCCGGGGGGGGGGGGGGGGGGGGGGGGACCGGGTGGCAGAAGGGGCGTCGTAGCAGGCTGTCTTTTGAGACAAAATTCACACCTTCTTTATCTCATGGTCGCACGTACCTCTACCTACTCGTGCATAAAAAAATTTTTTAAAGCAAAAGGATCCAATCACATCAACGTGCGGCGTTTATTCAAAGAGGATGCTTCCACCCATCACTACCTACTAGTACACGGTAGGCCCACACAGTCCCTGCGTAAAGCCATCACCACTCGGTCAAAAACCGGGTAGGGGGCGGGGGTGGGGGGTCGGGTGGGGTGGGGGGCTGTTGGAAAAACGATCCCTGAGATGTGGGCAGAGCACAGCAACCGAGCAATGTCCTCTCCCAGTTCCTGTGTCCCCTGGCTCCATCTTCTTCTCACCTTTCCACCCGTTCGGCCTTGGTGTGTCACCACCCGTTCGGCCTTGGTGTGTCACCACCCGTTCGGCCTTGGTGTGTCACCACCCGTTCGGCCTTGGTGTGTCACCACCCGTTCGGCCTTGGTGTGTCACCACGCGTTAGGCCATGGTGTGTCACCACGCGTTCAGTCTTGGTGTGTCACCACGCGTTAGGCCATGGTGTGTCACCACGCGTTCAGTCTTGGTGTGTCACCACGCGTTCAGTCTTGGTGTGTCACCACGCGTTCAGTCTTGGTGTGTCACCACCCGTTCGGCCTTGGTGTGTCACCACGCGTTCAGTCTTGGTGTGTCACCACCCGTTCGGCCTTGGTGTGTCACCACGCGTTCAGTCTTGGTGTGTCACCACGCGTTAGGCCATGGTGTGTCACCACCCGTTCGGCCTTGGTGTGTCACCACGCGTTAGGCCATGGTGTGTCACCAACCGTTCGGCCTTGTGTGTCACCACGCGTTCAGTCTTGGTGTGTCACCACGCGTTAGGCCATGGTGTGTCACCACGCGTTAGGCCATGGTGTGTCACCACGCGTTCAGTCTTGGTGTGTCACCACGCGTTCAGTCTTGGTGTGTCACCACGCGTTCAGTCTTGGTGTGTCACCACCCGTTCGGCCTTGGTGTGTCACCACGCGTTCAGTCTTGGTGTGTCACCACGCGTTCGGCCATGGCGTGTCACCACGCATTCGGCCAGAGTGTGTCACCACGCGTTCGGCCATGGTATGTCACCACGCGTTCAGCACTGGTGTGTCACCACCCGTTCGGCACTGGCGTCACCACGCGTTCGCCCTTGGAATGTTGTTGCTGAAGTGTTGTTTTACGTCCACAGAAACCGTAGGCTTATTAGGGACAGGAGCCCAGGACGGCCACCTCGACTTTCACACAGGTGGGGGGCAGGCGTAGGAGAAAGAGAGAAAGGCCTCACTGTTATGCTGTAACGCGATCATCATCAAAAAAGCTGCTGCAAACTCGGCACAGCACTATCGTTCATGCCTGACACCGGTCTCAGCTAAAACGAACACAATGGACGCCAGGGAGGAAGAGAATGAACACACTCTATACAGGTCACACGGTAGTCAATTGCACACGGGCGTGCAGGTCTGAAAAAAGATTATATATATTTACAGCGCTTGTATTTTAGGGCCTGTGACGTAAACTGTCAAAGAACAAAAACCCGATCTCTGACACTGCAAACACCTCTCAGCTATAACTCCTCTCTTAACCGATACAGTGGATTTATTACATGTGCTTATTCTCTCCCACCCCCACCCCCCCACCCCCAACTCCCTCTCGCCCCTTTCAAAGCCAAATTCTGGAAAGAGTATGACTTTAATCAACGATGACTTTGAAGAAGACCTCCTATCAGTCCAAAGCTGAATTCTCTTGAAAAACGAAGTTTCCACGGGGAATTCTGAAGTGAATAATGACAGGACATAGAGAAAGAAGTGGGGTGGGGAAGGGACAAAAAAGCAAGCAAGAAAAAAAAAAAAAAAAAAGCCACGTCAATATCACACACACACACACACACACACACACACACACACACACACACACACACACACACACACACACACACACGCGCGCGCGCACGCACACACACCATTTGTAAAAAAATGATAAATCAACTGCAGTTTCGTTTGTTTTTCTCCCCCATCCCCCACTTTTTCTTGGATCAGAATTTTCTTGACCCCATTTACTGGAAAGCATCATTTTGATTTCCGTCACTCTTCCCGCAGACACCAAGGTGGCATTTAACGATGAATTCGCTAACGCGCTTCGACATTCACGGTGCTAAGAATAAGACCAGCTTCCTACACTGACGACAACAAGCTAGGTCAGCCAGTCCGACGCTGACAGTGACATAACGGCATCGCTGCCATCTTGAAAGGCACCTTGAATAATGACCCAGGAAGAGCCAGGACTCGAGCTATCTCCAGTCTATAATTTGTCACACTCACGCTAAGCACCACAGGCCTATGAAGCGATGACACACACCGGGGAAACGCTGGCCCGTGAGAGAGTGACCATGCAAGGTGACTGCACGAACTACCGGGAAAACACAGGCCCATGAAGTGATGACAGACACCCCTGAAACACGGGCCCAAAACGTGATGAGAGACAGCACGCAAACACAGGCCCATGAAGCGATGAAGCGACGAACTGTCACCGGGCAGACCTGGAGGAAGGTTCCGGAAAAGCGGTGCTCGGAGTGTGGGCAGAGTCACCAGCAGGCAGCAGGTCAGCGAAGTGATGACGAACACGAGGTGATAGGCCAACGAAACGCCAAGCAACACAGGCCAGTGATATGATGACAAAGTGACATATATGCAAGACAAAGACAACAGAGACCTACCCCACCACCACCCTGAGTTCTATCACAATGGGACACATGCTTCAATGACATCCTTCTAAAAAGAAATCTAACAAAAAACAAAAACAAAACATTTTTTTCTTCTTCTTTTTTTATATCTGAAAAGTAATGTATCAGCTGAATATCACTAAGTTACCGTATTCAATCGCTGCTGCACATGCTACTGCTCAGCCCTCTAAAGTTCTCGAGAGAAATAAGACCACTTTTCTTTCTTTTGCTCTCTCTCCAGATCCACACAAGCTGATCTGGAAGCCACAGTCTTCAAGTGGCGACCAGTCAGACGAGAGCAGAGTGGCCTTCTACAACAGTGGCTTCGCAGCCTGCGTCAAGTGTGGAGAGCGCAACGTGTGGCGCTTCGAGGAGAAGGCCGGCATCCGGCAAAACGGAGAGACCTACGGCACCGAGATCTTCCGATGCCAGACCAAAGGCTGCAAGTGGAAGACTTCCTTCAAATACGATGACAAAGGTAGGGGCATGAACTTGGCGAGTCGCTTGTTGTTTACTGCCCAGTGAACCACAGAGGTCGTATCAAGGCTAAATGACTGTAAAATGTTGTTGTTGACTGCTTTTATATAGCGCTATTCTCCGCTCTCGAGCAAAGTCACTGCGCTCGCATGGGATTCTGCATGAGTGACTAGCTTTTTTGGTCACCTTTGAGGTGTAGGGTTGTATAATGATGCAGTGGTTATCTGTTTCTGTGCCATACTGTGTTTACTTTGATGTGCAGGGCTGTATTCATGCGTTGCATGTTTTTAAGTTGTAAAGCACTTCGAGTCTCGGAAAGTGTTCCATAAATTCGTTATTATTATTATTATATAATGATGCAGTGGTTATCTGTTTCACTGCCATACTGTGTTCGCTTTGAGGTGTTGGGCTATACAATGATGAGGTGATTTCCTGTTTCAGAATCACCCTGTTCACTTTGAGGTGTAGGGCTATACAATGATGTGGTGATTTCCTGTCTCAGTCACATTGTGTTCACTTTGAGGTGCAGGGCTATATAATGTTGCAGAGCTTACCTGCTTCAACGCCATACTGTGTTCACTTTAAGGTGCAGGGCTATCCAGTGATGTTTGATTTCTTGTTTCCTGCGTTCACTCTGAGATCGCAGGCTAAATCACAATACAGTGATTCCCGGCTGCAGTGCCATACTATGTTCACTCTGAGGTGCTGAGTTACATAACGATAAGGTGATTCCTGTTTCAGTGCCATACCATGTAGTATAGGGCTGTAGAATGATGCAGTGATTCCATTTTCCAGTGCTATGCTGTGCTCACTCTGACTCTGAGGCGTGGGACTGTACAATAATACAGTGATTCCATTTTTCAGTGCCGTACTGCATTCACTTTGCGGTGTTGGCTGTATAATGATAATGGGATTCCCTCTTTCAGTGCCATATAGTGTTCGTTTTGAAGTATAGAGCTGTACAACGATGCAGTGATTCCATTTTTCAGTGCCGTACTGCATTCACTTTGAGGTGTTGGCTGTATAATGATAATGGGATTCCCTCTTTCAGTGCCATATAGTGTTCGTTTTGAAGTATAGAGCTGTACAACGATGCAGTGATTCCATTTTTCAGTGCCGTACTGCGTTCACTTTGAGGTGTATGGCTATATAATGATAATGGGATTCCCTGTTTCAGTGCCATACAGTGTTCGTTTTGAAGTATAGAGCTGTACAATGACGCAGTGATTCCCTTTTTCAGTGCCGTACTGCGTTCACTTTGAGGCACGGGCCTGGCCGAGGGGCATCCACTTCTACCCAGTCAGCTTCATGATGATGTGGTGTGACCGGCACGGCCTGACCTCCCTCAAGCACCAGGTCTTCTCCCGCAACATTGACGGCGACGCCTTCCTGGCGCTCTACCACTCGGGCATGATGCAGGAGGCGCTCCACCTCAGCAACAAGGTCACCAGCAAGGTGAAGAAAGCCCTGGAGCAGCGGGATGGCGCTGTGCTCAGCAGACCCAAGAAAAACAAAAAGTAAAGAGAGCTCTGCGCCTCGTCAGCAAGACCACCAGAAGGGTGAAGAGAACTCCGCGGCAGCACAGTGGAGCCCTCCCCAACCAAACCAAACGCAAAGCACTGCACCGTACCTCTAAAACCACAAGCACGGCGAAGAAAGCCCCACGGCAGCAAAATGGTGCCTTCCTCAACTCACCAGCAAACACCACCAAACTGTAATTAAGCACTATGAAGATCACCAGCAAGCTGAGGCCCTGGAGGAGAACCACAGAGATGTGCTCAACAACAAACTCAACAAGAACACCGCAACCAGAAGCATTACACCCATCAGCAAGAAAGCCTATAAGGCCGAGAATGTCCTGGAATAGCCGGACAGTACCTCACTCACCCAAAACATGTTTGAAGCACTGCACCTCAGCACAAAGAGCACCAGTGTCAAGCTGCCACGCAGCGCTGTGGAGCTGAGCTCATCACCGACAACAAAGCATTAAACCACTACACTTCATCGGCAAAGCCACCAACAAGGAAACAATCCCTGACACAGTGTGACAGAACAGAGTCTGAGCTCACCACGGACACCAAAGCATTAAACCACTACACCTCATCGGCAAAACTACAAACAATGAGACACCCTGAAGCAGTGCGACAGAACAGAGCCACACTCACCAAAATGTAAAGCATTGCACCTCAGTACAAACACCATTCACAGAGTGAGCATAGCCCCACCCAAAGCAGTGGAATGGAGCTGTGCTCACCGAACAATAAACTGCAAATCAGTACCAAGACAATCTCCATGATCACCGGAAAGTGTGTACTGTATGGGGTTTGCGACCACAGAGATGTTTCGTAGACAAGACCCAGACCAAGAGTGCACCAAGACGTACATATTTACCAGTATCATGCTGATTTGCCGAGAGCCTGGTTTTATATTTGAATGAATGGTGACAGCTGGACTCAGTATTAACCCATTTTCCCACTAGCCGAAGCAACCACATGTAACAGAGAACAATGAACAATTTTGCTGGTGCAGACAGACCAGATCAGTAATGTGCAATGCTGCAGCGTTTCACAGCAGCAATGGTTTGTAATCTGGGCTTTGGTGCTGATGAAGCTTTCTATAACAACATAAGTATAATACTTTTCAACAGAAAAGTTGAGTTTGTGCACATATATGTATATATATATCAGAACTGCTTGTTTATGCTTCCCTGTAAAACTAGACCTCACAGCATACCCCAGAACACAAAGATGCAATCTCAAAGCTCCTTGTCTATGCCTCCTTGTGAAATGCAACCCCCAGCATTGCTTTTAGGCTTTAGACAGGCAGGAGATGGAATCCCAAAACTGCCCTGTGGAAGAGGCCTCCTGGCAAACGATTGAACTATTTCCGTCAGAAGGCCAAAGCCCACGGAGTGAGTCCATTTTGCTTTACGTCCACAGAAGCGAGATGGCTTATTAGGGACGGGCCACCAAAGCTCACCTCCCAGTGCCTTCTTGTGGAATAGTATCTCCAGCAAACCCTTAAGCATAGAGATGGAATGCCAAAGCCCACTTCCCTACACCTTGTGAAATAGGCCCTCCAGCATACCCTTAGGCATAGAGGTGGAATGCCAAAGCCTGCTTCCCTACACCTTGTGGAATAGTATATCCAGCATACTCTCTTAAGCATAGAGATGGAATGCCAAACCCCACTTCCCTATGCCCTCCTGTGAAATAGGATCTCTAGCATACGCTTAAGCATAGAGATGGAATGCCCAAACCCACTTCCCTATGCCTTCTTGTGAAATAGCATCTCCAGCATATCCTTAAGCATAGAGATGAAATGCCAAACCCCATTTCCCTATGCCTTCTTGTGGAATAGGATATCCAGCATACCCTTAAGCATAGAGATGGAATGCCGAAGCCCCCTTCCCTATGCCTCCCCCCACCAATGATCTTAGCAAGTACTCCTGTTTTTTCCCCCACCCTCTCAATGTAAAGGTCTGTTGATCTGTAGTTTGGAAATTCTCAGTCACATAATGAATGAAGACATAGTCCTGTACAGTCAACGTAAATTATATACTCAAGCTCAAAAGTTAAGCAACTTTCTATGACAATGTACAGCAGTTCAAAACTCAGTAAACTACTTTCATGAAATCTCTACAGGTAAGGCTTATTCACTGGTCTGCCTCCATTCAAGAAGTTTCACATGAACTCTACACTGTGTGAAGGACATGAAAGACATGCGCCTAATGAGTGTAATAATCATCAGTTTTGCTGGCATTACATACAAACAAAACAATTTAGGTTCAGGGGTCATTAAATTGATGCCACTGGGTGGTAAAACTATGGCTTAGTTCGGCATTCAACTGCTAGAAAGTTTCAAGTACCAGCTTGCAGTCACTAGACTCTTAAGTATCCAGACAAATGGCTAGGAAATGTCAAAGATACCCACAAAAGCAATTGCCCACAGTGCCAGTGATCTGACAAATCATCATTGACTTTCTTCAAATCATTATCTGACCTCATTTGGTGAAAATATGAAACATATTACACTTTTAACTTCTAAATTTACAGTTGCTTAACTTTTTGGCTTGAGTGTAGTAAGGTGGAAATGTTTGCATATATATATATCAATTCATAAAGTAGGGCCCATTGGCAGCTGGCTTTCAAACTTCCTGCCGTGCAGCACTTTGAACTGATTTGAAACAAATATGTCATTATTATCATTGTTACTGTTATTATTACTATTATTATGAAAGAGTGAACTTTGAAATCCAAAGAAGAGTCAATAGCCTGTTTATTTCACTGTCAAATTATTGTGTTGACTCCGTTGAGACGCTGGTCAGCACTGGCTGTGAATGTCATCATTGCAAGTTCCATCAGTTGCTTATGTCCACTCATCACTGCACATCTCCAGTACTGCTATTGCACCCACCCACTTACATATATACCATTATACAGATAGTACCATAGCCATGGTAGAAGTGTGGATATGTGATAAAAAGGAAGCTTAACATCCAAGTTGTCAACCCTGTACAAGTATGCATCACCAAAGTGTGTACAATGTATCACTGAAGATAGTAAATGTGTATGTTATATACTGCTGTAAAGTATAATGAAGGTCATCAATAAATCATTATTTGTATGGATATTATGGCTGTTGTGCTTTTCTTTCATTTGTTTCTCTGGAATCATCTTTGTTCTGTCACTCTTCAAAAGTCCTTGCATATATATATACACTGGTGTAAACACACACACTCACACACATGTGTGTACAGGTGCACATGTGCACATATTATTTATTAGCATGGGCACACACACAAACACACATACTTGCACATACTCACGAACAGTAACTCACTTTATGCACAGTTGCTGCCAGACTTGCAAGAGCATTCACACAGTCCACATCCACTTTACGAGTGTATGTCTGACCACAGATTATATAGTGGCTGAAACAGTCGAAACAGACTCAGGTTTAATATATGTCATAATTAATAATTATCATCATCACCAATGTTCATCCCCTTTCCAACATTCCCTCATCTTTTGGTTCAAACACAAATTCATTTAAATATAAAATAACAATACAATGCCAAATGTACAAGCACATCAACAAACCTGAAGCTTATAGTTATACATGATGTGCTCATCATCTTTTGACTGTCCCTCATCACCATCAATACTTACCCTATTTCTCAGTTTCCCTCATCATTGGCTTCAATATTAACATCAATGCTTGTCTCTTTCATGGGTCCCCTTCTGTTCCTAACATTGAGACTGCTGTATTTTTCAAACAGGAAAAGGATGTGAATCAATGTCCTACCTTTTGAATCCAGCCATTTCTGTCACCATACGGTCCAGTTCTTCAACCTGTCAGAAAGCAACAACAGCATAAGAACACACCATTGTGGAACCTCAGTTTCAAAATTTTACTTGTCTGAATCACACTTCTCCTAAAATTAAACACACACACACACACACACACCCATGCATGCACACAAACAAACAACAAAAAACACCTAAATATAACAATCAACCTTCAGTATTGCAGCCTTCATTACAGGACACCTGAAACTAGTGGCAACCATGCATGCACCCCAACCCCCCCACTTACAACAACCCTGACTATCAAAGCCCTCAATGCAAAATTCAACAATATTATATCCCCCAATGCAAAAAAACACAACAACCTTGCACCATCTCTCAACACAACAACCTTGCACCATCTCTCAATGTAAATAGCCTCAAAATGACAATTAACGTCCTTCAAAGCTAAGACTCATAAGACCTGTGGATCATCCCTTGATTTTATTTACATCCTTCAACATAATAAGAACCTGCCATCTACCATAGCTGAGTGGCACGGCCTTACATAATAATAATAATGTACATTTATTGCGCACTTATCTACACCATGAGTGCTCACATAATATATATCAACCTAAATATGATATGCTATACACATGTAGAGCACAGTCCTATCAAAAACAATTTACATAAGGTATTATACGCACACACACACACACACACACACACACACACACACACACACTGCAATGAATTTGAATGTGCATGACACTGATCAGTATCATACATCATACATGTGTGCACGCATGCATGCACACACACACACACACACACACACACACACACACACACACACACACACACACATCATACATGTGTGCATGCATGCATGCATGCACACACACAGACACACACACACAGACACAGACACACACACACACACACACACACAGACTATGACTGTAGCAGAAACTGGGTATTGATATTAGTTGGGGCGAAAATACTGTAAGAGGGTTTTCAGTTTGGTTTTAAAAGATGACAGGGTTGAACAGTGTCTAAGGTCTTGTGGGAGTGAATTCCAAAGGTGGGGTCCAAAGCAAGAGAAGGCATGAAAGCCATGAGCCTTGCATTTGTATCGTTGGATTTTCAGTATGGGGGGGGGGGGGGGGCAGAAAAAGAGCACAGCTACATGGTTTTGCTGCTGTAAGAACGAGAGCCTCCAGGCTCACCCCCCTGACAGGCAACAAAAATTACTAACAGGAGCTGCACATGCCCAAAAGCAAATGCAAAAATAACTTCCCTGGCAAAGTCACTCAGTACAAATTCCAGTGATGCACAGGGAATCTGGTATTCAAGGATCCATCCCCATTTCTTGCTACTTTACTGAGAATATTTTTATCCCTATGTCAGAAATGGTAAGGGTATTCCACAAAATGAACTACATGAGACTATTAATGAACATACACAAACAAACAAAAAATGCTGATACAAGCTAAAACAGTGTAGCACTTAAAGTGCATATTTCTCTGAGACACGTAATTACTACTTCCTGAAGGCTTAGAGTTGGACTTGGCACATACATCACACCTAACAATCTTGCTTTCATCACTGTACTAGCAGATCAAAGACGCTGCTGGCCACATCACATCATGTAGACATTGTTAAGACCCTGGGTAATGGTACATCATCAGTCACTGTCATGGAGGGCCCTAGTATTATCATTGGCAGGCTGGACAGCTATTGCCTCTGTCTTTCATAAAGGCAAAGAGACTCAAAATTTATGAAAAGGGGCAATGTGTGTGTGTGTGTGCATGCAATTGTGCGCATGTGTGTGTGTGTGTGTGTGTGTGTGTGTGTGTGTGTGTGTGTGTATGCATGAATGTGTGTGTCACTATGCTTTGTATGAATAAGTATGTTTACTAATGTATTTTATGCCACCTATTTTTGTGAGTTGTAAACTGTTCTGAGTTGCTGAATGAATTAACAGCTTAACACCTGGTGCTATATGAATTCCCTGTTATTATTATATATATTGTCCCCCTTTACAATTTGACTGTACACTTAAGCATAAATTAGTTACCTAACACAACTGTCTTTGTATGTATATGTGCATTTGAGTGCACACACACACACACACACACCAACCTTTGCTTCATCCCCATCAAAAAGAGCGAGAAAAGAGGCCTGAGTGCCTGTTGTGCCCTTGACCCCACGAAAGCGAAGGTCACCCCGAGCTCGCTGCAGGTTCCGCAGGTCCATCAAGAGATCCTGTATCCAAATGCAGGCTCGCTTGCCCACTGTTGACAGCTGGGCTGGTCTGAAACAGATGAAACCATTATTTTCTCAGTAGCCCTTTTCATAAAACATCAACACATGGCTAAAACTTTACAAGTACAGTTTCCTACAGTCAAAGAGGCACAGAAATAAACTTCAGATCAAACCACAAGGAGGTGCACTGCACAAGAATAGGTAGGTAACTCTGACTGTAGTAACCTTGTAAGAGCCACCACTTTTCAGGTTTATACAGGGAAGGGAGACAACTGCATCACACTACCCATGACAGGGAGGCTGCATGCAGCACAAGGGAGATCACAAGGGTTGCCATGCCACAAAAAAGAATGTAACATAAATATATAAATACTCTCATATTTTCATAGTCGAGTCATAGTTCAGGAGCTGTGTGAGAGTCCAGGTGGCTGTCCTGGGCTGTTCGTCCTAACAAGGCTTCTGGTTTCCGTGGACGTAAAGCTATATTGAGCCATGCTTCGGCATTGGTCTCAGCTTGTCCCATATATATGTCAGCTGACATCTGAGGACATTAAGCAACACTACCTACCTACCTCATAGTCAAGAGATTTCAACAACAACAAAATCGGATTTTAAGACCAAGTTTGAAAAAGACAAATGCCACCATATGTTTGAATTTCTTTTTAGCTTGTCCAGCTAGTCATTTTGCCCTCAAACGTATCTATTTGTGGAACAGACTGTGGCTTACTCAACAGGTGGCTGCAGGATAGTCTGGCAATAGTTGATGTGTACACAGACAGATAACTGTGATGGACGGACGGAAAGGCAAGCAGACAAACAGACAGACAGAACATGCCGCATCAGTGACTCACTGGAGGTGTGTGTAGGACAAACAAGGCAAAGCCCTGTGCTCCTCAGCAAACAATGACAGTCGATGGATACACCTTGCCAACTGAAAGACAAGTCACTGCATTTGTGACACAATAACTCACACAGTAATAAACCATAGTGGTCACCTCAGTTAAAACAAAGCTCACTTCAGACAGTCAGTGCTGATCTAAATGCAAGTCACCACAATTACAACATAATAACTTACTCAGAACACTCAAAAGTGAACTAAAGAGGTCACCTAAATAAAAACTACATGAAAAATGTCAACAACAATTTAAAGATAAATCACCATCTACAGCACAATAAGCTACTCACTCTAAACAGAATCCAAAATGAACTAAAGGGGTCACCTCTATTGAAACGCAGCTAACTCACTTAAAATGGCATCAACAATAAAGACAAGTCAGCATAATGATAACATAACTGCTCACTCAAAGAGTCAAACTGAATAGAGTCAAGAATGAAAAAATACAAGTAATTGCAAAGTTTTGCAAAACAATAACTAACTCACTTGAAAATTATGTGTAGTCAATGGGAAAATGTGCATTACAAGTCCAACACAATGACTCAGTCTAAACAAGATCAGTGATTTTATGAACAAGTGTGAAACTGATAGACAGTACACATTTTTTTTTTTTTTTTAAACTGTAAGTGTAATTTGACTATTTGTGTTAGTTTGTAAATTACTTTTTACGAACATATAATCTGTTGCCTATTGCCACTATTGTGCTACATCCCCCCTCCACCCCCCTTTACATCACCTTGATATAATTGGACTGGTTGACTGAGCGTAAAGACCAAGTTACTTACTTACTTACTTACTCTGTTTACAATTTTCAAGTGGCTTTAAATGGTTTGCTAGCACTGATCACTGCAAAAGAAACTTTTAAAAATGTCTTATCCTGATGATTTGTCTCTGCTAGGAGAATGAGATGGAAGACAAGATGAATGATGATATACTCACAATCCTTTTATAACAAAAGACAACACTGACCATCACTGCTATAATGGAATAAATCTTGAAAATATCCCAGTCATCAGAATCAACACTTACTTTGGGCAACAAGATGTCAAACGCATCCTTCATAACTATCAGATCCTGAAATATCACAAAAACATTTGTTATTTCTTAGTTTTACACATGACTGTATTACAGCCTGATAATTATAAAGTCAGTCAGTTCATCAAATTAGGCATTTCATAAAATAGCTGTTTTATATTGTAATTTCATGACTTAAAATGAAATGTGTAGATAGTAGATGACTCGATAAAAATATCAGTCATTCACTCACACACACACTCACACACACATACACACACACACACACACACACACACACACACACACACACACACACACACACACACACACACACACACTGAAGTGCTTTCTATGCCACCTGACAATCTGATAGATACATACCTCTTATGGATAGCAATACAATGACCATGCTAGACATTTTTCAAAGTGGTGTCACATAGATCTATAAGGTGGCAAAAGTG
>OY757541.1:36997588-37009763 GCA_963584105.1 Alviniconcha strummeri
CACCCCTTCATTAGCCCCTCTTCCCCTACCGACGCTCCTGGGGCTCTTTTTCTATCCCGGGTGAGCCCCGCCCCCCCACCCCGCCCCCTCTGCTCGCCCCACCCCGGTCTCTACTCGCCCTATAGCTGTGGCCAGGAAGACATTAACGACGTGAAGCATATTGCCCTCTACTTGTGGTGAGCCAGACCTCTACTTTGATGACGTGAAGCGTATCGTCTGGTATACCTGTGGGCCAGACCCCTACCTTGATGATGTGACGCATATTGCCCGCTGCTTGTGGTGGGCCAGACCTCTACTTTGATGACGTGAAGTGTATCGCCTGGTTTACCTGTGAGCCAGACCCCTACCTTGATTTGAAGCATATTGCCCGCTGTTTGTGGTGGGCCTGACCTCTATTTTGATGACGTGAAGTGTATAGCCTGGTATCCCTGTGGGCCAGACCCCTACCTTGATGTGAAGCATATTGCCCGGTATGTGTGCCTGTGGGCCAGACCTCGCTCCACTTTGATGTCAGTGAAGCATATTGCCTGGTATGTGTGGTGTGGCAGACCTCTCAGCCTTTACCTTGATGTCAGTGAAGCATATTGCCTGGTTTGGGTGGTGTGGCAGACCTCTCAGTTTTTACCTTGATTCAGTGAAGCATAATGTCCGGTACCTGAGGTGGACCTATCAATTACCACAACGTGAAGCACATCGTCTGACATACCTGTGGGCCAGACCCTAACCGCTTGGTGTGAAGCACATTGCCTGGTACCTGTGGTGTGCGGCCAGACCCTTCTCTGCCTTGACGTCAGTGAAGCACATTTCCCGGTACCTGTGCTGAACCAAATCTGGGATTTACGTCGTGGTACCGACGAACGGTCCGGCTCCATGGACGCGAAGCGTATAGCCCTATAACTAAGCAAGAGCTCAATCCACGCTCGTCCTAAGGTTACCGGCCTACGCGGTTGAGGATGACGTTTAAATTCAAGAACCATCTAGCTAACTAAGCATCGACTTCCGGCCTACCCGTCCTCAAACAGTCTCTGCCGTAGTTGGTGACGATATAGCCTCGAAAACTGACCAGAAGAGTCTGTTTTCCGTCGGTGCCTCACGAATGGGAGTTCAATGTTGCTTTACGTCCACAGAGACCATAAGGACTACTAGGGACGGGGAGCCCGGGACGGCCACCTCGACTTTCACACAGCTCCTGAGCTCCGAGTAACTGTCAGTATTCAAGTTCAGTGTTGCTTTAGGTCCACAGAGACCATAAGGACTGTTAGGGACGGGGAGCCCAGGACGGCCACCTCGGCTTTCACACAGCTCCTGAGGTCTGGGAACGGGAGCTCGGCGTAAAGAGTAGATCTCGCCCGGTAGCTGTGGCGGGCGGTGCTGTACCTTAACGTGAAGCTTATCGCCACCATCTGGCGTTAGTGGCGCGGTCGCGGCCAGGTAGGGGGGGGGGGGGAGTGGGGGAAAGGGGAGGGGGGGGTTGGGGGGTGGGGGCGGCGTTGTGAGGAAAGCCGAGCCGAGTCCGGGGTCAATAAAAGACAACACAGAGACGGTCACACCAGCGCTTCCACCGCGCTGCAGTCAGGCTATAATTGAATTAAGGCGATACCCGAGACGGGCGCTGGAGACGCTTACCCGTGACGGGCCCGAGGAAACCCGATCGAGTCCCGATGGGGAGGGGAGGTGGGGATGGGGGAGGGGTTTGGCGGAGGAGTCATTCTAGACCCGCGCGAGGCTTGCCTGGCGGGGCGATTTATGAAGGTGGCCTTTGTCCGAGCTGGCGGTGCCTAAGCTGCAGGATTGTGCGCCTGTGTGGATAATGTTTAATGTGCATGACGGGCTTCCCGCTACCGGCCCTCATGATTCCTTTCTCCACACGCCCAGGGCTCTACGGTCTCATCTACACGCCAAGAGCGCTTGTCTCATCTACACCACCGGCAATTTACGACTTGGGCTTCTCTCTCTCTCTCTCTCTCTCTGTCTGTCTGTCAGTTTCTCCCTCCCTCCCTCTCTCTCTCTCTCTCTCTCTCTCTCTCTCTCTCTCTCTCTCTCTCTCTCTCTATGTGTGTCCCTGTCTCTGTCTCTCTCTGTTAGGTAGGACTGGCAGAGTGCCGGACTGGCTGTTAGATAAGTATTTCCAAATGGACCTAACGCTGCTATCCTTGAGTATTAAAGTTTTCGAGTTCGAGTTCTCTGTCTCTGTCTCCGTCTGTGTCTGCCTGCCTGTCTGTCAGTCAGTCTGTGTGTCTGTGTGTCTGTCTGTCTGTCTGTCTGTCTGTCTCTTTCTCTGTCTCTCTGTCTCTCTCTCTCTCTCTCTCTCTCTCGTGTAGGTAGTTTGCAAGGATGGTCCCAAGCAATTGTGACTGACTGCAATCCAAAGGTATACGAATTAGGCTCCACTGGTGTTCATTCGGTGAAATGTTTTGGAAGAAGGTTGACTCAGTGCATGCAGACGTACGAAGATGATGGCTGATGACGATGGCGATGGTGGAGGTGATCTGCTTACTTTCCTTCCAAGTCTTATCAAACAGGCAGGCAGCAGGATAGGCTACAGGCTTAAGGTCCTGTCAGGACTCTCAGTGGCAAACTCACCAGGGTATTGACGACGGGGAAGTCTACAGACAGACAGCCATTCCAAATCCCCCTGGCTGTTAAAATGTACATGCTTGTAAAGGACACATGTCCAGATCTGAATCTGGACACAGCGAGTCAGAATCCAAGCGTGACAGAGTGACGAGGACTTGCGCACACAGAGTTTAGTCAACCTAAATGGCAGTGACAGTGAGAAGGTTTGTATGTCGTGGCCTGAAAACACACACTGACGTCGGCCAAACTTTTGCTTGTTTTTCCGGTCAGACTGCAGATAACAGCTCTGAACTTGACCGTGACACACAGACAGACCCAGACTTCATCGTGATTTGGAGCCAGAGGCCTACTTAGACACACGCAGCTAGCTGCTGAAGTCAGCGCACAGGAGCTGTGTAAAACTGAGGTGGCCGTCCTGGGCTCTCTGTCCCTAACAGTCTTTATGGTCTCTGTGGACGTAAAGCAACATTAAACTTGAACTGCTGAAGTCAGTCTGTAAGGGGTATAACTTCCTGTCTGAACTTGGAGCATCTGGTCCAAACTCAGAGGACAGACTCAGGTGAAAACGTGAGTAGAGACTCATGGGGAAGGTATACAGACAGACATACACCCCAAATCCTGCTGGCTGCCAGAAGTACAGGCTTCAGATCCTACCTTAACTTTGGACTCTCTGGTAAACGACACGTCTGGGCAATGACGTCGAGGATGTCGTCAGACGGACATATACCCCAAATTCTGCTGGCTGCTAAAGGTACAGGCCAAACTCCAAGCACTGGTTTACGAAATCCTTCCTTTGGAGGACGGTGCCAGAAAGCGATGATCGGAGTGTGGTTACAGGCTTGAGATCCAACTTAACCAACTTAACTTCAGACTCGCTGGTAAACACGTCAGGGTAGTGACGCCGAGATGTCTTTAGACAGACGTATACCCCGAATCCCGCCGGCTGTTAAAAGTAGGCTACAGACTTAAGGTCCTGTTAGGACTCTGGCAAACTCACCAGGGTATTGACGACGGGAAAGTCTACAGACAGACGGACATTCCAAATCCTGCTGGCTGTTAAAATGTACATACGTGAGGTCCTACCTGCCTGACGACTACATTCTTTGGTAAACACTTCGGTGAACTGATATCGCGGAGGTCTTCAGACAGACACACAGACCAAATCCTGCCGGCCGCTATAATGTGTCAGGGTAGTAACATCGGGAAATCTATACAGACAGACACGTGACCTAAATCCAGCTGGGTGCTAAAATGTGCCATGTAGTGACATCGAGAAGTGAGTTAGTTAGTAATTGGATTTTAACGTCCTGTCAACCGCACAGGGCCTTAACCTCGGGACGATAACAGACACATGTTCTAAATCCAGCGGAGTGCTAAAATGTACGTACATACCGGAGGTGCCTACCGATAACATCTGCATGGCCTAAATGCAGCTGAGTGCTAAAATGTACATACAGACCGGAGGTTCCTACCGAGAACAGACATATGACCCAAATCCAGTTGAGTACTAAAAGGTACATACAGACCGAGGGGCCCTACCGAGAACTGACACATGACCCAAATCCAGCTGAGTGCTAAAATGTACGTACAGACCGGAGGTTCCTACCGACAACAGACACATGACCCAAGTCCAGCTGAGTGCTAAACTGTACATACAGACCGGAGGTTCCTACCGACAACAGACACATCACCCAAGTCCAGCTGAGTGCTAAACTGTACATACAGACCGGAGGTTCCTACCTGAACTCTGGACTCGGCCAGACGCAGCTTGAGGGCGAGCGCCTCTCTGACGAAGACGTCGGGGTAGTGGCTGGACAGGAAGGCCCGCTCAAGCTCCTCCAGCTGCCAGCCGCTGAAGTTGGTTCTGCTCCGCCTGCGTTTGCCTGACGTCGTGCCTGCCGCACATCCCTCCTCGCTCTCTGTACACAGCCACAGACAGACAGCTCAGCAGACTGATAGGTAGAGAGATGCAGGGACAAATGGGAGGGCGGACGGGCGGACAGACAAATAGCTAGCTAGACAGATGGGTCAATGGGTAGGCGGACGGACGGACAGACAAATAGCTAGCTAGACAGATAGGTGAATGGGTAGGCGGACGGACAGACAGACAAATAGCTAGCTAGACAGATAGGTGAATGGGTAGGCGGACGGACAGACAGACAAATAGCTAGCTGGACAGGTGAATGTGTGGGCGGACGGACGGACAGACAAATAGCTAGACAGACAGATGAATGGGTGGGCGGATGGACAGAGAAGCAAATACTTTAATAGCTAGACAGGTGAATTGGTGGGCGGAGGACAGACAGACAAATAGCTACCTAGACAGGTGAATTGGTGGGCGGACGGACAGATAGACAAATAGCTAGCTATACAGGTGAATGGATGGGCGGTTGGACAGACAGACAGTGGGCGGTTGGACAGACAGACAGACAGCTAGATATACAGGTGAATGGATGGGCGGATGGACAGATAGACAAATAGCTAGCTAGACAGGTGAACGGGTGGGCGGATGGACAGACAAATTACTAGCTAGACAGATGGTGAAGGGATGGGCGGACGGACAGGACAGACATAGCTAGACAGATAGGTGGATAGCTAGCTAGACAGATAGGTGAATGGGTAGGCGGACGGACAGACAGACAAATAGCTAGCTAGACAGGTGAATGTGTGGGCGGACGGAGGGACAGACAAATAGCTAGCTAGACAGATAAGCGAATGGATGGAGAGACACACAGCTAGACATATAAGTGAATGGGGAAGCGGACAGATAAATAACTACCGGGACAGGTAAATGGGTGGCGGCTGGACGGGCAGATAGCTACAGGCAGGTGAAGGAGCAGACGGGCAAATAGGCGAATGGGTAGGCGGACAGATATATACAGCTAGACATAAAGATGAATGGGCGGACGCAAAGAGAAACAGCTGCCTGTCTAAATAGGTGAAATGGGTGGGCAAACAAACAGCTACCTAGTTAGATGAATGGTCTCACGGACTAATAGCTAGACAGGTGAATAGGCGGGTGGACAGACCAAAACTAGACAGATAGGTGAATGGGCAGAAGGACGGACCAATTGGTAGACAGGTGAGTGGGCAGACGGACCAGTAGCTAGCTAGCTACCCGGACAGGTGAATATGCGGGTGGACAGACAAATAGCTAAACCGGTGACTAGGCAGGAGGACGGACGGACAAATAGCTAGACTGGTGAATGGACGGATGGACAAATAGCTAGACAAATGGGTGGAAGGACAGATAGGTGGATGATCCAGGTGGACAGACAGACGGCTAGCTAGCTGACTAACGGGTGAATGGACGGATGGACAAATAGCTAGACAAATAGGCGGAAGGACAGATAGGTGGATGGGCAGGTGGACACAGATGGATAGCTAGCTAGACTAACGAGTGAATGGGCAGGCAGAGATGTGACTAGCTAGCGCTAAAATGCTAAATACAGAGGTAGATAGTCGGAGTCAGAAGCAAATCCCAACAAATGAGAAACTGAACACAAAACTGAAAGGTCTAAAGAGCCGTTGGCTCGGAAACCTTAACAGCGGCAACCACCATGGAGTGGGCGTGGCTTTTGTGTGTGTGTGTGTGTGTGTGTGTGTGTGTGTGTGTGTGCGTGCGTGCGTGCGTGCGTGCGTGCGTGCGTGCGTGCGTGCGTGCGTGCGTGCGTGTGTGTGTGTGTGGTGTGTGTGTGTGTGTGTGTGTGTTTGTGTGTGTGTGTGCAATTTCAGCTGCTGCACAGTTCTTTTGTGCCCTAAAATCAGAATGGACGAATAAAAGTTGTGACAGTTTAAGATTATTCAGATACAAAACAATTTCTTCAAAGACAGAGGGCGGGAGGGATGAGGGACAGACTGGTGTACTTCGAGGAGAAAGGCAACGCAACAACCAATCCAATGATTAAAAAACAAAACAAACAAACAAACAAACAAAACAGAAAAAGACCCACCAATAATGTCAGTGGCTGGGAAGGTCGGTAACAAATATTAGATACAACCCCCACCCCTACCCCATCTAATCTTCCTTCATCGGGGTTAGATAGCACAGCCTCCATTGTGTGTGTGTGTGTGTGTGTGTGTGTGTGTGTGTGTGTGTGTGTGTGTGTGTGTGTGTGTGTGTGTGTGTGTGTGTGTGTGTGTGTGTGTGATATTCACTTGATGATCAAGACTTAGTCAACAGAACTAGTGGCCGCCGTATGCAACTGAATGAGTGATCCTATGCGACGTTAAACATAAAAAAAAAAAAAAAGAAAAAAAAAGAAAAAAAAAAAAAAAGAAAAAAAAAAGGGGGGGGGGGGGGGGGGAAGGGGGTGTTTTAATTCATTTATTTAAAACAAAGCAGCAGATGACTCTCGCCCTCAGTGTCATTTTCTTAATATGTTGATGCAATCTTGAAGCTCGGTTATGATGATGACCAAGAATCTCATTCTTGACAATCACTCAGGGCCCAACAAGAGCAAGTGCACCAGCAGTAACAATGATAATGACACTGATGATGTGAATGTAATCAGGCAGTTTATATAACCACTGCACGTGGATTTAATTTTATGACACAGAGATTCCATTTTCATTTGTTTGTTTGTTACCTTTTTCTTCTTTTTTTAACTGTGACTGTCGATTTTTTACCTTTTTCTTTTTAGTTGTTGTTGATTTTTGTGTGTGTGGTTTGAAACAAAGTTTATTTACAGTCATGAAAATATGGACAATCAAAATCATTGTATGAGCATTAAACAAGCTAGGCTTATAATAAACGCTCACAAACATAATTACTGCACGGCCCAACTGTTATGTTGTTAATGAATTGTTATAAAAGAAATAAATTTTGTTTAAACCAAACATAATTACTAATTAATTCATTTTGCAACAACGGGTATGTATGATTATATTAAACAACATGAAAACAACAACAAAAATCAATCAAAAATCAAGAGAGAGAGAGAGAGAGAGAGAGAGAGAGAGAGAGAGAGAGAGAGAGAGAGAGAGAGAGAGAGAGAGAGAGAGAGAGAGAGAGAGAGAGAGAATGCTCTTATGCGCTGCCAGTAACTATTTAATTGAGTTTGTCATTCCATGGCAAAACGGCCGGACTGGGTAATGAAGTCTTGGACAGCTTTAAATATTAATGAGTTCATATTGTTTGATATGTTTGGATCCCCTTGCAGGAGGGTAGTAATGCTTAGCAAATCTGCAGGGAGTCTGAATATGGTGTTTTGACGTACGTGTGTAAAACGTGGGCAGTGTAGAATGTAGTGTTCAGATGTTTCTTTTCTTTCTCCACAATCACAAGAGCTATTTGTTGTTAAGTGTCTGTTTAATAGGTGGTAATTTAGGTCGCTTATTCCAAGACGGAGTTTGCAATGTGTTATCTGTGCTTTTTTTCGACTACCGTTGTAAAAGAAAGTGGGGGGAGGGGGGTGGGGAATTTGTGTCATTTCTGGAGAGGAAGTGTTTAACTTGACTAATTGATTTTGTTCGTTGTATGTTTTCTGGTAAATTATTCCACAGTGTAGTTGTCGATGGGAAAAATGATTGCCTGTAAGTCTCAGTCTTATGTTTTGGTACCTGTCGTTGGAGTGCTCGTCGTCGATGGTATGGATTGGTTGAGGAAACAAGTGAGGGTAAATGTTCTTTCAAGTAAGTCGGGGTATTTTCTTGGACAATCTTGTGGTACATAATAATTTTGTGTCTGAAGCGTCTTTCTCGTAAAGTCGTAAACCCTGATTCAGTGTATAGTTTCTGGTGACTTGTTCCGCGAACAGCACCTATAATAGTTCTTATTGCATCGAGGTGTAGACTTTCCAGTTCTTCTGCTAATTTCAGACTACAATTATCCCAAACGACGTCGGCGTAATCTAACTGCGGTAATATAAAAGACCTACACATGGTTTCAAGAGCTTTTCTGCTAAGACGATATTTAAACGATCTTAGGCAAGCGACTTAACATCTACATTTTGCAATTAGCATTTAAATATGAATCTCCCATTTACAGTTGTTTTGAAAAATGATTCCTAAACGTTTATGGCTATGAGTGTCTTCCAAATTCAATGATTGAAATTGGTGGTTTTTGTTCCTGGTTATGTTCATCAGTTCTGTCTTCCTTTCGTTAAACTCAATTTTCCATGTATTTGCCCATTGCATTATATTTTCAAGATCATTGTTTAGAATTTCAGCTCGGATGTGTGGATTTTCTAAGCACAAATACATACTAGTGTCATCTGCGAAAAGCTTAATAACTGATTCGATGTCTTCAACAATGTCATTTATGTAGATAAGGAACAGAAGAGGTCCTAGGACTGAGCCCTGTGGGACACCTGCAGGTACAGTTAAATAATCAGATCTGCTACCGTGCAGTACCACAGTCTGTTTACGTTCAGCCAAATAGTTTTCGAACCAATGAAGTAAAGTACCTCTAATTCCAATAGCTTGCAATTTCCGTAGTAAGCCACGGTGCCATACTTTATCGAACGCTTTAGATATGTCAAAGAAAATTGCTTCAGTAGTTATTTCACTGTCAAATGACTTAAAAAAGTCATCGTATATACTTAGTAACTGGTACACGGTTGAATCTTTTGGAGTGAATCCTGACTGTGACGGTGTTATTATTTGGTTTGCGTTTAAGTAATTAGACACATGGCGATGAACACATTTTTCTAGAGTTTTTCCTACGCAAATTAGCAAAGATATAGGACGGTAGTTAGTACACTGTTCTTTGTTACCCTTTTTATGAATTGGTGTAACGTGTGCTGTTTTCCAGACTGTGGGGGAAATTCCTTCATTAAGTGATCGATTGAAGAGAAAAGTGACTGGTTCAGATATGATTCCAGCGCTATTTTTTTAAATTATATTATGTATTTGATCAGGGCCTATCGCCTATGCTGTGCTTAATTTTGTAAGAGTATTCTTTACTTCTTCTACACTCAAATGTATTTGATTTATACTCGTTAATAGTTCTGGTACATCTGGAACATCATCGTTGTCTTCAATAGTTGATTGGTTGATGAAGAATTGGTTAAGTATAGTCGCCTTCTCTTTGTTAGTATAATAAGTAACTCCATCTTTTTCTAATGGTGGTATTACGTCGGGATCAGATCCCTTGTTGCTCATGAATGACTTTACTAGTTTCCACCAGTTTTTGGTACCGAATGTCGCGCTGGAAGACGCACGATTGTCTAAATCCTGTAAATAATCTAATTTCCTTTTCCTTATGGCGTAGGTGAGGTCGTTCCTAATTTGTCTAAAGCTTTTCCACGACTGGTCGGTATTAAATATTTTAGCTTTTTTGTGGAGCTTATTTTTGTTTCTTATCATTTCTTATAATTTCTTCAGTTATCCATGGTTTGTCGCACTGCCGAACACTAATTGTTTTTACAGGCATACATTTGTTTTGCCGTATTGTGTAAAGTGTCAGAAAAGAGTTGTGCAGCCTCTTCTATGCTATGTAGAGATACAATGTCCATCCACCTAACATCACATTTTCTATCTAGCAAGAGAGATAGAAAATGGGTGACAAAGGAAATATAGATACAAAAACTGCTCAAATGACGGTATGAAGTAACACTTGAAGTAACAATGACGGTATGAAGTAACACTTGAAGTAACAATGACGGTATGAAGTAACACTTAGTAGCAACAACGACGAGGTATAACAAGCTGAAAAGAAGAAAAAAAAGAAACAGGTTACGATAAACACCATGGGTGATTATGTGTGGTTTTGTTCTCCCAGCCAAACAATATTAATGACTTATTCTTCACAGCTACAATCTCCGCCAAACAAAGGCTGTGTCTAACCGAACCCTCCTCCGATATTTAAGTATCACGAAAGGTCAGTAAACATAAATGGGGGAAATTTATAATAATAAATAGCAGCTCCTTGCTTATATAACGACAGCGTTCATGTAGTTTGTGACCTCGACCAGACTAAATTCGTCAATGAGAAATATACATGGAACATCTAGAGACTTCACACCAATGTAGCGATAGATCACATTACGACAGTTGTTCGAAGGGTGCACGTCAAAAAAGGTGCAAGACAACTGAGCGTCGGTAGCAGCGCTGTCTTAGTCAAAGTGAACTCAGTTCTAAGTACACATACACGCTCGTTGGTCAGCAAACAGTACTCGCCGAGCGGGAATACCAACATGAAAGTTCAACAGGTTTTCTGAATGAGGATGATTATAAAATGTTACAGCAATTTTCAAGCTGATAGCGTTGCTAACAATACTTCAAAAAGCAACAACAAATATTCTCGTCACATGGGAATACAGCGTGACATAAACAACTTCTAGCATAATTATAGTTACAGTTATAGTTACGTGTAGATGCGGAAGTAAACTAAGTAAAGAGTTACTACAGCGGTTCTAAATATAGGAGTACATGTCTGCAAAAAAGTCTCAGCAGCGCAAGTAATAGACATATGCACACCCACATTTGCATCAGTTCACTTACTAACGCATTTTAGTAACATTCAAAATATGTCGAGTGTTTTTGTTTGTTTTGTTTTTCCCTTCCCCTTTACCCCTTTCTTTTTCTCCTTTTCCTTTCTTCTCCCCCCGCTTTTTGTGTGTCTTTTCTTTTCCTTTCCTTCCTCCTTTTCCCCTTTTCGGTATTCAGTAGTGTCACACTCGAACACACACACACACACACACACACACACACACACACACACACACACACACACACACACACACACACACACACACACACACACACACACACACACACACACACGTGTATAGACCCGCATGCACACTTCCACGCGTACACATAACATCCCAGGCAGCGCTCCAAAGAGCATTCATATATAAGGAATACACGTACACTCTACATAAATATTCACTCCAGTTCACCCCAGTCGGCCAGTGACAGTGTTACACACGTGGAAAAAGCCGTAGAGCAAAACGCATAGAGTAAAACAGCATGCACAGCGGGGAGTAGTCAAACTCGTACGCACTCCACGTGGTTTACAATGTCATGACAACACAGGTTCCTGGATAGAGTCATTGCCACCCGGGGATCTACAGCTGGTACATAACTCGGTTCTGTAGTCAGTTCAAGTGCATTCCAATCCCATTTTAAGTTTAATCAGTTCTGTTATGTCAGTTCAAGTACTTAGCAGGTTCCGAAGGAACAAGCAATCAATCGTCGTTGGCCAGTCAAGCAAATAATCAGCCGTCACAAGAAACACTGCACGTATTCCTAGTTATTTTGGAAAACACCACGGTATATTTTCTCTGCACCGTTCAAGTGAATACCGCGGAGGTGGAGAGTATGAATGTACTCAGTATTCAATATATGTTTTAATCAGTATTCAATATATGTTTATGCACGCACGCACGCACGCACGCACGCACGCACGCACGCACGCACGCACGCACACACACACACACACACACACACACACACCGCCGTGCACATCACACACACCACATGCACATTCAATGCACATTCAATGCAGGTCGTTTGGGTTCAGGTCGGTAGAATGTGGGAGGGTTCAGTCAGGGTTGTAATATTTTGTTTGTCTGGGGGAGAGATGGGTGTTTGGGGTTTTAGTTTCATTTAAATCAGACCCCCACCCCTAACTCCCCCGTCACATCCCTCT